>CM037790.1:51457096-51507096 GCA_021229015.1 Solen grandis
TTATTTATTTTATCCAATCAGCTTTGAGCCTTTTTCACGTGTCTTGCTGCTGGCTCTCTGACATAGACTGGGCGGAGCTTGAATCAATACGGGAGAAGTTTCAACCAATCTTTGAAAAGATGCACATTGACTTTCGGCTAACCTCGGATATGGTCATTGAACCAACCACTATCTAAATGTATTGCCGATTAGATATATTTAAAAAAAATATTTTTAAGATAAAAATATTTTTTTTAAAAAATATTTGTATACAAAATTAAATTCTGGACTGTCGAACAAATCCTTGTGATAGTAAAAGGGGTAAGAAATTTTAAAATTGATATGTTCCTTTAATAAATTGTAAATACCGGACAATCATGTGTAATTGCCTTGTGTTCTTAAAGACTACTTCTCATGCTTATATTAAAGAATCTTCTTAAATTTAAGCGTGAGTATGGTATTTGAGAAGTGTTCTAAAAAGAATCTCACTCAAAATCAGGGTTACTTTAATGTTCCCAAATACTGACTCGAGCATAACTGAGTACGAAAGTTGTTTGTTGGGTTAAACGTCCCACCCACAGTATTTTAGTCATTTGGAGACTAGGTCTACTTGAGACAGATATAGTGCTGCCACACTGCAGTATCACCCCGTAGACATGTGGCATGATACCAAACCCAGTAACATTATCGTAACACAGGGCTAACCAGTCCTGGAACTACACTTAAATGCTAAGTGCCAAAACAAGGGAACTATACTAGTACTATTTTTTATGCATTTGGAATGTCACGTCCGGGGGGTCGAACCAAGACCTCCAGCCCCTGACGCCAATGCTCTAACCCATTGGCAACCGAGAGGGAATTACAAAATTTGAGAAAATGCATAAAGACTTTGTGAACACCACTCACTGTCACAGATCAAACTTGGATGATCATGAACAGAACCATTTTATTTGACGTATACAAATACAGTACACAGTCATATAATCATGCAAATAAATTATATAAATTGTAAACAAGTCGCGTATACAACATACAAACACTCTAAAAGAAAAAAAAAGAAGAATGTAACAACGTTTCATGTGGATGTGAAAATAAATATTATATATAAATACTAAACAAATAATATCTCGACTAACGAAGATGAGCTTTAATGATTATCAATCAATGAATTCCTATATATCAAAGATCTATATGATATTTTACTAAATTGTTGTTGTTGTTGTATTGGGGTTTACCGTTGCTGCGATAGTATTTCAGTCATATAGCGACGTCCAGCTAATTACAGGTGGAGGAAGACCTGAGTACACAGAGGTACCCAGGTAGAACCACCGACCTACCGCAAGCCAGCTGGAAGGCTTCCTCACATGAAAAATCCGAAGTCCCTACCGGGATTAATAAATTGTACAATACATTTTTACTTTAAATTTTGAACATGCTTGGTTTCTTATAATAATGAAATTGAATATACTGCTTTCTAATATAACTATAACAAGGACATATTCAAAGATAAGGATATTCATCTTCCAATCATTAGAGTTACAAAAAACACAACACCTTTCATTTCTTGGTAAATAATTTGCTCCATATCTTCCAGTATGTATTTTAAGTGAATGAGCTGAAATTCTAATTCTCGATATATAAAGGTATATTAAATTACAAAGAGGTACATCCAAAATATAATCATACTGTACATTTAATTTTATTACATTTGTTAATATACATATTCATTTATAAAATCAGTGTATGACATATCATAAACTTCTTTCATATTTATATTATCTGTGTTAATAACATTATACCAGTATTTCAAAATGTTTACATAACGAGTAATATAAAGAGGATAATGGCCTAATTCACCATAATACAGCAACATTTAAAGTAAATTATCTCACATTTAAAATAGCTTACAAAAATTCGTTCAATTGCTTTACATTTAGTATAACCCCATATCTGAGCATTGTCACTTAGGACCAATAGAGGTGTCAAACAACTGACAAAGTATGTTCAGTTTAATTTTGAATTTCCTACAATTTGAGAGTAAATGATTGAAAGCTTTAACAGCTTTGTCAATAATGTGCTCCTGGTTTAAAACAAAATTTCCTGTGTAATTAAATATAGTTCCTAAATAATTAAAATCATTTACAACATCTAACTTTATACTACCTTAGAAAAACTCTCCGGGTGATAGATGACCATGTTAACGAAAAACCATTACCTTGTTTTATCACTCATGATAATCTTACTTAACCCTTTCCCTCATATAGACTCATTTTGACGCACTCAATAGGTACCACATAAAGCCTGATCTGCTGAAAACTACAGTTAAACCTTACCAAATTTAATTATAAGGTCCTCACTTCCAGACCACTGAGGAGCAGCGAACAGCATAAAACCTGATCAGCCTGTGAGTTACTCACAGGCTGATCTGGTTTTATGTTGTTCGCATAGGTCTTTTCATGGTTTCCTCTATGAGGGAAAGGGTTAAGGTAAAGTTCCTGTAATAGTTCACCTACGTCTTGGACCACTTAACCTCTACCAAGATAACTAAGGTACCCTAATGAAACATTAGGAAACCTTGGTTATCTCCCTGAAAGGCCATGAGGTCCGAAATGTAGCGGAACCATTACAGGGACTTTACCTTAAGAGTTTGTGTACAACTATGAATTTCAATATCTTCAAAAACTCGGAGCTTGGACAGACTGGAATATAATAAAAGTTTACCTACTCAAGATCGCATTTATCATATTTTATTTGATTTCATCTTAATTTCTATAAAACCTAGGTACAATACAATTTTCTAATTACAATACCATAACAACAAATAACACAAACAAGAATTTTGCATTTACTTGTGCCTACAATAAACTTTCAACTTTATACCTAAATATGCATTATTTTGCAATTCTTGCATAAAATCTTTTGGAAATTCAGAAATATTGGTTTTTATGATGATGAGGAGGAATAAAGATATGATATGGATGAAGATAATGATAATAATGGACATGCTTGGGATGATGATGATGATGATGATGAGGAAACTATGTTACAGTTTTTAATGAAAGTGCTTAATCTTGGAATTATTAAAAACAATACACATTATAGGGCATAATCTATCCCTACTGTCAAAACATTTTGAAATGCCTCCCTATAGTGGATTGTTCAAGTTTTGAATATAAGGGTGTAATATTACATGTACACAGTTTTCACAACTTGCAAAAAATTGACAAATTTATTTTCATTTAAGACAATGCAGCAACTACTCCTATTTCTGCTGCTGCTGTTGGTGCTACCAGCAACATGATCACACTCTAATGTACATCCTTGGACACTTGTATTTAATATTAACAATTAGAGACCCCAATACTGTTTAACTATGTTTAATAAACACATTTAACATAAAAGAACACAAGTACTCAGTGGTAATTATACAGAATACAGCTGATATATTCATGCAATGTAAATTTACAGTCCAAGTATATTAAGGGTTTCCAACCATTCTTAATGCACCTATCAATGTTTTGCCCAAGGCAGTGGGCGGCGCGCTGACCAAGGCGAATTTGAGAATTTTCTCTTTCTGGAGTCTAAATCCCCACCCTAGAGCAAGGGCAGTTTGTCACAATCCCCAGAGCAGGAGATCCTGTAAAGGGATCTAGAACTGGGCTAAATTCTATTTCCCAGGGCCATTTTGTCTGTCAAATTCATGCCTGTTGGGAACATTCTTCTATCGAAAGTCCCATGTATGCCTGCTGTCCCCACAATTGGGCAAAATATTGATAGATGCACGGTCACCTTATATAATTTCAGTAATGTCTACATTAAAAAAGGTTATTTTACACTGAAGTGTCCAATACAGTACATAGGGGCCCAGATTACAAAACCATATTGGACAACACATTGGGTTTTTGCCTGACCTGAGAGAAGATGTCTGATCTGGGACTTCTCTGTTAACCAGAACATCAAAACTGTATACCTTAAATGGGAGTAAAACATTTACTTTCTAAACGTAAAATCCTGCTACTTTTATACATAGGCCATTAATATACCAGCTACACCTTAAGTACAGCTACGGATGCCCCCATCATAATGTTAGAACAAGAGGGCCAAGATGGCCTTAAGTCGCTCACGTGAGAAACATTACCTTGATGGCCTGTGCAAGTTAATATATTGAAGCATAGTTATGCTGGATGCTTATCCATACAGTAATACAGCAAGATCATTTCAATTCCACACATCAAACAGTACCTTTGAGACAAAATTATTGGACATTGCTTATAAATACAAAAGTAGGTCACTGGGTCATGGTCAAGGTCATCCAAAGTCATAGTTCAATGCCACATACAAAACTGTAACAGTGGTCCAAATATAAAGGCCAAGAATTTTAATATTAAAAGGGCCTTAACTCCGGTATCAGCCATAATCAAACCTGAGCGAGAGATTATAGCTATTAACATTGTCATAAAGTTTGAAGATGATTGCTTAAGAAATGAAGATGCTAGAGTGCATACAAAAAAAAACTGGCATTTTTCAATATTAAAAGGGGCATAACTCTTGACCTAATAGGCCAATATCAGCCATAATCAAAACTTGACCAAAAGATTATGGCTTTAAACATTGTCAAAAAGTTTGAAGATGGACAATGGACATTCAATGATCTTAATAGCTCATCCTGAGCACATGTGGTCAGGTAAGGTAAAAACAAATGCTTCATGAAAATGCAATTGTGTCTCTTTCATAAACTTATTACAAAAAATATGTCTAAGTATTGGACATAAATTTATTAGAACTATAGATAAGTAGAGAGAAAAAACTGAATGCACACTGAATTACTTAATTTTCCTTAAAAAAAAAAAAAAAATCTAAACTTACTGAATATGTTTCATTAGCATAACCATTACCAAAAAAAAAAAATCACATTCGAAAAGCTAGTAGCATGATTTAAATTTTCAATGTGTCTATATTTCCTAAATACACTTACTTTAAATGTTATTTTTATCCAAAACTTCTGAGTAATGCGCTTTAATTTTCCAAAATGGAAGAGCTAGGGCTATGGCTTCATCCCAAATTTGGCAAAACTAGCCCTATAGTCCTTTTTAGGGCCTTTAACTTTACCCTGCCTTATCTTTTCAAAATAAAAGGGAAATAAATATTTTTATTTTAGTATTTAGCTGTAAATCCGAAATTTTGTGACTTGACTTGACTATTTGAGTTTACTGTCGCTTCAACAGTATGTCAGTCATATAGTGACATCCAGCTAATTACAGTTGGAGGAAGACCCCGAATGCACAGAGGCATCCAGGTAGAACCATCGACCTACCGCAAGCCAACTGGAAGGCTCCCTCACATGCAACATTTTGTAATTTTATTAGAAGTCTAACAAAAAGGATAACGAATTTCATCCAGTGAAACATAGTTGTATCATCTATTGCAGCAGATAAGCTTTGAACACCTTTGGAAGTTTTTTAAAAATCGTCATTGCACCAACTTATAAACTCTACAAGTCTATATTCACATGGAAGCTCAATTAAGTGTGGAGATCAGATCATGTTGCCGGGCCAACATCCCCTCTGGGAGACATAGATAACAACTTCAGCGTTTTGAGGACCTGTTTGAATGAAAAAGACCAAATTAAAACCAACAGAATGGCATTTAACCCTTTCCCTCATATAGACTCATTTGGACGCCCTCAATAGGTACCACATAAAGCCCGATCTGCAAAAAACCACAGTTAAACCTTACCAAATTTAATTACAAAACCCTCATTTCCAGACCACTGAGGAGCAGCGAACAGCAAAAAACCTGATCAGCCTGCGAGTTACTCGCAGGCTGATCTTGTTTTATGCTGTTCGCATAGGTCTTTTCATGGTTTCCTCTATGAGGGAAAGGGTTAACCCAGGGTCAAAAAGGCTTTAAAACTAAGTACTGACACTACCATACTATATGATAGGACTACCAACAAGAATTGCTCAATTTCTGGTTTACTAGAAGCACTTCTCTAGGATAACAAGTATGTCAAAAACTGACTAACATAACAGTGGTTCTAAGGTATTAAGGTCATTGCATAGTTTAAAAGATGACTGAGAAACTATCCCAAATGCATATAACAAGAGAGCCATGATGGCCCTATTTTGCTCACCTGAGTACCACTGCTCTAAGAAGCAATCTTTATAGAGGTTTACCTGTAGAACATTTGTGCCAAAACATTTTAAAATGTGACCAGAAGTTTTGGAGCAGAAGTCTTTTCAAGTTTTCACTATATACATTTAAGGCAAATTTAGCCCCAACCCACGGTGCATAACCATATCAGCGGGCTTTCTGCTGAAATCACTATATCGGCAGGCTCTCTGCATTCGCACCGGTCATTCTCTGCCATAAACACTAGCAAGACGCTGGACGGAAGTGAAAGAAACAGACCAATGGTCACTTTTCAAAGGTGAGTTGCTCAATATTAAGTATTGCACGGAATATTAGAGTATCTTAGCTATGTATATGCGTGTAAACTTTTCAATAATCAGCGACTGCGACCTGAAAACTCGGCCGAACAGTTTAGTGATGTACGAACATAAACACAACCTTGGCACTTTCTACAGGCTTCAGCAGGTTATTGTTTTGATTGTGTCTATAATATGACAATCGAATGTATTCTCTTAAGTATATTCTTCAAGAAGATACCGATAAATTGGCCGATTTTAATGTAAATTTCTTGAAAAACCCCTACTTTCGGTTTTGTCGTTGCACGGGAGGTCTCTCTGCACATCACTTTTTGAAGCACAGGCAGACTCTCTGCAATTACCACAGGCAGGCTCTCTGCAAGCTATGGTTTAATCTTATTGTTTACGGAAAATGGATAATTTCATGGGTCCTTACCCCTAATTTGTGTTTTTAATTTCGTACTTTGTATGTAATTTGTATTGTTTTCGTAGTCAGATACAGATCTGTTAAAAGTATATATGTGTTACTTACTTTTTTTTTACTATTTCGTTGAATTAAAATATAAAAGATAAATTTCCTCTGGGATATTGTTTATTACAATAATTCTTATAATTTTAAATTGAATCGCCATACTTGCATGTTCCTTCAAAAAAAAAAATAAACGAGAGAGAGAGAGAGAGAGAAAAAATTAAACATGAAAAAGATATTGTATTAATGAGTCTATGAATTTTAACTTTGTGCTAACTTTATCAGTTTACACATTAACATGCTTGACAAGGCGAAAGTAAATACATAAATGAATGTGTGCGTCCATGGATTTAAAGTAAGAAATGATTACTAACTCTATCATTACTTTGTTAAAAACAAGGCCACTAGGGACGTAACTTACATACAATATAATGATTTTAAAATAATAGGCATTTTATATAATCATTTTATTATTCTTAAAGAAAGTAAATGTATCTTATAAGCGTATTTCGAAAAATTGTGATTGTCACGTAGAACAGATACGTCACTGTTGACAACGGATTTACTTCGTAATTTCAAAGTCTAAGAGTATTTATGCAGCAATGTTATATTGTTGTTTATATGTTTGACAGATTTCAGATTTTACCAGGCCTATATCACATTCTTAATTTTTTTTAAGAAAATAAATATTAATTTATCTGTTTTAAATAATGACTTTAATATCACTTTCAGTTGCCGAAGCAACGCGACAGGCTTAGTTTTTTTTTTGTTTTTGTTTTTTTTAGTATGAATGAACAATATAAATGGGAGAAGAAATACCTCATATCTCACAGCAATTTGCAGCAAAAGAGTTTTAATACTAATCGAATGTGTAATAAGTTGTTGAAATTAAACAATTGAATGCAGTGTTTTTTGTTGTTGTTTTTTTATTGTTCAAAATATTCGGAGAATATAGGCAGCATCCCCCATCCCCTATTTTCTTTCATTCCCCACCCCCCCATGCCCCATTACTATGATAGTTTACCTACAACTTTGTGCATGGACTCACTGCTGCATTTTTTTTTAAATGTTATATTCTTAATAAAACTGTTCAAACATCATTAAATAAGAGGCTTACATAATACATAGCAGGAAAATCCCTCCTTTTAAGCTCCCCCCCCCCCCTTTAGCCCGGACACCTTTCCCCCAACAGTGAAAAAAAACGGGAAGGGCAAAAACAGAAAGTTATAAATTTTTAAAAAAAAAAGTATGCTTTTGAAAAAAACAATCGCTGGCAAAATGCAGAGAGCCTGCCTATGGTAATTGCAGAGAGTCTGCCTGTGCTTCAAAATGTGATATGCAGAGAGACCTCCCATGCAACGACAAAACCGAAAGTAGGGGGTTTTCAAGAAATTTACATTAAAATCGGCCAATTTATCGGTATCTTCTTGAAGAATATACTTAAAAGAATACATTCAATAGTCATATTATAGACATAATCAAAGCAATAACCTGCTGAAGCCTGTAGAAAGTGCCAAGTTTGTGTTTATGTTCGTACATCACTAAACTGTTCGACCGAGATTCAGGTCGCAGTCGCCGATAATTGAAAAGTTTACACGCATATACATAGCTAAGATACTCTAATATTCCGTGCAATACTTAATATTGAGCAACTCACCTTTGAAAAGTGACCATTGGTCTGTTTCTCTCCCTTCCGTCCAGAGTCTGCTAGTGTTTATGGCAGAGAATGACCGGTGTGAACGCAGAGAGCCTGCCGATATAGCGATTTCCACAGAGAGCCCGCCGATATGGTTATGCACCGTGCAACCCTAGCTGCCATGTATTTTTACGGATCGGAATAATTTTTTCAATCTTGTAAGAGGGTTACCCAAATAATATCTGTATTAAAACAATTCGAAATCTGCCCGTATAGTATTGAAGGAGATAATTTTTAAAGTTTTCATAACTTTTTTCTTTCCGTTGCCATGGCAACCAGAGTTCTACATGGATCAAGTTTATTTTAACATTTGTGAAGGTTCACCCAAGGATCATCCATGTCAAATTTATTTCAATTCTGTCAGCAGTTTCAGAGGAGATGTTAAAAGTTTTTACAATATACATATAAGGCAAATTTTTTTTTTCATGGATTTGAAATTTTTTTAGCAATCTTGGTGGAGAGTTTTCCAAGGAACATCTGTATTAAAACATTTTGAAATCTAGCCAGTAGTTTTGAAAGGATTGATTTTTAAAGTTATCATAATTTTTTTTCTTTCCATTGCCATGGCAACCAGTGTTCTACATGGATCAGGTTTATTTTAACATTTGTGAAAGTTTACCAAAGGATCATTCCTGCCAAGTTTTATAAAATTCTGTCCAGTGGTTTCAGAGTTGTCGTATAAAGTTTTCTTTTTATACATTTAAGACTAAGTAGCCTCACCCCTGGTGGCCATATTTTTTTTAACAGATCAGAATAATTTTAGCAATCATGGTAGAGGGTTACCCAAGGAACATCTGTACTTAAACATTTTGAAATCTGCCAGCTGTTTTGAAGAGATGACTCTGTCCAGTGGTTTCAGAGGAGATGTCACTTAAAGCAAATTGTTGATATGAACGACACATGACGCCAGATGCAGGGTGATCACAAAAGCTCACCTTGAGCACACAGTGCTCAGGTGAGCTAAAATTGATTGCTAGCCATTACAATAAAAGAAAAGAAGATATAATTAAACACAGAATAAAATGTAAAGGATATTGCTTTAGTTATCTCTCTAGACCTCTCAGTAATTGTTTTCCCTGCTGTAACTTACCTTTAATTTTGCTTGCCCTGTGTGTCCTGTAACTTTAAGGCCTAGCTTGTGCATCTCTTGAGAATTTAGACTTTTGCTGCAACAAAAATATTGGCTTTACCTTGAAACTTTGTTTAAATAATATACAATGCTTGAAAAATCAGTTTTCATAATGTTATCAAATCAATATGGTTCTAAATGTTGGTGGTACATGTGGTCATTATTATTGAAGAAAAACCCAAATTGAACCTTAACCCTTTCCCTCATATAGACTCATTTTGATGCACTCAATAGGTACCACATAAAGCCTGATCTGCAGAAAACCACAGTTAAACCATACCAAATTTAATTACAAAATCCTCATTTCCAGACCATTGAGGAGCAGCGAACAGCATAAAACCTGATCAGCCTGCGAGTTACTCGCAGGCTGATCTGGTTTTATGCTGTTTGCATAGGTCTTTTCATGGTTTCCTCTATGAGGGAAAGGGTTAAGTGAAGTAAATTCAAGTCAAATTTTGTGTTTAAATTTTCATGAGGTGAAGGATTAAGTTTAAGGTGAAGTCCCTGTAATGGTTCCGCTACGTTTGGACCACAGAACTTCTATCAAGATAACCAAGGTAACTAATGAAACATTAGGAAACCTTGGTAATCTCCGTGACAGGCTATGAGGTCTGAAATGTAGCAGAACCATTACAAGGATTTTACCTTTAGAGATCTGTAAATTAATGTGTATGTTTTCAAAATGAAACAACTAAAATCATCCTTTACAACTAATCATAAGGCCCCACAAGTGTTTTATAATAATATTTAAAATCTGTGTTTAGAGACTGGTAAATACAACAAGAAACATTTCAAATGTCGCAAAACCAGGTTTTCAACAGTCACCCCAGGCAACCAGACTACCATTTATTTCCAGCCCTGACGTAGAAGCAAACATATGACATCACACAAATTAACATCATAAAAAATCCTTGTCACCCAAATGCTCATGTTTATAAGCCTATTTTTTTTTTAGCGTCATTTATGTTTAAAGAACAAATATGAGGTGTGTTTGTGGACACCTACACTAGAATAGAAAATAAATCATGTATTCGTGAACATTACACAAAATCTTGCAATTTTATGTTCAATTATAAGAAAATAATGACAATTCAAACAAAACACTACCAGACGTGTGGCAGAGTTGAAATGGCGTTGCAACGTCAACATCAACATAATGTTTAAAGTTACAAGAGGTATAGGCACTTCAGATTTTATTTTCTTCAAACAAAAGTCCCGAAACCCATCTGGCGCATACCTTATTTATACCAAAATTATCTTTATGTTTGTTATTTACAGTCTATCTACTAACTTCAAGACGATCAGTAATATGGTGAATACTGATGTGAAGGTCTTTCACTATGAGATCTTCCACTGTTTAATTGATGCCACCGTTTGCAATCTTTGGTTGACCAGACCTGTTATCACCCTTATTAAAGGGTGGTCAGATCGAATTACGCTTGTGCCACTTGTATACCAATAAACGACATACAGACGTCTGTCGAGTTGTTGTCTGAATAATTTTCAGGGTGTCCTTAGTATTTTGTCAAATGATTAACACATTCTGGTGATTATCTACTGTTTTTCGGCATCAAACGATGTCATGATTCTACGGTACCACACTAACTCATGCACTACGCAAACGACCGTTATTATTGTATGCAGTAAGCAAACCCATTAAGAATTTCAAGATGGGAAGTCAATTTATTGACTAAGCAGACATATTGATATTGTCAATGGTACCATATTTCGTGTCATTATTAATCGATTTTTATGACAGTAAAGAAAACATTTTCTTATTCTTTTATGAATAGCGCCGCAAACACCAGATATATGGGCGAAAACTGAGTCTATACTATTTCCTGTTCAGGATATTCCTTTGAAATTTTGTCCAGAGATGTGTTAATCTTGAAGTTAAAAAGTTTTGAACAAAACATGGTTATTATGACACTGTTTTTCTTGGCGTGTTTGTCCACGATCTTTTGGACACACATCGTATGCATTTTCTTCTGGAATATTGGTAACATCATAATTCATTGATGACAACATAATATGCATGATGACATCAAAAGTACAGGGGAATTAATTTAGGCACTGCAATTTAATAAAGGTTGGTGAATAGTTATGTCCCTTGACAAAGAGGAAGTTATTTGAAGAAAGCAAAAAATATTTAAGTAACAGTGGCCTTGACCTTGACCCTATTGACTTGAAAATAAACCCAATATTCCTCTTCCTATAAGGCCCCAAAAAATAAAAATTTTTTTAACCTTATATCGATCCTATTGACCTGAAATTCAATCCCATCTGCCTCATCCCATAAGGTATCTATCTACTAATTATGATCATCAACCTCACTTCTAAAGGAAGTTATTTTACAGAAACAAAAAATCTTTTTTTTTTTTATTAACAGTGACCTTGACCTTGACCCTAGTGACCTGAAAACCAATCCCAATCTTCCTTGAACCTGGTAAATAAAATTGATTTTACAAAGTTATTTTAGCAATATTCTATTCTAATAATGCAGTGATTCTGACTACAAACTTAACTAAGGCCAAATAGTTTCAAATTTTCTACCTTAAAATACATATATATGCTTGAGGCTGTATTCATGTACCATTTAAACAGATTTCTTAACTTTGTTTAAAATGATAATTTATGCAGGTATTCTAAAATGATGCTTTGTGAACACATTTCCAGATATATCAATATGGTGAAAGGGTTCTTACCATTTTTTATTCTTCTGGAAATGTTCCCACAGGATTCTGTATGTCTGTAACAAAATATGACCCAGTCATGAAAAGAATTCCTTCAGCCTTCGGTAATTGTATCTATGTATCGTAAAAAACTACTATCAAGAGTTTTTTTTGTTTTTGTTTTTTACATAATGCAACTGGATGATGAAGAACAAACTATAAACCAATTCTTTCTTTTATTTGATAGCAGATGACATCCTAAAAATTCAAGAGGCTCAACTGAATATCATTGATTTTCAAGACTCATTAAGATTGTGATTTACATAAGCCCATAATGAAGTCTGTGAGACCAATTAATTTAGCTGAAAGAGCAGTATATTCGCAAATATACTTTTCTCAAAGTGAGGCAATCACTAAAGATGATGAAAAGACAGGGGCCTGAGATTATGGTAATTTCATGGAGAAAAAAAAAAATCATAGAATTACCGCTGGAGTCTCTACAAAATGGCTGAACCTAAAAATGGTAATTTCATGGAAAAAAATCACAAAACTACCACTGGAATCTCTATTAAAACTACCAAACTACAAATGGTAATTTTGATAACAAGAGGGCCAAGATGAAAAGATTCATTCAGAAACAAAGGAGGAGTTGCGTTCACAAGATTTGGATGGACGGACGGACAGACAGACGGAGAAGATGACACCAATATACGACCACCTCCGGCGGCGTATAAAAAAATGTAGCATAAACTCTAAGTTTGAACAGTGCAGCTACTAAACAAAAGGAAGCTGGCATTTTATACTTTAAGGGCCATAACTCCTGACATACTCAGTGGATATCAGCCATAATAAAACTTTGCTGGGAGATTATGGTAATAAAGATTGTGATAAAGTTTGATGATGACTGCCTGACAAAAAGTTGCTAGAGTGTTAAGACAAGAGTGTTCTTTGGAACACATGTGTCACCTGCTGAAGTGTGACAGAAAAAGTGTGATGAACAAGTGTGATGAAAAAAGTTGACAGACAGACTGAGGAAAAGTGATCCCTATGTGTCACCTTTGCTTACAGCAGGAGACACAAAAACTAATTGAGGACAAAATGTATGGGGCTATATCAACAGTCGAACTGTTGAGATGCCCACCAGGTCCTTTGCTAACCAGTGTTATCCCACAGTCAAAGTTGTGAAAACAGTCAAAAAGCTCAAATATTTATGGTAAAATGTACTTAAATTATTATGTACAGACTGCAGAAAACCTAGACATATTGAAAATTTGACTCATAAAAGTTTGACTCATTGAAGGGGTTTTTCTTATGAATATATAGGGGAAAATATCAGGACATTCATTAAACTTTGACACAGCCTGAAATTAGACTCTTCAAATTTCGGCACATAGAAGTTCTGCTGTATGTAATAATAACTATGACATCTTTATCATAACAGCTACTTTCAAATGTAATTTTCAGGAACTCAATATTCAAATTCATACAGATTGACCTAAATTTTCATTACAAAGAAAGATTCAACATTATCTCAATAACAATCTGAATTCCTATAATGGCTTACGCTGTTAATCTCTGACAACTTGGCCCTTCCACGTGTTGACTCTGGCACGGATTCAAATTCCTCCTCTGTGACCAGAACAAACTCTCCGCTGATCTTTCTTCTTGATCTTGGGGACAATGACTCTTTTGAACCTGCAATAAAATCATTACCATCAAGTTAAATACTAACTCTTTACCTAATGAAAATTCATAAACAAACTGATTACTTGATGAAGTGTAACATATCTTGAAAGAACATCAGCTTGATTTGGTTACACTGGAAAAATGAGAGCCCTATGTCCTTCCAATCTCATTAAATCTGATGACATCGCAATAAAGGTTCACCAAATTGACCTTTGATTAGCCATTCAAATTGTTCACCTTAAAATGCTTGGGTATGACTTCTTTGTGAATATTCACAAGTTAATAGCAGCAAACTGAAATTTTAATTTTGTGGACATCACAAAGTTAGTCTGATTCTAAATTTCATTTTTTTTTTATTGGATTATTTCGGTATCATTTTTTTTAATTAATATTCATGACTTAAAGGTCAACTTGAGACAAACTTACACCGGATGTGGTAAGAGCTTCGTAGCATAGAGTATCAGAGCAAAAACAAAGAGCTGATTTTAATGAGATTAATGTCCTTCACAGCAAAAACTTCTTCTCAAAATACTAATGAAGTACAAATAAAGTCAAAGAATTGTTTACAGCACTCACAGGCATTGCCATCCTCACCGAGTGCCTGAGTAGCGTCCCCTGCCTCAGGTATGGCTGGCACTGGGCTGGGATCACTCCCCCAGGGAATCTTTGTGCCAAGTAACTCCTCTAGATTAGCTAATTCCGCAGGGCGATCCCCTAGCTAGATACAGAAGGGAGAAGTTCTTTTTTTTATACAAAAGAAAAAATAAACCCTAAGAAAATTCAATATCCTTTAGTTCTCAAAAAAATATGTGTAAGTAAATATTATTATATAACCTTATACAAAATATCTGCACTCTAATGGATCTATTTGAGTTGAGCTTGAAAATCATACATTATGTATGGGACAGAAAATATGAGACACTTTTTTGGAATTTTTTTTATTTTCATACGAGAGATATTTTATAACTACCATGAATGTCAAGATGTTCTAGTTAAGATAAACATTTATCATGTACAGAATATAATTAAAATGTATGATATTATTATAATGTTGATTGGAATTTTATAATTATGGCATGATACCATATTCAGTCACAGTGTCTAATCACTCACTGGATGACTTTTCTTACATACCAATCAAGATTTTTAATGACTTACCATTGCTAAATACTTACAGAATGCTCTCTTTAACAGCCCCTACCCACCAATGTGGAAATATTATCCACATATTTTACCATATTTAAGAAGAAACCTAAGCATGTGCAATATCTTGTTCAAAGAGCATTTTCTTTCATAGACAATTAAATACAATGGAACCTCTCAAAACGCACCCTCTGTAAACCAGAATACTCTCTAAACCAAACGATTTCAAAAGTCCTGATTTTTTCTGTAAATATTCCATATTGAAAAATACTCTCTAAACCAGAACCTCGAATTCCAAATACCTTTATTGTGATATTTAGATAAATTTGCTTTTTTTACTCTTTAAACTACACACGTGTCAAAGAAAAGAACACAGTGTTTCATTTCCGTCTTATAAGCTGGGTCCACTCGCCATTTATGTTTTCTTTACGATATGAAGATGAATAGGCTAGATAGATCAATAATTCTATTCTACTTATTAAAAAAGATTGCCGATGTCATAAGGTTGCAGTTGTAAAAAAATAATAAATCTTACAAAACAGGTTAAATCAATGTGTAAAGCTCATTAATCAAAACTCAAGCAATCACTTAGCAAAACTTTTCAGGGCTCAAATTTAAGTTTTTCCCCACTCGCAAAAAATGTAAGTGCCCTTAATGTTAACTCGCAAATTCCTAGACTTACTTGCAAATTAACTCACTTTCATGGAAATTACTTCCGATGCGTTTGTATATTATCAGGATCACTGTTAAATTAATTAATGGATATTTTACAGAAAAAAGTGATAGATCTAATGCTGTTTGTCTGCAACTGCTTCAATAATGATGCATTTCAATATTTATACTGAAATTTCGTTGTTTTGTTTTATGCATAAAGTTATGTGTGTTTGGTTTGTCAATTTCAGATTCTGTACTAAGTTCAATGACATCACCAGATTTAATAAAAGCAAAATAGATATCTTTCATTTCAACATTGTTCAATTGATGATCGAAATCAGCATCAGCTAGATGCGTTGCCATTGGAAACCGGAACTAGTGTAAAATCCGGCTTCCGAATTCGATACGAAGGTGTTGGTAACTTTAATTGATGGAAAATTAACTCAATATTGTAATTTAAACTTTAATTATTAGAGACATTATTAGAAAAGAAAGAGGTATTGAGTATAAGTTAATATTCATTAGGGGAAATATCAAGGGTAAACAGCAGATGTGTCCACGTGTTGTGTACCGTAGTTGACAGACCAGATCCACATTTTATACTAGTCATACAACTTACCGCTGTAAATTTCACTTGTGATATTTAAACAAACCAGGATTGTTTAGTTTTGATGATGCTGTTGATTATATTATTGACATTATCTCCTATAGACATGTTTAAGAAACTGTTTAAGCCAAAATTTTCACTTGCAAAAAAATGCTAGTGGTTTAAAATATAACTTGCAAACTTCATTTTCTACTCACATTTTGCTGAAATGCGAGTGTTAATTTTAACCCTGCTTTTAAAGATGTTTATTTCTTCCTGTGTATAGAGTGATTGTCCCCCCCACCCCCTGCCCCAACCCCAATCAAATGCATGGGACCATGCTCCTGACAGGAGTGCGCCTAGCACTGCCCGGGGCATGTGGATTCACAGAAAGACCTTACTGGGGCTTCTGGGCCCCAGATCATGCTCTGTTTTTGTTTAAGACTGCAAGAGAGCAGGTAGAGACCTTCAGTTCCCACAGGTTGGATTAGCTTATGTATATCTAACCGTCTGTTTAGCTTATGTATTATAATAGAGTGCTATTACGCATGATATAGGTATTTGATTGTTCTATTTCAGCCAAATTTGTTCAATTTACTGTTAACCTTTTACATGTATTCATTGTAACTGTTATTAAATATGTATTTCTTATTACCCTCTTAACATACCAATACTAAAGTGTACTTCAAAAGTATATCATAATCCAATGCCCCAAGGCACATTTGCCCCATATGCATGATCACATCTTCCCCCCTCTTATTTTTATGCAGTTTAAGACCGTATTGTTGGTAAGATAAGCATATTTGTACATAGTGTTTATGTTTGTATATTATCCTCTCTTATTTGTAGCATTTTTACATTTGTTAACATTATACATGTACAACAGTTATATAGTGGGTTAAAAAAGCTCTAAAAAGCTGATGTTAATTGTATAATTATATCCTGCAGACTCAAAATAAAGCTTATCTGATCTTATCTTAGATGTTTTGGGATTAAGTCTGAAAACAACTTCTAGAATGGAATAAATAAACAAACTGGTAGGAAATACATTATAATTAATTAATTTCATTTGTCACATAAACACATTCAGAAATTTATGACAAAACAACTACATTAGTTTAAAAATATACTCTGAATTCATTGTCAATGTCATAAACCTACCTACTTTACACCAAAATAGCAAAACCCTCTGTAAACCTAACATTCCAGTTGGTTCACGCAGTGCGGTTTAGAGATTGTAATAAGCAAAACAGCCATCATAAAAGAAAATATGAAAAAAACATTTTTTTATGATATTGAAAAAATATCACCTATTTTCTAATGAGAATGGAGCCAATATTCAGGTGCTACAAAAAGGCAGAAAAACCCTTGTCAGGTATTGTTGGCAGAGAACATAACAAGAGGGCCATGATGGCCCTGGATCGCTCACCTGGTATCATTAGGCTATGTAAAATCAAGTGACCCCTGGGGCAGACCCAATTTTGAATTGATGATTTGTACCAACTTGGTAGAGGTCTATTAGCCCATGTTACATACCAAATATCTAAACTCCAGGCTTTGTGATTTCTGAAAAGAAGATTTTTTCAGGTTTCTCCTATATAAGTCTATGTTAATCAAGTGACCCCTGGGGTGGGGCCAATTTTGACCCCAGGGTCATGATTTGAACAAACTTAGAAGAGATCCACTAGACAATGCTACACACCAGGCCTTGTGGTTTCTGAGAAGATTTTTCAAGTTTTTCCCTATTTTATGTAAAATCAAGGACCCCTTTGGTGGGGCCAAATTTGACCCTAGGGTCATGATTTGTAAAAACGTGGAAGAGACCCAGTAGATAATGATAAATATCTAAACTCCAGGCCTTGTGGTTTCTGAGAAGAAGATTTTTCAAGTTTTTTTTTAGCATTTTATCGCCCTTGTGGCAATTTACCAGGCCTGATTGAAATTGTAGGATCATGCATGCTGAAATTACCCCTTGGTTTGGAGGATTTTCAATTTCCTTATTAGCCTTAACAAGTGACCTGGTGCGGCATTGACAAGTCATGATTTGAACAAACTTGATAGAGATCCACTAGACAATGCTACACACCAAATATCTTAACTCTATACCTTGTGGTTTCTGAGAAGAAGATTTTTAAAATTTTCATTTTTAATATCTATTTTTTAGCTCCTGTGACCAATCAAAATAATTTTAACAACTTTGGTAAAGGGCCCCATAATGAACATTCCTGTTAAGTTTTATCAAAATCCAGTGAGTAGTTTAGAAGGAGATGTTGTTTAAAGAAATTGTTGACAACGCAGACACGACGGACAAAAGGCGATCACAAAAGCTCACCATGAGCACGTTGTGCTCAGGTGAGCTAAAAACTCACAATAGTTGAGCTAAACAAGAGAGAAATTTACCTCACATCCTGTATTGTCCTGAACTTGCTGGAGAAGAGTGCAAACTTCCTTAAGCTGTGCCTGGAACTCTTGTACTGCAGCCTGGATGACAGGAGATAAGTAACCAATATTCATGTACATAATAATGACTTTATGACTATTAAGTTAATTACCGGTAAAAGAACTTAAAAGGTATATGAAACACTGGGTTTTTTTTACATACAGAGCAGCATCCACTAGATCTGTATTTTCTAAAACCTAAGGCAATAATTTACAAATATGAAATTTGCTAAACAAATACTTCATGACTTCAGTTAAATTTAATATCAAACTTATTCAATTTACGCTGATTGGGAAACAAGTTCATATAAATCCCTCTTGACCATTTCTAGGTTGAGCCAGTACTTTGTGCCTGGGAGGATTGAATCCACAACCTTCAGATCCACAGTCGGGTATGTTACCACTGGACCACAGCCCCCTTCATGACTCAAGTCAAGATATAGCAATATGAGCCAATGTTGGTGTACAATGATAAGCCTAGCAAGAGCTTGACTACTAACCTTCTGTGCCTCCTGTAGAGGCTGCTGCCTCTTCCACTACAGCCTTAAATTCTTTTTTGACTTCCCCTATTTTTTGTACAAGCTTCGCTGGGTTCACCTGCCAACAGAGAGATACAAGTAATTTACATATAATAAACATCAGCTAGTGTTATGAAAAGTAATCAGCAAACAATGAAAAAGTACACACAATAATAAGCTGGAATCTGTTACTTTTTTACCTTTTGCCGATAAATAAGTACTTCTGAATGTCCAGTCATGCTTTTATTTCAGTATTTCAAAAATATCAACTTAAAATATGATAATTTAGTGACTATATATAATGCATTGAATACTACCGTTTATACAACTGCTGCTTTTGCTTGTTAATAATTAATAATAAAATGTGTATTGCTACAATAAAGTTGTTAATTTTTTTTAATTATGTATTTCTTGCTTCTTAGCTACCCTCTGCTTCATGCTGGTTTGGCAGAAATACATAAGCATGGAATGTGGCCTGTTGCATTGCCATACCTAAGATTTTGTTTTCAGACAAGGATGGTAATATGACTGTTCATAGAACTGTTCAGCCATGACCATGACACATATATAAAAAAAAAAAAAGATTTTTTCTGAGGGGAAGGCACCAATGAATGGTTGCTGATACAGAAGGGAAAGAAAGCCCTGATGTCAAGCAATGTTTTCCAATAATCGGCATAACGAAAATTTCAAACAAGTATAATAAGTTAAATAAATGTTGTATTAGACTTGGCATATGTAAGTTAAAACTAGAAAATATGTTATTAAAAACTCTTAAGATGCATTGTCTGTTGGGGGACACTTTTTGCTATTTTTCTTCAATTACCTTTCTTTGTACTACAAAATTGAATGAGTCCTTTAATTGACTTCTAACATAAAGACGGTGAATATTTCATTACCATATTGGGGTGGATGTCTGTGCATGTGGGGAACTATGGTCTTGAAAGTGAATAAACTTAACTTGTGATATTAAACTCGTGATACTACAGGGCTCGAATTTAACTTTTCTTGCCATTCGAAAATTTTTGCGAGTAGCTGAAATTTCAACTTGCAAAATTTATTGTTCACTTGCAATTTCATGAATGGTATATATTTTACCAAGTCAAACTTTTCTAAGTGCGAGACACCCAAGTTAAATTATTAACAAATACCCCTCACTGCTGTGGGTTCGAATCCCGGTGGGGACTTCAGATTTTTCATGTGAGGAAGCCTTTCAGCTGGCTTGCGGTAGGTTGGTGGTTCTACCCGGGTATCTCTGTATACTCGGGGTCTTCCTCCACCTGTAATTAGCTGGACTTCGCTATATGATTGAAATACTATCGCAGCGACGGTAAACCCCAATACAACAACAACAACAACATTAACAAAAACTTTTAAATGATAATGGTACAAATATTGTTAATATATCAATAATGTATGGTAAGTTGATTATTATTTACTGTTATTCTTTTTATTTTTAAAGAGGTAAAATAATGTGCTGTGTATAACGTTTTGACATTTAGTTTGTTACAAATTGGCTGCATAAATGAAGAAAGTAAACAGTCAGACTGTGCGCCGTATGTAGTTATCCGGTGATGTCGACTATACAAAAACATTGGGTGCCAGTCTAGCAGGTGCGCAAGGTTTGAATTATGCCTCGCTGCAATAGATTTTACTTTTTACTTATCCCAATAAAGAAAATAATATGCTGATCTTGAATGGATTCAAAACTTTGCACTTGCAAAAAAATGGGAGTAGCTACAAAATGAACTCGCAAAATTCATTTCTCACTCGCATTTTGCGAGTTTGCAAGTGCTTAATTCGAGCCCTGATGATGGGGGGAAACTTAGTAGTCCCTATTTGGACTGTCATTCCCCTCGAGTTCTGTTTCTCATTGTCGTCTGCTCCGGTATTGGTCTCACTTAATAACTAGTATCTAGCTTGAACCTTTTCCACTGCCAGTGTTTGTCTAACTTTTTGGATTCCAGTGGTTTACAATTCTATATGCAGAGGAGTTTTGTGTTATTGATTTAGGATCTTTGTTTTTCCAGCTTATATATGTGTCCTCTTCTGTCATGGTTTATCACAGATATCTTGAACAACAGATTAAAGTCAAAGTCATCAATTTTGTGAATGAGCTTGAACACTTTTATCATATCTCCACATTCACGCCTGTATTCAAGGGTTGGAAAGTTAAGTTCTCATAATCATTGTTCATACAAAAGTCCTATCAGTTCCAGAACCAGTATTTTTTTTCAGCCTATTGGGAACAGGTCCTGTTCCTTTCAAATTGGGAATTTTTGAATCGAGAAAAAATGTAAATTGGGAAAAAAAGAATCGCAAATCATGAGATTGGGAAATTGGTTGTAATGTACATTTGAAAAGCCTTAAATAGATTATTTTACTATGCTGTAATACTGGTTTAAAGTAATTCATTTAAGAAAAGAACAAACTTTAAGATTCTTTTTAACTTAGCTACAATGCTGAGATGTTGAAATTGATATTTCATAATTTTATCATTAATAAAAGGGAAATTTATCTTTTTTTAAATTGGGAAGGGTCCTTTTACAAATCACAATTGGGAACGGGTCCTGTGGACAACGAGAACTGGTCCTTTTACAGGACCTGTTCAAAGAAAGAAAAAAAATTAATGGGAACTATTCGTGTAGCTATTCTTTGTGTATTTTCCATCATTTGTTTATTTTTCTATGTAACCGGGTAATAAATAATGTTGCCATAGTCTGTTAGTGGCCATACAAGTGCCCCTTACAGTTGCAAAAATTGTTTCTTATCCATGACATTGTGATCAAAGTTCTTTTCAGCAGACTTGTGAAAGAATTCACAGTGAGATAAATGAAACGTCTGTCAACCCTTGAGCAGAGGCTCATTTCATCATGCACCAGATGTTTCAATGTTACATAATAATTTATCATTAAATAAATCAAAGTACTTACATTTAGGTCATCATTTTCCTCGAACTCCCGTTTCAACTTTTGAGATAAATGATTTAGATCAGAATCAGCCTTTTGGAACTGAAAAATTAAACAGTATCATTAAGTATTCAGATCTCGCCATATTGGTATTCTCAGGCACTTTACACTTAGAATGCAATGTTTCACCTTGAGTGTGGCGTTAATTTTACAGGGAAACCATCGACAATTTGCAAAATTTATTGATCCGTTTCCAAACTGTTTTTTCATTAAAAATGTTTGGGGAACAGATAAAAAAATTCACTTGATAATGAAGTACCAATTTCATTCCATTTTCACTAATGCTTCTTTTTATCCGTTATCAAACCTTTTGTTAAATCTACCGATAACACTCAGCAAGCTGACGATTACTGATTGATGTAAAACAACATCTGTTCTTAAAACCGTGTACGTTTGATTATGAATACACATCATGAGGTCATTTAGAGCCATAGTTGTTATTATTCACACTACATCATTATAATACAGCATGCCCATTTATCATCTGTATAGGGTTTTTACACCCAAAATTGGCCATGTACCCCCAAAATTGTATGGACTCTCTAAATGAAAAGATACAAAGTTAAGGAAAAATGGCAGTTGTACCTCCAGTTACAAAAATTGGAGGGCACCCTTTAATAAAATACTGTGAGTGTGATAGTGTTTCTTGTTCTCATTTGGATCATCTTAAATTTTGCACACCCATCTGTGCAGCTAGGAAGAACTCAGAACTACATTGCAACTGTTGTTTTAAGATTTTGCCTCTATATGTCAGAGTTCCAGATAACGTGCGTATCAGCGTTATTTACCCTTCAAAATTTTGATGCGTACGTTTACGCATGCTCCTTTTAAAATACGCATGGAAAGAAAAATCACAGTGTCAGCTACTTTTGTGCCTTCTGATCAGCATCTGTTTATTTTAGAAACTGAAACTAATCTACAAATGTATATTTTATGCCTACCTGAAAATTCCATAAATAAGTGTTGCTTTGTGTACTGTTTACTGGGCATGCACCAACCCTGTGACCATGTGACGTAATTTGCTTCCATATGAAGCAGTGTAATCTGTGTCACATGCTGTTATGTAAACAGGTTAGGAAGGGCTTACTTTTACACCTAAGAAATAAACATAATTCAATAGTAAAGTTCAAAGGGTGTGAAACTGACACAAGCCAATGTGCAGTTTCCTTTAGAACTCTCCAGCTTCTCTTTGAGATGCCGCTTATCCAGACTTCAATGTGGTTTGTGTTAGCAATGTAGCAGCTAACCTGTTGTGTAAGATTTCTTTTCATTTTGCGTTTGCTACATATTTATCATCTTTCATCATGTGTAGGAAAGAAATACCATTGATCTAACATAAAAAAATCGGACACAATTGTGAGTTGGCATTTTCAGTCAAATGTCAATTAAAATTAGATAAAAATCTGTTAAATGAAAATCATTACCAAAGTCGTATTTAAGTTAAGTATTTTAGTCCATTTTGGAAAACTTGTGACAGCATGTTCAGACTAAATGTTTGGTTTCTATGACAACAGTAACTTAATAAAATGTTAAGTAAAAACAACAACAACACCTATTTCTTTTTGTCATTATGTAATTAATGTCCTCATTAATCATCAAAATGGTAAGTTTTGTATTTTTCCCTTTATGTGATTTACGTATCACCATTTACCCTCATACATTCAAAAGTGGGGGTAATTACTCAAGGGGTCAAAAAATTATCTGGTACTCTGCATGTGCACTATACTTGTGACAGTCTCTTTTTATTTCACTGTCGAGAACTCAAGACGCCATTTTGTAAATATTTTTAACTGTTGTTGGATTAACATTTTGACAGTTACTTTTTTTAATAAATTGTTTTCAATTACCATTGACAATTTATTACATTTGAAGGGAAGATAGTGATACATTTGATGATATAATTAATATAAAAGTGAGGGATCGTTTTGATAATCTTTCTTACAGTAACTTCTTATGCTATCGAGAACTGGATACTCCAGGATAATTGCTATAGAGTTTCAACGTAATCGTAAAATCAAATTGTTAGAATCTAAACTAAATGTCAGGGCACAAAACAAATGAGACAATCCACATAAATATGTGCAGGATCAATGTTTATACAGAAGATAATACCATAGCCTCCACATTTTCGACCGCCTTCTCCATTTTGTTTTGGATTTTAAATCATTCGGAACATCTCGCCCATTTCTACCCGAGCACCGACGGTTTACAGTCAACCCGTCCCCCAGTCAAATCGTCCCCCCGTCAAATCGTCCCTAAATTGGTCAAACCGTCCCCAATTTTGGTCAAATCGTCCCCCAAGCCACCAAAAAAAGTCAAGTCGTCCCCCTATTCAATTGAAAAAGAAAATTCAAAACTTATATAATTGTGAGTTATGTTCATATGTTTATTAAAATTAAGTTTATTCATTAAGAAAAGCTTATTGAAGGTAAATTAATATTGGAATTAATTGCATAATATTAAAATCACGTATATCTCATAATCTTGCTTCTCGCTTGTTTGTATTTAGTACGTTTCAAATATTTTTTGTTTAATAAAAAATTTTAAAAAAAAAAAACAATTTGTGGTAGTTGTTGTTTATTATATGCCTTTTGAGTTGATAATTGAAAAGCATATTAACCAATTAGCAAATCTTTTAGTAGATGTTCAGTCAAAAGAAGGCGTGAAAATAGAAGCAGTTAAAGTGATAAAACTGCTTATCACAGCCTAATTAAAGGATCTTGTATATATTTTCAATTACCGTCATGATGAAAGAGAAAAGCAAACTGGCGATTGGGAGTGTCTTTGTTTACATTGTTGTAATGTGTAATTTAATTAAAGGATATAATTGTCAATTCAATTCAATTCAATTCCTTTATTTCACTCATTCCATTTTACAGTAATGGATAAGAGAGGTTATAATAAGTACAACATATAAAGAGGCTCTAGAAAAAATAGAAGTAGTAACACAATAATTGAGATGATTTCACTAATACATTTTGTAAATATATATTCTAATATATAAATAATTCAGTTGAACAGGTGGAGAGTCATTGTTTCACAATTGCCATTTAAAGAAAACAACAACAACAAAACATCAATTTAAACATGTTGTCAGAATATCTTCCAATTAATCATTAGAGTATAATATTACCTTATCTTAGTCAAAATTGATTGTACAAACTTATATAAATTTATGTTTTGTCTTTTGTTTTTTGAGTTCATTAGTTTCTCTAATTTAAAAATATTTGGGTTTCTATAAAAATAGGGCTTTAGATATTCCTTTCTGTCATCTGTTAAATTATTGCATTCAAAGAGATAATGGAATTCGTCCCCTAATTTATTGACGCAATGTGGACAAAATCTTTCATTTAGTGCGATTCGATTCCATTTACCTATTTCTACCTGCATTCTATGATTACGAGTTCTAAATCTGATTAAACATTTTAAATATCTTGAAGGAGTTTTTATTAAATAATCTTCAAAACCAAATTTTGTCTTGAATATTTTATAAAATGTATTATTGCTTGAGCTGTTTACAAGACTATACCATTCGTTAACAAATAAATCTTTTAATTTTTGCCCTACAGTTGGTTTCAGCCATTTCGGGTTAATAGTCGATTGATTACTCCAAATATTATTCAACCCACATTTAATTAAAATTGATTTAACTGAGTAAATCCATGGATATTTTTTCTTAAGAGATTGGTCTTGTAGGTGTTTTGATTCATGTACGATACTGTTATAAATTTTGGCTGATAGTTTTAAAGGGGTGTTTTCAGGTGATAAATGTAACTTTGACCAATAAGCTATTACCCTAGTTTCAACATCGACTGAAAGGGGAAGTGTTCCTGTTTCTCCATAAATAATGTAATTTGGAGTAGATTTTTTTACATTTAAAATATGTTTTAAAAACTGTAATTGTACTCTTCTAAAACTGTATTATTACCGTAACCCCAGACTTCGGCCACATAAAGTAAAATCGGTTTAATAGTTTTATTGAAAAGTTCTATTTGTAAATCAATAGGTAAAGATAATCGGTTTATATTTCTTAATAAGGAGTACATTGCCCTAGTTGCTTGATTTGCTAAATGTTTTTTTACATTTCTGGAAAGAACCTGAACGACAGAAATATTTTCCTAGATATTTGTATTCTTCTTCAATTTCAAGTGTATTCCCTTTATAAACAAAATTGTTTTCAGCTAGTCTACCCTTTCCAAAAACAACAACTTTAGACTTTGAAATATTTACAGTTAACTTCCATAAATCACAGTAATTTGCATAAGTATCTAGAGCATTTTGTAATCCGGATGCAGATTCAGACATGATAACAGTATCGTCTGCGTATAAGAGGATAAATATTTTTAAGTAATTTTGAATGTTTATTTCGTGGTCAGGCTCTATATGTGGAAGATTCACACCATTTGCAACATTATTTCGTAAAAAATAATCGTGTAAATCATTTAAAAATACGGAAAATAATAAAGGAGAAAGATTTTCTCCTTGTCTTACACCAATATTACAAGGGAAAAAAATAGATACTTCTGAGTTATGAATTATACATGACTTAATATTATTGTACATATTCTTTATTAACATTAGACATTTACCATTTATATGTGTATTCAATAATTTCATCCACAGCCCACTTCTCCATACAGTATCAAAAGCTTGTTTTAAATCAATAAATGCGCAAAATAGTTTCTTTTTGCTATTATTTAAATATTGAATTATATGATTTAAAATGAATATGTCGGTACCGGTAATATTGCCGACAAAATAATATAAAGCTGGTAAGAGCGATAAAACTGTTTCTTTTTAACATTGTTTTATTTTATCAAAGAAAACAGTACATATCGGTTTCCTTTATAAAAAGAAAATTGCTAAATGTGTTAAAAACTCCAAGAATACGGTATATAAATTGTTGTTTTTTTATTTCCACAATTTGTTAAATCGTTTATGGTACTGGACTGATATTGGATTCTTATTCTTAGATGTATTACCTTGGATTGTGTTGTGAATTGTGAATGTTAATTTGAGTGATAAGTTTGAAATGGAGCATTTGTGTGTTATGTGCCGGAAGGAGGTGAGGACGAGACAGCACGCCCTTCAGTGCGACTCGTGCCAGCGATGGCAGCATCGCACGTGTAATACAGGTAAGTTGTTTTCATTTATCTATTCATTATAATATTTTACGTATATACCTCCGTTTAACACCCATGTAATGTCTTGTCAATTCCGAAATTCTAAACTATGATATTTGATCGCAATACATTTTTTCTCTCTTAATTCTGATGAATATGACCTGCTTAATTGTATATAGATTTTATTAAAATTAATAAATAATAAGTCCAAATAATTCTGACTAACTGATTTTTTCTCTCTCTTAATTCTGATGAATATGACCTGCTTAAAGAAGATACAAAATGTAACTTTTGCAATACTAATGATATTGAAGACGAGTATCATTTCATTTTAATTTGTCCAATGTAGTTAAACTTAAGAAAATCTTATCACACAACTAACTCACAATAGATGAGAATCTCAACCAAGCTTCACTTTTTTTTAAAACTTAAGAAAATCTTACATTTCACGGTACTATTATACATACCCTAGCGTCGTAAAATTCACTGAATTAATGAAAGCAACAAATCTTTCTGTTATGATCAAATTAACTATTTATTGTACAAAAGCTTTTCGAACAAGAGCAATTAATCAAATTTAATACTTATGAATGTTAAGTAAATTAATTAAAGTATATAAAGCATTCCTTTATTAAAACATTCTCACTAAATGTATATGAGAAATATAAATATAAACTTTTGTTCTGTTCTTTCATTTCATTCTCACTATATACAGTCTCCATTAATTAGTTTATTACACTTTATGAGAAGTGATTATGTGAGAAGTGATTACGTCTGTTTATAAGGACTGTGTATAAGGTTATGGAGATAGTGTCGCGTGCCATATGATCACACTCTCGATAATTTATAGGTATAATCTGTATAATCTAATAACCTCAGACGTATATTAAGTGAAAACAAAATAACAAAAAATGTAGTAATTTAAAGTATATACGAGTATGAATATATACATTGTGTACATATTTTAACCGTATGATAACTGATTTACCGTTTCTCTGATATTATATAACTAATATGCACATGCGCCATGAATTAATAAAATAATAAATTTGATCCATCGCACAGTTGTGGACACCGACCAGTGAAGCGTCAGTTGTCAGTTGCAGAAGATGTTTGCACTTTATGTACCATTTGTGTGTAACTAGTTGATTCGTTGTGAAACATAATGGCCTAAATATTAAATATATATTTATTATTTTGTTTTTGTGTGTTGCTTTCTTTAATTTTCAACTTAAATATTAACACATCAACGATGTGAAGGAGAGAGAGAGAGAGAGCAATATAGAGAGTTAGGTTTTCATTACATTACCCATCAACATTATTTTTATTCATCATCATTTAATAAAAAATATCATTTTAACTTTAATGTTAGAGAATTTATACACTTTGTCAAATCCTTTTAAATGACCGACATTTAGGACTTCAAATGCAAATCATTAATATAATCACATAAAAATAAACACAGATATGTATATATAAGGGGGACGGTTTAGGGGGACGACTTGACCATTATTTATGCCACATGGGGGACGGTTTGACCAATTTAGGGACGATTTGACGGGGGGACGGTTTGACTGGGGGACGGGTTGACCGTATACCGCACCGACGGATATAGCCGAATATATACGATTGATTTTAAATGGGGTTGTTTGATTATCAGGGTTCCAAACTTCATAGAATCAAGTGCACCCAAAACCCATATGAAATGACTTACTCTACACATATTTTATTACTGTATTCAAATAATATCATTATGGCAGATGAGGGTTTACAAGTGAGTCGCAATGGATTGGTACTTAAATTTTAGAATATCAATAAAATTTGCGTACGGATGAAACAAATAAACTGCGCCGAACCGAGGAATATCTACGGTGGCAAAAACGGGACATGAAAATATATAACTACTACGCAATAACTACGCATGCACACGCGACATAAATACAAATACCTTCCATGTCTCTTATAAATATGCCACGGTAAATGTCTCCATATATATTGATATAATAGATCGATCTATTAGTGGTGTTTTTTTTTCTTCTTCAATTCATGACGGGGTTTCAGGGTTGCATAAAGAGGGCATGGAAGATACATTTAAAGGAAAATCGCGCGCGAGTCAGTGACTATATATGCGTTTACTAAGGATAGCTACAGCATTTACACGCAGTAATACGGTAACTAAAGTATTGCGTGCGCACGGCGATAGCTTCTGCGTTCGCACACAACAGTTATCGCGATAGCTTCTGTGTACGAAAGCAGTGGTTAATGCGTGCGCAAGCGATAGTTATTGCGCTTCATGCAGCAGTTATTGCAAGCGTTCGAACGCAATAGTCATCGTGTTCGCACGAAGATTGTCTCCCATGTCGCTTTTAAGATGCCACCGTACACAACGGGGAAACATGGAATCGCGTGTGCGTGATAACCATCGCGTTCACATTTTCCAATTGTATTACCAAATTTATTTTGACTCACATAATGGTGGAACGAATTTCAAAGATCACTTCATTCATTACCAATTACTTTTTCATTTGTTAACACTATATACATCCGAGGGTATTGTGCACTTGTCATCATCAAAATAAACAACAGAGATGCCCACTTTTAACAGTTCTGAATGTACACATTTATAACAGTGGCCGAGCAGTGACAGCCGCTGACTAGAGATCACTTGGCTCCCGCTGTGGGCTCGAGTCAAGCAGGTGGAAAACCGTGTAAACTAGCTTGCGATAGATTGATCGTTCTACCCGTATCTTTCTCCTGGCGTCGCGGTATGTCTGTAAACTGTAAACTGCAGTACAACAACTGGATGCTCTGATGTCACAAATTTCCTAAGACTGAAAAATATAACACTCAACTCTTCGTAAATTCTCAAATTATGTTTGCATAGGATTAAGGTAATCCATTAATTCATTGTTAAATTGTGACCATGGTCCATCAAGTGATCGTGGACATTTTATATTAATGCAAGTCTCAAGAGACTTTGGGCAAAACAGTCTATAACTCCAAGTCATTGGGTGCTTCATCTACACTGAAGTCTTTTTAAGCATTTGAAGGGTCATGATATAATTTAATGTTGGATGGATTACCTTAAGTCTCTCCACCGGTAAAAAGCTCGACGTCGCGGTATGATTGAAATACTGTCACTACGACGTATAACTAAAGTACAAAAAAAAACTTCTACAGTGGATTAATAAATACTTAAAAGCGCCAACAGCCCCCTTGACAGGCTGATTACATGTGTATGATTTACTGAATAATTTGACGTCTGATACATGTAGTTTAACTTTTTATGTCCGCGAGATCTATGATCGGAGGCATATCGTTTTTACCCTGTCTGTTGGTTTATTTGACATAACTTGAAAACCATACAAGGTATTGACTCGAAACTTCGTGTATGAATAGAATGCGAGTGACTAAGAACCAGAACTCTACCTGTCCCATTTTTTTAAATTATACATGTATCTTTTTTATTCAGTGTGTGTGTGTGTGTGTGTGTGTGTGTCATAATTCATAAATTTGTCAAAATATTGACTTGAAACTTAAACAAAAAAGAAAATACATGTAGTTGGTGAGAGGGGAAAGTGCAGTGACCAAGAACCGTAACTCTACCTTGAACATCTGTTAAGCACTTACCTTTATTTTTTTTTACAGAGAATAAGTTATTTCAGGGGTGTTAAATTTTCTTTTAGGTCACTCGTCCTGTAGGACGAGTAGGTGAAAAATCTTACTCGTCCTTAAACAAAGTTAGCTCGTCCTAAAATGATTTTAATTTTTGCTTCTTTTTTTTTTTCGTCAACCACGGAAAGCCAGAAAACCAATGATCTGAGGCTTTTCTTGTGCGTTTCAGTTCATCGTAAGCGCTTTGGTGCTTGCTATGTTTTAACTCTCGCTTTTTTGTATTTTCGTCGTCTCTACCGCCGAGAAGCGTCATCATTGACAATTGTTCCGACATTTTGAACATATTTGCTGTCCCTGACTGTGCCGCAGTCCCGAACTGTGCCGCAAACAAACAAAAAAACGTATTGAAAAACACCGTAGAATATTGTGAACCGGTCTGCGCTAGACCTTACGGATCTTCCTTAAAAAATGAACGTCGCTATGGTGATATTTTGTCAAAATTAGCTCCCATGATCAAGTAAAGCGTTTTATGATCTTGATTAACCATCGTACAACAATATGAAATTCATTTTTTACTGAAACATTTCTTTCTTGGCCGCGAAAAGTTACTCGTCCGAGTGTTCAGGGAAATTATGCTCGTCCGACCCTGAAATTCACTCGTAAATACGAGCGGACGAGTGGAATTTTACAGCCCTGTATAATTTACTATATGCTTGAAAAAATAAACAAGGTATTGACTTGAAGCATCACATATGAATAGAATGTGAGGAAGCCTTCCAGCTGGCTTGCGGTAGGTCGGTGGTTCTACCCGGGTACCTCTGTGTACTCGGGGTCTTCCTCCACCTGCAATTAGCTGGACGTCGCTATATGATTGAAATACTATCGTAGCGACGGTAAACCCCAATACAACAACAACAACATATGAATAGATTGCAGTGGCCAAGAACCATAACTCTACCAAGTTTTTTAACATCCAGAGTTTTTATCATCTCCCTTTATTTATTTTAATATTTTTTGTTGGGTGCAACGAAACAAGGTAAGGACGTAAAAGTAGGAGCAGTGCAGTAACCAAGAACCATAACCTGGTCCAATTCTTTTATTATCTCCCTTTATTTAATTTATATCAATTTTGTCCAGCACATAACTTCTCAACTAATTAATGTATTGATTTGAAATTTAACATATAAATAGATAGTGAGTAGCAGTAGTGTACTGAAACGGAATTCCATCTGGGTCTCTCTTTAACCCTTTCCCTCATATAGACTCATTTTGACGCACTCAATAGGTACCACATAAAGCCTGATCTGCAGAAAACCACAGTTAAACCTTACCAAATTTAATTATAAAGTCCTCATTTCCAGACCACTGAGGAGCAGCGAACAGCATAAAACCTGATCAGCCTGCGAGTTACTCGCAGGCTGATCTGGTTTTATGTTGTTCGCATAGGTCTTTTCATGGTTTCCTCTATGAGGGAAAGGGTTAAATCATCTCAATTTATTCTTAAGGATATGTATTCGAAAAACACTACATTACTCAATTACAATATAATGTCTATATATTTGACATACTTACTCCACTCATGAATGGCTATTATTTGACATCTGACCTGTTCAGACTGGTATATAGTGTTTTTCGAATAGGTTAAAACTACGTGCAACGTTTCACAGAATGAAACATGATGCATTACGTTTGTATGGTGGCTGATTTCTGCCATTTCGTGTTGTCGTGTCTTCGCCCCGAAAGGCGAAAGGCGAAATAACGAAAACATGCCATATTGTCGTTATTTCGCCTGTCGCCTTTCGGGGCGAAGACACGACAACACGAAACATCTCAGGTGAAATAACGAAATTTTAACAGGCGAAAGGACGAAAAGTTTCGCCTTTGAATGTTTCGTGTCCGCGGGTCGAAACCTTTCGTGTTGGCGCCCTTTGTTTGTCGTGTCTTCGTGTCTTCGCCCCGAAACGCGAAAGGCGAAATAACGACAATGTTGCAGATTTCGTGTTGTCGTCCTTTCGCCTCGAAAGGCGAAAGTCGAAATAACGAAAATGACACGCTTCGGTTTCGCCTTCGGTAGACATGCGCAAACGTTTACACATATGCATACTTGCTGTAAATTTCAACAATGCATGTGAAGATAGCTTTAATTTCACTGCAGCAGAATTAACGCGATAAATATCTTTTGAGTAATAAAATTGATGTTTTAATACACATTATATGTAATGCTTACGTATAATATAAATTTATGTTAGCTTTTTTTAAATCATTATAAGTTAATGTGCCTGAACAATAAAATTTTATCTTTAATTCGGGCAGTCTTTTTCATTTAAGATGTCGTCCATCTTTCTTAGAAAGGGCCGCTAAAAAACATACGGCATATGTGTAAACGTTCAGCGCTTGTCTACCGGAAGGCGAAACCCGAAACGTACAGTCATTTTCGTTATTTCGACTTTCGCCTTTCGAGGCGAAAGGACGACAACACGAAATCTGCAACATTGTCGTTATTTCGCCTTTCGCGTTTCGGGGCGAAGACACGAAGACACGACAAACAAAGGGCGCCAACACGAAAGGTTTCGACTCGCGGACACGAAACATTCAAAGGCGAAACTTTTCGTCCTTTCGCCTGTTAAAATTTCGTCATTTCGCCTGAAATGTTTCGTGTTGTCGTGTCTTCGCCCCGAAAGGCGACAGGCGAAATAACGACAATATGGCATGTTTTCGTTATTTCGCCTTTCGCCTTTCGGGGCGAAGACACGACAACACGAAATGGCAGAAATCAGCCACCATACGTTTGTGAAGCAACCTAGCTAATAAATGTTGGTGTTGATTTCATAGACATGATACGATTCGAGGACATGACAAAAGCCTGCAAAAATCAGCCATATATAGGGCGATGATATACATTACTGCAGCCTTTTGTAAACTGTTGCATGTAAACAAACACAAATCTCTTGATTTCACAAGAAATAAATATTTGTGATGTGGGATACGTCCAAGTAAGCTTTCTTTTGACAAAGTAAATTTTGATTGTATGTATATGTTGAGTTTTACGCCCCATCGACAGTATTTAAGTCTTTAAGGGGGTATTTCTTTTTGAGAAAGATATACACTCTGCAGTGTCACGCCAAAACCTAAGGCGCGTTGCTTTCTGTGACTGATAGTCAACTATGTTAATCATTTTATTATAAATTCTCGGTTTGAAGTCTTCTACTTTGTACTTCAGTGTATGCGTGTGTGCACATGTTAGTTTTGTGCATGCAGACCTTACAACAGAGATGTGAAAGGTTCAGAAATAAAGTTTATTCTCGTGACGTAAAAAATACAACAGGTGAACGGGATTTGAACGAGATCTCGCTGAAATGCTTAACATCTTGCAGACGCTTTACAGTGTCACTCATTAAAGAGACATGCGATCGAAAGAGAAATATCCAAATTGGGTTTAATTGACCGTAAATTGAAGAGGAGACTCAGTATAGCAAGATTTGATTGGAGCGGTTTTACACATTTCACGTTATCTCGCGGTCACATGATCGTACACGTAACTCACTGGGAGCTTCTCTTGACTTGCTCTTTACCTTTATCAGAGTTGCGGATCTCTTTTAGGTTATTAGGTCTTTGGTGCATGCGTGCATGTTACACGTCATATGAATAGAACCCTGGCTCCTTTCTTCCCAAATAAAGACGAAACCAGTCGTGTGTTTGAAAGAAAACAAACGTTTCATGAAATATTTACGAACATTTTTTATATATCAATGGGTCCTACTTGATGGCACGATAAACCTGTCGTCCCGCCAACAACACAATGATTTGTGCTCTTCCAATAAGAGTTATTTGTACTTTTTTATTTTATCTATGACGATCGACAAAGAATGTGTTTGATTATAAAATTTTCTGTTTTGCTTCATATTATGTCGTGCAGCATGCGTAAAATACCCGCCCAAGTGTCAATAAGAATACGTGTAACCCGTGCATTGCCATCTAACTTTTCAGTGTAGAAAGTTTTAAAGTAGCTCGTTCACAGATGATTGGGAAAAGTCAAAGAAGAATTATTTTCTAATCTCTATTAATAATGTTGGTGAAGTCTTTGTTTCCTGACAAACAAATTCGGCAAATGTAGGTCACGTACATTGTAAGGGAATGCGCTATTTTGGTAAACGCAACTTCGACGAAATAGATTAAATACAGATTACGGTATCCCCCCAGATGCTTGCGGTACCACATGACATGTTCCGCAACAGGGTGTCTTCACCAGTTCAGTGCAGCGATTTCATAAGTCCAGCATATAAAGTAAGCGGAATGTGCTCAGTCAATGACCATTGTGTTCGAAAAATAAACCACTACGCTATCTTATTAGACGAGGAGCGTGACGTCACCTCTACATGGTAGAATGGTCAATGCCGGCAAATGGAAATAGAAATCTAAACATAGGCTTTATAATCCTAAATATGTGATAGAGAAACCACTCATTTTTTCACCATCATGAAGTGACCAGACGCTATACACACATAAAGTTAAAAATCAAATTTTTAGTGATTAATCATCAGTGAACGAGCTGCTTTAAGGACTGCCATTAAATGATTAGTTTAATATTATCGGCAAACTACTGGGCCCATGTTCTTGAAAATAAAAAGGATACTTAAGTATGATTTTCAGACTTATGCTCAAACTATGCCCATTAGTTTCAATAGGTATTTGAGTATGATACTCAAATTTGAGCCTGAGATCGTACTTAAGTAAAGCAATTTTGTCTAGTGTATGTCGCGGTCGAGTATCGAACGCACGACCGCTCGTACATCTGAATCGGTATATGTTTTGTAGTGCATAACTTTGTATGTGGCACCTTCTTCAACAACTACACTGAACTTTAAACATTTTCTCACGAAGAAAGGTGATAACTAAATAATAATTTAAGCTATTCAGAAACGTGTTCAATTACCAACTGTGTTTTGATGATTAACTAAAAAACCTAAAAGAACCACATCTCTGTTTAGGCTCGAACCCGGTTACATTTGGTGAAAAGCAAATGCGTTTAATGTGACCACCATTGGCATTAATTTATAATTTGAAATGCTGTTGATCTTTAAGATTATTTTCTTGTATCATTTACACACTTAAAGATAAACTTGTATATAATTATTAACGGAGTTTCCTGTAGTTTCTATTTAAATCATTTAATTACAATGTGCATTTTTTTTAAACATACTACTAAGGAAAACGAATTTATTGCACTTTGAATAAAATAACGTAACAATGACACCATTGTATTGCATGTACAAGTAAGTTTAAATAAAATTCATATTCTATTCACTTATAATTGAATTGTTTGCATGTATAATTCCTATCGTTAATTCGATCAATCTCACATAGATCTGGTGTTCTTGTTTGAATTTTTGATTAACTGGTACCCTTTACAATATGGCATTGTGCATAACTATATCATATATATGACCCGAATAACCCTCGCAGGTACCTTTTTTTGCACCCGGATGATGATGAACCATTTAAAGAAATTAACTGCGACCCGATAGATATTCGAACCACAGAACCCTTGATCCACAGTCGTGCGACCTAATACTGCACTATCTCGCTCCCCAAGCTAGTATGAGCATATTCTTTCAACATTAAAATTTATGAAGTGAGAAGTTAATGCGCTAATATAAACGTAAACCATAATCAAGGTGCCTTTGTCGCATCACTCGAATTTGCACTGTAATACTTTACATCGGTAATTACTTTTGCGGTTCAATTTAATAATTATGATGTATATTACATGCATAATTTAACATTGGAGATGTATGTTTTGATAATATTTTAAGTATCAAAGATTGCACTAATATATTGAGTCACTTTCCATCGATCGAGTTGTGAATGTACTGAAAAATCCGATCGACATTGGTTTGTATGTTGATATTAACCAGGTATCTATGCGTGTCGAATCGGTGTATACGCACTTGTATTGGACAAATCCAGTTTCTCCGACTATTTAAATATCAGTACATTCTGGCTTTAAAGGATTTTTAATTGTCAAAAATATTACGATCATAGATATTATTGTAATTGATTATATCAAATTTTAATGAAAATTTTCCGTCAATTACATTTTATTGTTGTTATTCAAAAGGTTTTAACTTTTTTTTTTTACATTGATAGGGAAACCAATTCTTAATCAAAGCGCTCAGTGCGCTGAGAGGCGGCAGCCGGATTCTTAATTATTGATACAATAGAGGCAAACGCCACATGACGCAAAAACTTCACACACTCTCCTGCAACTATAGTCAGTAGTAAGACAATCGAATACGCACTCTGTGTGTTACAAAACATTCCGGAATAAGGGTCATGAACCTGACTGTATGAACTTCAGAAGTAGGTCATTCCCTAGGACCCGATTTATATACACTCTCTACTGTTACTTAAGTGTAGAACTTGACAAGGTACTTGATGTTTTAGATACTTGAATGTTCGTTTCTTTTTCAAAGTCTAGAAATGCTCTGGGAGAAACCTAACTCGCTTTCATGCAAAATTACGCGTGAACTACTTTAGGTTAATTACAGACATTCGAAGCGCTACTTTTTTTCTTTTTACAGGAGTAGATCTTCAAGTATGTAAAATGGGTTGCTGTTCTGATTTATAAGTGTCACAGTTATATTGTTACGCTTAAAATGGATGTTTACAGAGCAAAATAATACGTTTACAAACAACAGCACATGAATAGCGGTTACGGTTATGAATAAAAGGTCAGCGTAACATATTCCATTCGTATTCGTAAGTGCAGAATCGCATTGCGTGGATCCGCACTAAGCGCGGAGATGTACAGGTAAAAATGTCATGGAAAATATGCAAATTAGCAAGGTCAGCGATGCCTGGTAAGCGTTTCTAGCTACTAAAGACGGCAAGCTGCCGTCTAAAATTATACTAATCCCTTTCGGCGGTTCTTCGTTCGGCCAGTACATTGTGCCTGGGAAGGTCATGAAACATCCTTGTCCCCAGTAGGGTTCGTACCCACAAGCTTTCGATGTTAACATTTGCATCATGGCGCTATTCGCCCCATATTATTTACTATGTAATTACTTTTTAAACTGAAATGAATCATCATAATACGTTCCGATATTATTCAAGTACTACATAATGGGAATCTTTTCTAGATGCCCAGTGGATCTGATGATTTTACCTATTCCCGACTGATTTCTTGTAATAATGCAGACTTTTCTATATTACTAATTCATTCCAGGATTTTCCTGTTCAGACTCAATGTCAGTGTCGCTCTCCTCCAACTCGGCTGCAGGTTTCTTCAAGTTCACTTGAGCAATAGCACCATTAGGGACGTCATCCTTGACTAGATCAAGGACATCTATACTGCTGTAATGAGACCCAGTTTTATTTTCGAAACCTTTCAAGCCACCCGATGGATGCCCTGAAGTCACTCCGTCCAAGTTTCGCCTTCTTCTGAATGAGTGATACTGTTAGTCCGAAATGCCGTTGGTTGCACTCGGTCATCCATTTCACAAGAAGCTTGTCCAAGTCCTTGATGGCATGGCTGTACGTGCGCTGACGTTTTGTGCTGACGTTGAGGTCCTGTCCGTTATATTGCCAGAACTTCGGTTTCCTTCTTCTCACGTGACTGAAAGGCTGATGTAATAGGAAATAACACTGGGAAAATGGAAAATCACAACTATTTCTGAAACATTAGTGTTAACTATTTATTTTGAAGCCGCGTACATGTGTATATAGCGATTGTGTTTTATACAAGCCTAGGAACATGCCAAAATTGTATAATGCTTTTTAAACATTCAGTTATTTATATGTCGCCATATATAGAGAGGATACTTGTTGGTTTCAATGGAATATCATTTTTAATCCATCGAGTGATTTGGGTTCTTCCACAACCAAACTCTGTTGCAATCGACTTCGCTAATCTAACTTGCTTCAGTAGCTGTATTTTAGCGACTCTCTGCTCTATCGTAAGGAAAACTTTCTTCTTCCTTGACATTTTGCATGCACAAAATGGACTGAGTACTATCGAGACTAAAGATGTAATGACTGGCGTTTTAAAATTTCAACATCCTTACAAACATTCAGTTTGCAGAGGGCATATACAATTATCCTTCTTATTTTTTTATTTTGCCGGAAATTCAACAATAAAAACGGTGATGTTTTCAGATGCATCAATATGCAATGAAACAAACAACTCATACGTAGATCTAGTATAAAGATTGTCACTATCCTTTTATCTAAAATTAATTTTCATTTGAAATATATGGCGGTTTTGTTATTTTCACTATCTAGGTGTCCCCCATATATACCGGTAGTGTAAAAAAAATGACAGTTAACATATCTAAAGCTGAGAACAAGTCATTTTTACAATTTTTATTAAGTAATTGATAGGATCCCTTGTATACATAATACCACGATGCACAAAATAACGCGAATGCCCGTATAATAACAATATATTACGCACGCACATTGTCCCAACTTACCTCGAATATCGGCAACTGTCAACCCATTTCCACAATGAATTATGTCATCTATACGAGTAAGTTCCGTTTTTCGTATACAGAAAATACACATTTAAAAATCAGCTATAATCTAAAAAAAAAAAAAATTGGAAACATTGGTTTTTAATGTTTAAATGTGTTGTTGGTGGTGAAAGAATTGCCTATATTAGTTGGAAGTTTAGTCCATACCAGGTTTTTGGGGGGGGGGTTTTCGCGGTAATATGTTTATTGAGGAAAAATCAATATGACTGACCCCATATCACACTTACGGTTGTTGTTTCGTGATTTTATTGTTTTCAAGGTATATTTACCTGGATTATATTTTTAAGAGATTAAATATGAGAAAAGTATAATTGTTTGACTATTCATTATACGTGTCATAATTCAAAGGACTGATACTGATAAAATTTTAGATTCGCAGATTCGCGGTAATACGTATAACCAGGATAATAGCATTGTGAATGTATGAAAGCGTATTGTAACTATCAATTCTTTTAAATATATATTCCAAATATATGAATTTAAAATACAAAAAAAATCTTTTTTCTGTATTGAAGCGTTTCTCATCAAAGTCTACATAACAACAAAACTACTTTCTATTGAATAGTTCGAAAATGCATAGTTCCCGGCAAATTATAATGAATAAAATAAATGAATCACTCTATGACTTAAAAATTAGTGAATAACTAGCTTGGAATTGCTGCAATTATAAATATGACACTTTTATTTTATTGCAAATTTTAACACCGTATTTCATGCTATGGTCTTTATGGAGTTCAACGCAATAAACATTTGAAATTTGAAATTCATATGTGTTATGGCATTTGATCATGAATAAAATAATATCATGTTGGTTTATGATTTAATATAAAGTGTGTGTTTATAGCAAACATGAGAATAAATTAAAATGTATATTAAACATTTGGGCTCATTATTATTTCGTTATTATTCAAATAAGAAATCGCATCATGAGTCATGTTTTCTTTATTCCTGAATGATTTAGAATGGTATTTACAGGCGACATTAACGCAGGAATCACAGATCTTAGAAAATGTCTAAGAGCAACAAATTAGATTAATATTTTAGCACTTATAAGAAAAGTGCCAGTATATATTTTGTTCAACCTCTCTAATTCGTTTGTTCTTTCAGTACTCCATCCCCAACCATCCTCTCTCCCTCTCTCTCTCTCTCTCTCTCCCAGGGTTGAAATGATACCCGAAACAGTAACTTATTATAACATATGCTTTTTTAAACCTGTACATGTTTGTAATATGCATATCTATAATCTAAATATAGCATTGTATTATTTCAAATGACCGCAATTTTGAATCCAAACTCCCCATATTATAATAATATTATAACCTTCCTTTCCATAATGAAATGTATTAAACCCGTTTCTGCAAGGTATTTTGTTGGGAAAAAAAATATAAGCAGCTAGTAAGGTTTTTCAACATTTATTCAGAAGTAAAAAGACTTTGAAAATATCAATTTACTATACGGAAGTTAAATTATATTAATGTCAAAACTGACTGTCTGTTAAGTATATCCAAAATGTCCGATGGATATTACGGTCACAATAATTGGACACCATTTTAACAGAAATCATAATTATATTAAATAACATATATTTTAATAAACTTCTGAATATGAATTGCAAAATACGCTACATTCATTGGTTATGAGGCTCACTGATTGAACCCTGGTTTAGACGGTCACCTGCCTTAAACGGCCAAAATGGCCACCACCCTTGACTGGCTGCTTAAACCAGGTTTGACTTTAAATTGTTTATTGTGTAAACTATTTGATGAAAAAGTAAGTTTGTTGCTATAATAGCAACATTCTTTTTTTCTTTTTGATTTTCATTGGTGACTAAAAGGGTCATTGCTATTATTAGCCTATACGGCGATTTACATTTTCAAGAAAAGACAACAGCATAAATTTCGTCATTAAAGTTACAAGGAAGTTGTCTTGGTGTATAGGAATTTATCCAAAATATATTATACCTTTACTTAGAAGTAGGGTAAGTTTTCAAATTTCCAGAAGGTCATACATGTATTTTACAATATGATAGCAAATGAATTTTAACCATGTATGTAATATACAACATTTATATTTTTTCAATTATAAGTCCATCCACCCTAGCCACCTAACACCACACCATCCATATATGCAATTTAACTACAAATGAAATACGACATCGCACATTGTCTCTTGAAAGCCTGAATGGTTCGTAAGCTTCTTTCTTCTGTCTTTCAGTGGATGTAAATTACGTCGTTGTCCGGTTACTATAAACATGCCTGAGGAACAGAAGGTCTGTGGGTTCGAACCCCGTTGGAGGAAATGGTTGGCGTGTCTTTCCGAAGTGGAAAGCTCTTGGTTCCAACCCGGGAACCGCCGAGACTGTTGTAAGTTGTAAGTTGTAAGAACTTGTTTCTCAATCTACGTAAACAAACTAACTATATATCTATATCACTAATTGGAGGATTGTAAAAACCGGTACGAAATATCAAGATGAATACATGTAACATCAAATGTAACTTTTCCATGATAAATTTCTTAAAATGGACTTTTGGTTTATGGGAGGACTTGCTTAAAATTTATTGACTGAATAGCGAACAGTGCAGACCATGATCAGATATTTGGATTTGCAGGCTGATCTTGGTCTGCACTGCTCGCAAAGGCAGTCACAAGTACCCACAGCAGAGTTAAACAAAAAAGAACATGCCATAAGTCATTTGAGTTTTTACTCATTAAAAGACTAAACGTGCCGGCTTATGAATTTTTTAGGGCGATATAATTATTTTTTGGTTGTAATAATATATAATAAACATGCAATGATTTTTCTCTGACCGATTCTTTTTGTGTACGCATTCTACACAGCTTACTATACATTCTTTCAATGGGTAGTCAAACAAATACCACATATACAATACAAATATTTATTGCATCGAAATAAACAATGTTTTATAGAAAGACAATATATGTATACGTGTAATAAATGACAAATGGCAAGAAGCATGGATTTATCTGAAAGCAAGTGTTTCTTGTACTTTTTTTTTCATAAACACAGAGAATCCCGTATGACTACAGGGTCGTGCGCATACACAATAACAATTTGCAAGTTCTTTAATTCTTCCTCCAAATTTTGTATGCGATAAAAGCAATTGCGCAAATTATGTAAACGTTATATCATACAAGAGGAAACTACGTATTGTGTCAAACTAGTTTCTTATACGCCTATTGATATGTGGTTTTATGTTGATTCTGATAAAACGGTTTTCATTGATAACAAAATACCATTTTCATGTCGGACAAGAAACGTTACCGCCTTTTTTCCAAGAAGCTTACAATACATTTGATCTGCGGCGAAATTGACTACTGAATTGTTGGCACAATTGTGACAAACTTTTCTGTAAATAAATTCACAAACTAAACCAAAATAAACGTTATTGTAAAGTCTTAAGTCTTAAATATGGAAAACCGGTACCAACGTTCACAATATCAATATTTTTTTTAAATGTTATGAATAATACCAGTGGACACAGTCTTATAATTACCAGATCACGTTTCGAAGGACATCTATAAGTAGATCTAACGTTTCTAACATTGAAAATGTACGTAGCTGCAAATACGACTTAACTGTTTAAAGTCCACAAAGGAAAACAGCACACCAGTAATTACACAAAATCAGTTAGATTATTATCATTAAAATTCAAGTGATAGTGGTGGGGGATATTTCGTGGAGTTCAGGAGTTCGTGAATGATTTTATTGAAATATTTTAAACCCCCCCCCCCACACACACACACAATGTTCGTGCAATAGACCTGAAGTTTCTTGGAACACGAAGCTCCACGAAATTGCCTTTATTTCATGATCAAGGAAATTTATTATCAGCGAATAAAGCAATGGCTTTGGGTAATACACGGTAAATAAGTAAAACACAACATTATTTACAAACGGCTGTTGGGTACTACAGAAGAACGTTCACTCGGCTCATAACGTCCAGAAATAGTACTGTTTTCTCGAGTTCCTTTGTTGTTCATTACTATTTCATCATAAACTGGTAGACGAGAGATCGACGCAGAACCAGTGCTACTTAAAATAGATTGATATGAGGACCAGTTTTCAGACCGGCAATCGTCACTTATGTAACTAACAATTGTTTCTTGGTCTAGCTGGCTTCTCCCGTTTCTCCTGGTTCGAGACTGACTCCGCTTGGACTTCATTATTCTAAGAACACACTGCCCAATTGCCAATATGAGCAATCCAGTCGAAATAAGTTCGGCGACAGAACCCGCACTTGCAGTGGTTCTTGCCCACGTGCGAGTCAAGTCGTCTTCTGTTTGTGACGTCCAACTTACTTTGAGTACAGAAATAAACACCAAAATACCTGCAAAGAAAAACAGTTACGAATAATGACAATCGTATTATTTTGAGAAGAATAATGTCAAAATTGTTTACAATGTGAATAGTGTTCTATCTTTCCGATCGATTCGGCAATCTCCGTCAAAATCCGATAAAAATTCGCCTAAAGGTTTCGAAAGACAATTATCCAAACATATAGACTTAGTTTTGACCAAACATATGGACTTAGTTTTGACCTAAATCAACACTAATATATGTGGCATTTGAAATAAAGATAGCGATTGACTGATTTAATTTATAAACAAGAGGATCAAGATGGTCTTGAATCGCTCACCTGAGAAACCTTGCCTTCATTGCCAATTATAGTCTTATGAGTCATACTGAATACATAATCCATACAGACACAGCAAGATCATCTAAATTCCACACAAAAACTGTATATGCCATCCAAATTTTGAAGGTCATAGCTCTAATAAGTCTATATAAAATCAAGTGACCCTAGGGGTGGGGTCAATTTTGATATTTGGGCCATGATTTGAACAAACTTGGGTCAGGTCTTCTAAGCCATGTTACACACTAAATATCTAAACTCCAGATCTTGTGCTTTGTGACAAGTTTGGTTTTGGTGGGTTTTTTTCAATATAAGTCGCTGAAAAATCAAGTGACCCCTAGGGCGGGGTCAATTTCGACCCTAGGGTGATGATTTGAACAAACTTGGTAAAGGTCCATAAGACAATGCACACACCACATATCTAAGCTCTATGCCTTATGGTTTCGGAGAAGAAGATCTTTAAAGATTTCATTTTAAAATTCTATTTTTAGCTCCTGTGACCAAAATATGCAACAGACCGGAACAATTTGAACAACTTTGGTAGATTTTCATCACATTTGGCCCAGTAATTAAGGAGGAGATGTTGTTTAAAGAAATTGTTGACGTCGGACGCACGGACGACGGACGCCAAACAAAAGGTCATCACAATAGCTCACCATGAGCATGTTGTGCTCAGGTGAGCTTAAATTAAATGCATTTCCGGTAGAAATAATAACGTTTAAATCAAAGTGTGCGTATACCGAGTGTGTGTTTACCGTTGTATATAGTAGAATGATTCCTGTCAAATGTCAAAATGTAATAATAAATATATTGGGTTGAATGTCCCACCGATATTTTTTCAGCTATAAAGAGAATATATCTTTTTGAGACAAATGAAGTGCTGCCACATCGTAGTGAGAACTACGTCTTACTCGAATATATCCTGAACGCCAAGGATAAATCTACTTGTACCATTCTTAGCAGCTTTGGTGTGTTCCCCTCGAAGTCAAACCCACCTCCTCCATGCTGCCATAATTAAGTATGCAAAGTGGATAATGAGATGATAATCTTACATTTAATAATAATAATAATAATAATAATAACCTAACATTTAAAAAAGTCAGACCAGATTCCCCAGCTTGAAGCGATATTGTGAACACAATTATGGATATTTATTTAATTCTAAAACACCAAGGGAGGTCATTCACCTATTATGCTTACTTACAGATTTTCTGTATCGCATATTACTTTTTTACACTTGATTTCGTTCTGCTTTGAAGGATAAAATACATTTAAATATTAGCATATGGACCCATACATGATTTCGCCCAATGGCCTTTTGTAGGACATTGATCTCTCTAGTCAAAAAGCTACTGTGTTATGGTTCAAAGGTTAACAAAATAGCTATACACAATATAGATTAAAAGGCATAGCTTCTTTTTCATCATCGGATTTATCAGGTGGCTGACATATATAGAGAGAGACATTTGGACATGTTGCTCTCTGCCGATTAATATTTTGCTCATGGAGCAAAATTACATTATATTCCGTATATTGTGTGTGTATATATGTGTGGCATTGAAAAGGACAGTATCACAATAAAACGAAGGCAACTTGACCAATATGATAAACACATGAGGAAATATTAGCGCTTAGTCATTGCCAAATCGCAAAATTCGCCAATATTCACCTTGACGTCGCTAACATTATTATTGATATTAACACTAGATTAATAATAATGTACAATGTACATGTATGTGAAGATATATAGATCTTAAAAACGAAGAGAAGCAAAAAAGAGTATCTCGAGACAGTGGCTTTATCACAAAATAATGCGAATTTTATTTTAATAAAACTGCAATGCATAACTTACATGAAACAAGCGCCATTATAGCTCCTGCTACCAAAGCTGCCAAGGTTAATTTCCAGGTTTTTTTCACGAGAATGATGAGGCATGTGAATATTCCCACTGCGCATGTCAGGAGAGCGACAATTGAGGTTACCTTTATCTCCTGCCAGTGTTTCTCGTCTAGCCCTGGCAAAAGTTTAAAAAAAATTAAGTGTCAACGATTTAAAAAATTATATTACATTTTTTTTTCGAGTTTTCCAAAAGAAGAGAGAGAGGAAACGTTCTGGTCACCTACGTGTGGTTATTAAACCAGCAATTTAAGTTAAATCTTGCTCTTATAACTACTAGAGACTGACGTATCCCGGGCAAGGTCATGGTCATTGTAACTAAAATTAGAATATGTTTATTGGTGAATGCTAATTTTCTTAACTTTAACTCTTACAATGCCTTTGTCACTTGTTACTGACTTTGTGATTAGTACAGATCAGCCTGCACATCCTGTCAGCCTGATCAGAGTCTGCAGTGTTCACTATTCAGTCAATTTCTTTACAGCAAATATCCCAATAAACAGCTAATGGTACAGTCCAAAATGAAGAAAGGACAAGTCCAATTAAGAAATTTAGCAAGGGTTAAATTGTATATGAATTTATTGATTTATATTTGCCATGCAGATTCTGAGCTACAATCGTGTGTAAGTAAATAAAGGAGACCTTCAAGCGATAAATTATCTGTTTTGTTTGAGAGATGAATATTTCAGAGAATATAGTATCTATTTACTTATCCAACGTTAAGACATATGTACTTAAAAATACTTTGTTAATGCGGTCATGGACGTAGACAAGGAAGTAATAAAAAACTATTTTCAGAAGTTAAAATAAATACATCGGCCTATATACATCTTGTTATACAATATAAGGCATATGGTTTGCGATTACCTATGTTTCCCCACATTACAAACATCATATCGATTGAAAGCGCTGGGCACATGCAAGTGTTTGTGCACAACGTTTGTTAAGGACACATAAAGAATGTGCATGTTATTTATGTATGCCTTTGATCAAAATCAAAATATTGTCTGATTTTTATTTTGGATTAAAATACACTGGGTAAACAACTATGAATTCGTCAGTCCATAAGGGACATCCAAGAAATGACAACTGCTTTTACTAGAAACTTTTTCATAATGACGTTGATAAATTAAAGCTATAAGGGCGCAGGTTATGAAGTACTCGCCAATGTCATTAATATGTTTCATGCGGGAAATGGTTTAGATCCCATTATTTGTTTATTTATGCATTTATAATCCTTTTCTCTGATTTTGAATTTTAAATTAACATCAAGCCATTTTTTTTTATTTCTTAAAATATTTTTAAACAAGGATTCGATATATTAAGAAAGTAAAATAGTTTCAGTTAAATGGTTTGAAGATTAGATTCATGCTTTCGTTCTTTTCGTTTGCTGCAGGTGTCATGGCTTACTGAAACGTTAACTTGAAAGATCTTGGAACCACATCGAAACTAAGCACTCTATCAATGTTGACATGTTATGAGTAAATTTAAGAGGTTGAAGGTTATGACAATAGCATTTTGTTGGAAATCTAATACTGCTTTTAATATGCATGAGGAGTATATACCGGTAATAAAAATCTTGACAATGCAGTTTTCCAGACGGTTTCGACATTATTTAAATTTACTTTAAATGTAAATTAAAACCGTTATAAACGTCCACCTGTTTACTCAGTCCATTTAAAATTTCAGAAAATACATTCTATTCAAAGCATACATTCGACTTTCATTTTTCAATGACCACTGTCTTGTTAATCTATGACTGGTCGCCTAAGAGAGATTTTGCTTCGGCCATAATGGTTATTGAGATTTACGAACTATGCAAATATATATATATGTCCTATCTTTGAGATATATGACCCCATTTATCAATGCATGATCATTTTATTTTTAAGATTTCACAAAAAAAAAACAAAAAAAACAAAAACAAACAAAAACTGATGATGTAATTGTAAAAATACAGAATATAATATAATAATATATAATAATATCCAAAACGCTTTTTATATCGATGCCTTTAAAATTAATGGAAGATTTCAAATGCGAATGTCGATTATTTTCATGTTCACACGATGATTTCCAGAATTATTAAAAATAATTTCTTAATAAAAAAAAATATCAGTGTAAATAAGATGATATACCTGACAGATCTTGTTGCAGTTCCTCAAATATTTTCTCCCTCGATGCCACTTTGCACATGCCGGAAGTTCTATTACACAGCCTGGAGAACCATATTCCCTCATCTACCCAGTCACCACTTCTGGTCTCAATCGTTGCCCATGTCGGCGCAAAAGTTCCGATTAAAATACAACAAAAACCCACGATTCCAGTTAATAAAGCCCCACTTGTAAAGCGTCTCATTGCGTTAATATGCCGCGCCATCCTTATAGAAATATTCAAACGTTCAATTTCAAAATGCTTAAACTATACTTCAGCCCGTACAACGTATTTTCATTCTTTGACATTCGTCCTTCTATCTGAGTTTCATGCAACTACCATGCAACAAAACGAAATCGCGGAATTTATAGAGGCAGTGCGCCACTCCGCTGCAATCATATGAACTTTTAATGAGCCATAACAGGTAAGTAAGTGTAAGTAACAAATAAACTCGTGTTGCTTTGCGTGATAAATTCCCCCATCCATGAAAAGTCAACCATGCTTACTTACTGCGATCCTCCACATTCATCCAAGTGTGCAATGGTTTATATTTATTGAATGAACTTACTTTGTGATTTTATCCGATTGAACTAGGCTCATAATCAGATTGTACTGGTAAAAAGAAGATTGAGATGCAGTCCCTGAAGACACAGCCGGTAACCATTACGTGGACACCTGTCAATCAGACTGGTGTCCAGCAGAATATTTTATCAGTCACAGGATCTCAGGTCTTCGTACTCTCTCAATTACAAACAAACAATAAACTTATGATCTTCAACTTTAAATTTACAAATAAATTTCATTTAATTGACATTTTTTCTTTAATTTAAAAAAGATATTGGGAAACAAAGCAAATCCATACATTCACGTCGACCATCAAATCCGAGAAAGTCCGGAAACCCCCGATAACGACGCAGACATCAGTCTCATTTGAAAGGTACATGTCCGTGTAACAAAAGAAATTCGGTTTTGCATTAGAGAACTTACTTCAACCGTGGTACATGTTGATTAGAGGTGTTAAGTCTTTATAATACTCAACCGCGCCATGGATTCGAGTACCGGTAGGTCCCCGGTGGCCGAGTGGTCAGAGCGTCCGCCTTGGTAGCGGGAGGTCGTGACTTCGAAACCCGGCTGCGACATACCAAAGTCGGTAAAAATGGTACTGGTATATCTCCCTTGTTTGGCGCTCAGCATATAAGGTTAGTTCCAGGGCTGGTTGGCCTGGTGTCAGGATAATGTGACTGGGTGTGGTATCATACCACATGTATACGGCATGATACAGCACTAAATATGTCTCACGTTGACACTCGTAGTCTCCAAATGACTGAAATACTGTCGATGGGACGTTAAACACAACAAATAAACAAATCACCACGTATGAGGTTTATAAACAAATTTATATGATTTATAAACAACGTAACCATTTGAACTACATCGTCAATTTGCGCTCCTCTTGATCAAACAAAATCTTTTACACAAGAACGCCATCACTGGTTTTCTCCGAAAATCACCTCTGCCATGTTAGAAGTACTTTTCAATTACATGTTAACAAGAACCGAAACTAACACATAACATTAGTATTATAGATTATTAAACAATGTGATTTCTTGGACTCGAGTTTTCTGCCTTATATTGCCAATCGCCATTCTATCGTGTTTGGG
>CM037790.1:51507196-51557196 GCA_021229015.1 Solen grandis
TTTTGACAGCATCATTAATTGAACATCTACAGTTGATAGTATACTTAGTTAAGTAAAGAGTTTCCGAGATATATGTAGCAAACGATTGTTGTTTGTTGTTTTGTTTTTTTGCTGATGCACCTTTTTAGCTCACCTGAGCACTTGTGCTCGGGTGAGCTTTTGTGATCGCCTTTTGTCCGTCGTCAACAATTGCTTGTGAACACTCTAGAGGCCACAGTTTTGGCCCAATCTTCATGAAACTTGGTCAGGATGTTTGTCTACATGATATCTTGGATGAGTTCGAAATTGGGTCATGTTGGGTTAAAAACTAGGTCACTAGGTCAAATCTTAGAAAAACCTTGTGAACACCCTACAGGCCACAGTTTTGGCCCAATCTTCATAAAATTTAGTCAGGATGTTTGTCTACATGATATCCCAGATGAGTTCGAAATTGGGTCACATGGGGTCAAAAACTAGGTCACCAGGTCAAATCTTAGAAAAACCTTGTGAACCTTGGCCAAGTTTTGCCCAATCTTCATAATTTTGGTCAGGATGTTTGTCTACATGATATCTTGCATGAGTTTGAAAATTGGGTCATGTGGGTCAAAAACTAGGTCACCAGGTCAAATCTAAGAAAAACCTTGTGAACTCTCTAGAGGCCACAGTTTTAGCCCAATCTTCAATAGATTTGGTCAGGTGTTTTAATTTTGGATGAGTTGAAAATGGTAAAAAGGCCGGAAAGAAAAATCTTTGAAACCTAGAGGCCTTCATTTTTCCCTTTTAAAAAGAATTCCCAGTTGAGTGCAAATTCAGGTAGGATCAATATGTAGGTCACTTAGTCAAATGTTAGAAAAACACTTTAGATACCAGATTTTTTGTCATTATGCCTAACACAGCCATCTTACTCAGGTGAGCGACACAGGGCCATCTTGGCCCTCTTGTATCATTTCATAGAATATTCAAAGTATTTTTTAAATAAAGAGACGTTAGATAAATAACCTCAACTTGCTTTCGTGTCAAGATTCCAAATAAAACATTTTATAAGATAGTGAACCTCAATTAAGCAACCGCCTGCTCTTAGCAGGCTCTTTTTTCTTGTTTTGTCTTGACTGGCCAATGAAGACAGGTTTGACTGTAAAAAAGGTTGTTTCTATAAATAGATTCCACGATTATTACACACAGCTATTGTTTATTTTCATGTTATCACATGTTTGTTATCATTGGTATAAATTTGCATGGGTCCATTAGTTAGGATATTGATAATTGACCACAGTTCAAATTCAAGCCTGAAATCCACAAAAAATATTTGAATACTTTATAGATGCATGTTTCATTGTTTTTTTATACTGCCAGTCAGTATTTTCACTGAAATGTTCTGTTAAACAAGAATGAATGTGTCTCTAACTCATTTAAGATTTTAAGAACAGTATCACATAGCATTTGTTGGTGGAATTTGAGCCCGTATAAGCTTGCAAGTGGTCTGTAGGTTAACTTCCACAGTAACTTACATTAAGCCTTTCCCTCACAGAGGAAACTATAAAAAGACCTATGCGAACAGCATAAAACCAGATCAGCCTGCGTGTAACTCGCAGGCTGATCAGGTTTTATGCTGTTCGCCACTCCTCAGTGGTCTGGAAATGAGGATTTTGTAATTAAATTTGGTAAGGTTTAACTGTGGTTTTCTGCAGATCAGACTTTATGTGGTACCTATTGAGTGCGTCAAAATGAGTCTATATGAGGGAAAGGGTTAAGGGTAAATCAACTCAATAATAGCTGGCTATAAGTGATTCATCAGGATACTGTTAGAACCTGGCCTGAATTCCAGCAACATTTCTTAAAATTAAAGTAATACTTAGAACATTATATATACTCAAAGGAAAAAGAAATGCAGGGTAACTAGAATCTGTAGTAGCCAGACCCCGGGTTTCACCTCCTAACCTTGCAATTAACCTCATATGATCAGACCCCATCTCATTTATTTTGTTTGAAAAAAAATCTTTATCAAAATAATTTAAATTGTAATGCCGTTGAATACTTCCTATTTAAAACTGACACAAAAGTTTAGCCTGTGTTTCTTTATCCCTATTAGGATAGGAACATGTCTTACCAATCTTGATTAACAAAATGTTTCATCAAATGACTCAAGTTAACATATAGTTAACTTGCTGACAAACAATATCTGTGGTGAAATGAATTTGCTTCCCATTTGATATAGGATATATAAATTTAAATAATAAAAAAGTTTAGTGATTTATTTCTTAAATATATTATTTTTTTATAAGGAAACAATATGACTAATTGTTATTAAGTATTTAAGTATTACTTAACCCTAAGAAAAGTTATTGGAATTTTAACTTGGCCCCAAGTTTTTGGAAATGAATATCATACTCTGGTAGGATTTCCATGCTCAAACCCAAAGTATAGCCATTAGATTCAAAAGAGATTTGAAAAAAATGTTTCAACATTGAGCCTAAGGTCTTAAGGTCTTTTCAATAACATCGGGCCTAGGCTACACTGCCAAAATTAAGGGAGTACAATACTGACTGTGATAGTTTTTATTTTTAATAATGCTTGAATATTTATGTCGAATAATTCTACGGTTATGTTTTGTAAGATCAGCCCCTGTTCATCCAGAAATTCTTTGATAATTAGGAAATTGGAGTTCTAGATCTATAATTCAATTCTTGAAACCAATTTTCTTTTTTTCTCAACAAAATGACTCAATAATACCATAAAATATGCATGTAAACAGATGAATAAGAGAAGGAGAGAAGAAAAGATAGACATTTTTTTTCCAGATTTAACAAGACATTACTGTACATTATGCTTAATATTTAATGGAAAAAAATTGTGTGCATATGTCTTAGTGGATGGATGCATTCATGCAATGAAAGTGCATTTTCTCACTGCCTGCAAGAAAGGCTGTTCCTACATACATTTTAAAATAATTTCACTTTGTTTACACTCTTATATCTGCATTTGTCTAGCAGTATTGATCAAACTTGGGAGACAGTTTTTATGACCATATATTCTCAGAGGAATTCTATGCAAGAAAATTTTTAAGTACACTATATTTCATCATGCATTAAAAAAGAATGTTTGCCAATATCTCCATGCATGCTAGAAACATGATTTCTTTGAAAAAATTATTCATTAAAGCGGAATTTATCATAATCTTTCACTCAAGACATATACAATGTACTTGTCTTTATATTTGTTATTTCTCAAATGTTTTATGTAACTCCTATATTGCATAATAGTATTTTTATTCTCTCAGTTTATTATTATATGTATGATTAGTCTTTGGGACTGTATCTATGTATTTGACTTGTTTCCAATTTTAATGGGGTGTGGGACTTAAATTGACAATGACAGCAAAATTGTTGAAATATTTAAACATTGTTGCATTGAATGCACTGCATGAGCTATTAGAGTTTGTCCGTCCACCTGTCATTCACTAGTTTGTTTAAAACATAGTGTCTTCATTTCTAGAGCAATCTTAATCAAAATTGATGACACTGTTAATTATGACCATAATCGATTGTGGTTTTCAGCTCCTTCACAGATGATCATTGATTTTTAGCTTAACTATTCGAAGAATAAGGAGAGCTATTCTACTCACCCGAGCGTCAGTGTCGCCGTAACGGTTAAGTTTTTTGTACCACTTCTTCTAAATACTGAGCCCCTTAAGGTATTGTTTTAATACTTGGAAAACTTGTATATGACCACCACCCCAACCTGAAGGCAAAAGGGGATAACTCTGTCATGTATTTTGACCAAATATGCTCCTTTTTCAACTTAGAATCGCAGTTTTTCGTATGACATTTTTTTCACTTAACCCATTGATGTTTTTCTTTGGTATACTTGTGTATGACTATCACCCCTGCCTTTGGTCAAGAGATGATTATCTGTCATGGATTTTGACAAATTAATGCCCCTTTTCAACTTAAAATCTTGATCAAATCTTTCGTACCACCTGAGTTTTCCACCTATGCCTTTAAGGTGTTGCTTTGAAACTTTGAATACTGTTTATGACCTCTTCCTCCCACATGTAGGGAAGAGTATATAACTCTTCCATGGATTTTGACTAAATAATGCCCCTTTAGAATCTCATGCAGTTTAGTTTTTTTATGCTTGCTCACTTTTTCACTGAACCCTTTCAGATATTGCCTTAAATCTTGGAATACATGTTCATATCCCTTGTTTACTTTTTGATAATGTAGTAATTCTTATTTTGCCTTTTACTGCAATATTTTTCTATATTGACAAGCATAAGAATAGTCGAGCGCGCTATCTTGCGGACAGCTCTTGTTAACTATATGTATCTTACGTCTATCAATACCCATCTACAGACACATGGTTACCCAATGCATCCGTGATTGTGAAAAAATAGGTGGTTTCTCCATCACAGGCAATACCGTCACAGATGGTATTGAAACTATATTAAGAATTATAAAACATTTATTGGGATTTTCTATTTTCATTTGACATCACTTGGTTTATCTCATTCACTCTTAGTGCATGCGCTAAATTCATAGGCAGAACTTGCAATATCGCTACCCTGATCTGGTGAAGATGCTATGTTGTGAAACATGTCACATGGTACCACAAGCACCTGCTTCAGGGATACTGTATACTGTACCTTTTTCATCAAAGTTGCATTTATGAAAATAACTTTTTTCCGTGTAATGTGACCTACACTTATCGAGTTTATTTGTCAGGAAACAAAGACTTCACCATCATTAACGAGGGAGAAAAGATTTTTTGTTATTTTAATTTCTACCAATTATCTGTGAACAAGCTGCTTTAAAGGATGATTTGGTCAGGAATTATGACACTTTGACAATTTAGAAATGTCATACCTCACATTGGTTAACAAGAGCTTTTGCATTTGTAAAGAAGTCTTAATAATTCTTGGAGACCATGTCTATGACCTTCAGCTCTGTGTTGGGTCCTATTATAGCTTACATTATGCCAGAAGGTCAGGAGTTATGGCCTTTTACTTTTATGAAATACAATATTTCATTTTGCTAAAACTCTAGCAATCTCCATAAAGTAGTTCTTATGGTTATGGTAACAATTTCTTGACCAAGCTGGATTATTGCTAATATTGATAGTTCAAGCTATAAATCTGGAGTTATGTCACTTTAATTATAAAAAATAAATAACCTATAGAACACTGATTTAAATGTTTTGCAAGAAAGATATAGGGTACATGCAATTAGAACTGTTGTTATACATTTAAAATATACTTTTTTATTTGTTCATTATGAATTACATTTTGTAAAATCCTACAGGCATTCTCAGATTGCTTACAGATATGATTCTAATGATTCTGATCATTCATAATTTGAAAAAAAAAAAATTTTTTTTTTTTTTTAGTAACTATGATCTCAGTTGTTTTTACAATTTTTCAGTTTGTTTTGATGTATTATTCTGCTTATATTTTGTATTGATTAATTATGTATCCATCATTATGTTTTGTTTTGTATTCTAAAAAGACTTGCTGCTAATGTTCGTCTTTTTCAGGGAGAAAGACAGTATATTTTGACTTACGTTCTCTGATTTTTTATAAGTTATTTACAAAACAAAATGCATGGGAGGAAATTCAAGGTCCTAGTCTAAATTCAGGAATGATCAGTGAGTTATCACCCTTGTACAAACCTCTCCTCCAGTCCTGTAACCTGACATAAGGACATGTGACCAGCATTAAAGACAGCCAATCATTGCTGAAGAAGAGATTTATTTGCAGGTAACATTTCTTTCAGAGTAATGGAATATTTTCCTTTTAATGAATCATCCAGAGATTCTTTTTATTATTTTTCCTGATTGATTTTTATTTTTTATTGGTCTTTATACAAAATGTATAGATTTTTTTACAAGGTCACGACCTGTTGATAGTTGCATCAACACTTTATGAAAGATTTTTCTGGACGGTATTCAGTACTGTATATACATTTCTGCTATTAAGTACTGTATATATATATATATCAATATGTACAATTAAAATGGGTTTTCACTCCTGTTGGCGCATGTGCAAAATGGTATTGCAGTTGAATGTAAAGCTGTAATTGTAATAATTTTAAGTGACCAATATTTTTCTATGTGATTATTTGGGGGTATCAAATACGTGATTTGTGTTTGTTTTAAATAGTTTCCAGTTATTAGTCAGTAGATGTTTGTGTTTTAATGATGTTTTTATACATATAGGCCATGAGCTACTTATCACTTCACTCATTGGTCTGGACATTGCACATTTCATGTCTTCTGTATTGAGCTTGTAATTATACATAGTAGTTTAATTATTACATGATGGGTGGGATAAGTAATGCTTATGTGATGTTTATCACATTAATATGTAACCAAAATATAAAGAACACTTGATGTAGTTAATACAGTAAAATTGCCTGTGTAGTGCTGCGGTTTTGATACAGTAATTACCTATATATATCCTTATTTGAACCTTCGTTACACACTTGTGGAATTAGCTCAATCGGTAAGAGCATTGATCAGTACTTTCTTCCCCATTATGAGGCCATGAGTTCTATACCAGCTGGGGCCTTTTTTTTGTTCTTTTTTTTTTGTTATATTTTTATAGTTTGTTTTAAGTACTAGTTTTATACATCCAATATTTTGCTTTTGTTAATTTGTATTGACTTCCTTTTGATTTAAACATAAACCAAAAAAAATAAATTAAAATAAAAACTTAAAAAATCGACCTATGTATAAATAATATATGGAGAAGTCGATTTTTAAAAAAATTTAATTCTTAGTTTTAAAAAAAATTGACCACTCTAGTGATTTTTTTTACCCATGCATTCTGCATCTTAGATGTAATTGTTTTCACTGTCAGGATTCAAAGTTTAAATTTCAGTGCATCCACAAGATGCATAAAATATATGGAAAATGCTACTGAATTGGGAGTCATATTTTTTAAGCATAGTGAGACCCGGGACTTTCTTGCAGAAAAATTTATAAAAAAAGAACTACCTCTCTATATATGAATAGACAGGTAAGATTATAAGGTCAAAACAGTAAAAAAGAGAAAGAGAGGGGGACAGTATGCTTATTATAAGCTGTCCATTAAAACATTTTGTTTTAATCTTTTTTTCGTTTCTATTACAAGCAGATGAAAGACTGATTGATTGACAAATGATTGTTTCAGAAGATCTGTAGCATTTGGAGAGTATTTAATCATGCTGTTCATTATGACATAAGAATCGAAGCATAATTCATAGTAAAAAAATATAGGATGTATGAATCTTTTGTCAAATATAGTTTTGTCACTGTATCATAAATGTGTTTTCACAGAAATTTATTTCTATTTCTTTATTTCTGTTAATGTTGTTGTATATAATAGAGTTTTTTCATGAAGAGATTATTTTATATGGATTTTTTTTTTTGGTCTGGAGATTATCTATTATTATGGAATATATTTCCATTACTTTTATCTTCAATCACAGCTGGATATCTGAAAGTGTTATTTTTTACATAGGAATATCTTGAAATGATCATGTCAGCATGCTGTACATTTTTTTGTTGTTGTTTTTTCATTAGTTTGTTTTGTTATTGTTTATATGTATAAATGTAACTCTTGGTTTATTGGATATTTAGTAAACATCTTTCACACTCATGCCCAGACACAAAGACTATGGGGATTATAACGGAGTAATGTCCGCTGGTCGGTTTGCCTGTTGGTGATTGGTCATTTGTTTTGTCTAGACAAGATATGTCCATGCTATTTCTTGGCTGTGGTTAGTCTTATTTTGATTCAACTTCACAGCATTAATATGTACAAAGTCTAGCTGTATATTGTTTTCATGTTGTGATCAGCTTGATTTTAAATGAGTTATGGCCCTTTCTTATATTTATTGAATATTTTTTGTCTGCAATACATGTATAAATGTATCAGAGTTCAAAAGGTCAGTCAATACTTGTGTGCACATTATATGTGTATAATTCCAATAAATTAGGACATTGTTGTTCAGGCAAAGCAATTACTGCCAATATAACCCTCACTGTCATTTCTTGACTGGTTCTCTAAACAAATAATTTTAAAACCTAAGTGTAGCCATGTCACAACAAAATGTAGACTTGTTCTCTAAGAAAACAGTAACGAACATGATTTCCTGTGTGTTATATAGGACTGCGTTCACCAGTGGGGGATACAGAAATCTGGAAAGGATGAAGGGTGGCATATAGATTTGCCTCATCTTTTTCTCCATCTGTCCACCACAAATCTTGTATCATGCAGATCTTTTTAGCTATACGAGTCAGAAAACTTTACCAGAATGTCCTCCAGCATTGGAAGTTGTGTACATGGATTCATTGCAGAGTTGTGGCCCCTGATTTGAAAATGCCACAAAGTAGGGGTATCCTTGTCCCGATTTTTAGTTGTGATGTCAATCATTTTTAAGTTCATAGATCACTTTGTCATCTCAGCAATGCCAAATTTAATAACAATGTAGATTTCATCATACATTTCTATCATAAAATTGCCACTTGTGCCAACAGGACAGTGTTCGCAGATATTATTTAAATATTTAGGTATAAACATAGTAGTAAAAAGAGTATTCATAAGAACAGGATTAAGGTAACAGCAGGGTCTAAAATGGGTAGACCTTTGTGTCACTATGCAAGAACATTTCATGGTATGGATATAGGCATCTATCTGGTTGAAGACATTGTAGATTCATTTTCAGGGTAGAACTTAACCACAATTTATTTTTTTATTTTAATCTATGGGTCCTACACATTTACATTTTAAACATAGAAATAAATCCCAAAGAAGGCAGTGGTCCAGAGGTAGCTTTAATGAATGTGGAATCCAAGGTTGTTGGTCTGAGCCGTGTTTTGGGCTGTAATTGTCAATTATCTTCCCAGCCACAAAGCACTGGTCTTACTCAGGAACTGTCAGAGGGATAGGTAGGACTAGCAATATTGTTTCCTAGTCAGCCTTAAAAAATATTTACATTAAATGAGCTCTGTTTTAAGTATTTGGATAACCATTGTATTTTTTTTATTCTTAAATTATGATAGATGCTTTTAGAAGGAGAGATTAAAGTTATTTAGACCTATGTAAGTAAATGTTTTTTATTTGTATATTGTTTTGTTCAATAAGACTTTTAATAGCCTGAATGGGGCCGCCGTGGCTGAGCGGTTACAGTCGTGGACTACAAATCTTTCAGCCCCTCACCGCTGTGGGTTCGAATCCCGGTAGGGACTTCAGATTTTTCATGTGAGGAAGCCTTCCAGCTGGCTTGCGGTAGGTCAGTGGTTCTACCCGGGTACCTCTGTGTACTCGGGGTCTTCCTCCACCTGTAATTAGCTGGACGTCGCTTTATGATTGAAATACTATCACAGCGATGGTAAACCCCAATACAACAATTAATAGCCTGAAATTATATACATGTATATTTATTGTGTAGCATTTAATACATTTTAGTGCAGATATCTTACAATCTATGAATTCTTTCAGATTTTATGGAAAATATTTAAGCATAACCATTATATACCTACTTTTCTGTGATTATCTTCAAACTGATGACTTAAGCTGCTCACAAACACTATCCCAAACAAACCTGCCTGGTATTTTGTGGAATTTCTGTCAATCATTGATCACCTGATATCCTAGAGTAGCTATTGGATAATATTATGACTTAATTTGAATATCTCTGTAAACATTGGAATAGTGCATTGGGTAGGAGGTGGAGGTTTAGTTGTGTATGTCAAGGTAGATATTTGTTAGATTTTATCTTGAATCATTATCATACCTTCAGTTTCACAACCCCTAACCACACCCCTGTACAAATGTTGGAAGAACATATCCTATGAATATTTTTGAGATGACAATTTAAGCCAATTAATTCAGAGCTGTAAGTAGATAGTCTTCAAAGAGAGATTAAAAGAAAAAGAATTTTGAATACTATTAGTATTTCTACTTTAAAAAATATTTGTTATGCTTTTAGTTTAATAGTATTTTAGTTTAGTAAAAGTTTATTTTAAAAAAAAAATCAATTGGGGGAAGACTAATAAGCCAGCAGGTTGCTTGCAGATTCTTTTATTTCATTTCTGTCACTGGCAATATAATTTGATATCCTTGAAATTTCACTCAAAATATCAAGAATGTATTCAGAATATTTTTTTTATGCAGGCCTGTCATTTCTGTATACATGTATTTATGGTCATGTTAAAAAATATTATGATTATTTTTTTATTTCGTCATCAAGCCAAGATTAGAGGTATTTGAATTATTTTTTTAAATTCAATCAGAATGAAGTACATTTTTGTACATCCTTTTAGCTCACCTGTGTCCAAAGTGTTGTAACTGCTTATTGTCTGTTGTCCATTTTCAACAAGTAATTTTAAATGACATCTCCTAAACCCCTTGGCCAGTTTTGATATAAAAAACATCAGGATGTTTAATTCCAGAAATATGGTTGCTATGGCAATAGAAAGAAAAATCAGATGGAATCTTCCTTTACAGACCCACTGGCCAGAATAAAATATATATTTTGGTACAGATGGTCTTTTGGCAATCCTCGTCTAAGATGCTTTAATTATTATGATTTGTAAAAAAATAGCATAGTTGCTATAGGTACAAAGTTTTGGCTTAGACATTTATTGAATTATTCGACTCCTGAGGCAATTTGTGACCAGGTGAGCCATTAAGGGCCTTCATGGTCCTTATGTTTATACTGATTCTCTGTAGTGAGTTTATATTTTTTACACCTTTTGTGAGATTTCAAAAGCACATATGTATAAATAAATTGCATTAAATCAAGAAGTATGCCATCATATTTTTGTTTTGTTTTTATTTTTTGCCATTTAAAATGTCAACAATAATACCACTAGACAACTTTGACCAGGGTTTACCACTTGTAGAAAACAATCTAGACCATTTTCAAATGCATGTAGTTGCTGCTTCATTGTACATCTGTTCTTTGTCAGGCTTTAGATCATATGTAATTGCCACCAACAGTATTTCAGTCATATAGAGACTTTTGATAGAGTATGACCTCCGTCAGCTACCACACTGTAGGCCAGTGGCTTGATATCTTAACCCTTTCCCTCATATAGACTCATTTAGATGCACTCAATAGGTACCACATAAAGCCTGATCTGCAGAAAGCCAAACTCAAACCTTACCAAATTTAATCACAAAATCCTCATTACCAGACCACTGATGAGCAGTGAACAGCATAAAACCTGATCAGCCTGCGAGTTACTCGCAGGCTGATCTGGTTTTATGCTGTTCGCATACGTCTTTTCATGGTATCCTCTATGAGGGAAAGGGTTAACATTTGGTAGACAAGCCCTAGAACCAATGGTTTGTAAGTATGTATTGTGCCAAACTTTTGGAGCAACAAGTACTGTCTTGAATTATTACAGAAAGGGATAAAATCTATAATCACAAGCTCATAATGAGTTCAGGGTTTGTGCAAACAACCTTCAGCATCCAATATATTGTTAAAGGACCACATCATCACATAATACTGATACATTTCATTGTTTGTGGTGAAACCAATATATGGGCTGCAATACTCAAGTGAATTAGTTTAATGTAGGTTCAAAGATATGTTCAGAAAATGATGTACTTAACATCCTGCCGACAGTATTTCAGTTATTTTGAGGCTATGTCTACTTGAGACAGATATATTGCTGCCACACTGCAGTATCACGCCATAGGCATGTGGCATAATATCACAAAATACAAAAGTGTATCACCCAAAGTGACCTACCAGATAACAGCATTGGGTGTAACGGAGTTCAACATAAATGTATGGGCTCCCAATACGGCTGTTGTAGTTTCATGCAGCTTAAGCCTCTATTTGCCAAGAAATTAATAGAACATGAAGCTTGCCAGAAAAATCATGACAAAACCAAACACCAATGTTAGGGGGACTCTTCTTATTCATAGTTTAACCTAGGTACAAGCGGGTATAATATCTGTCTTATTTGTACCAAACAAGTTCAAACAAATAGAATCACTGAGTAAAGTTTAAATCAAAACCAGTTTTACATGGCATCTAAGCCTGGCATGTTCCGCGCACAAGTTAACATCAAATGAGCAAGCTCCTAGACCTGCTTTTGCTGCAAACTCAAAAACTAAAAAAAATTATAAATAAAAACAAAAAAAAAAAAAAAAAAAATATTAATAAAAACTTTAAAAGCTCCATATACAAACAAGGTATTTATAAATGTCAGTAACACATAAAACAATTTATAAAGAGCAGTGGTAAAAGAGTTAATTATAAACAAATAAAAAGATATTACATAAGATGCAGCTATTTCAAACACTAAATCAGTGCTGAGTAACACTGTAAAACAAGAGGGCCATGATGGCCCTGGATCGCTCACCTGAGTACCATTGCTACAACTGATTACAAGGTTTTTAAACAGACAAGAATTCTGATATAACTCAATCTTAAACATTTTAGCCCTGACAATACTACACACCAAATATATAAGCACTGGGCCTTATGGTTTCAGAGGAGAAGACTTAGTGCGGGGTCATTTATCTCCAAAGGGCCACCATTTTGAAAATCTTGATAATGAACCATTAGATGATGCTTCATACCAAATATCTAAGCTCTAGGCCTAATGGATTCATAGAAGAAGATTTTTAAAGATTTTCCTATATAACTCTATGTTAAACAAGTGACCCCTGGTGCGGGGGCATTTATCACCATAGGGTCATGATTTGTACAATCTTGGTAATAAACCATAAGATGATGCTTCATACCAAATATCTAATCTCTAGGCCTTATGGATTCATAGAAGAAGATTTTTAAAGATTTTCCTATATAACTCTATGTAAAACAAGTGACCCCTGGTGCGGGGTCATTTATCACCATAGGGCTATGATTTGTACAATCTTGGTAATGAACCATAAGATGATGCTACATACCAAATATCTAAGCTCTAGGCCTAATGGATTCATAGAAGAAGATTTTTAAAGATTTTCCTATATAACTCTATGTAAAACAAGTGACCCCTGGTGCGGGGTCATTTATCATCGTAGGGCTATGATTTGTACAATCTTGGTAATGGCCCATAAGATGATGCTACATACCAAATATCTAAGCTCTAGGCCTTGCAGTTTTGCAGAAGAAGATTTTCAAAGTTTGCATTTTTAAAATCTATTTTTAGCTCCTGTGACCTACTTTTTTAACCAATCTGAATAATTTGTACAACTTTGATAGAGGGCATCATAAGGATGATTCCTGTGAAGTTTGGTCAAAATCCCTTCAGCGGTTCATGAGGAGATGTTGTTTAAAGCAAATTGTTGACGACGGACGCACGCACGCACGCACGCACGCACGCACGCACGCACGGACGACGGACGACGGACGACGGACAAAAGGCGATCACAATAGCTCACCATGAGCACGTTGTGCTCAGGTGAGCTAAAAAGCCATATTTCTTATGAAACAACTGAAAACGAAACAAACATTGAATGAGATACAGTTTAGTCACAAATCCTTCATTTTTTAATATTGCATTTGACACGTTATATCCAATATCAAAACATTTCATGTGACACAGTATGTCCATTTTAAACATTGCATGTAACACAGTTTATCAATTTCAAAATATTTCATGTGACACAGTAAATCCATTTTAAACTTTGCATGTGACACAGTTTATCATTACCATTTATGTTGTTTTTTTCTCTCAGGATTGATGGTTATGTATAACTTTCTACATAAAATACATCATTTTTTCTATTTTAAAGCCCTAAAATTCCACTCAAAGAAACAAAGCAAAAAAAAAAAAAATCCTATAACAAATGCACCTCATTTTTAAGCAGCTTGATTGGTAGAAAAAAAAAAATACTCTCCTCGTTTATGTTGGTAAAATCTGTTTCCTGACAATTAAACTTGGCAGTTGTAGGTCACACTGCATGAGGAAAGCATTATTTTCATAGATGGGTATTGAAAAAGGTGCTTGTGGTACAACAAGAAATGTTCCACACCATGGCAATCACAGAATATTGCAATCGGTGACCACGCGTCTGTAGATGTATACTGACAGAGTAATACACACATATTTCTTAGACAATGACAATCTGTGAACGAGCTGCTTTAAGAAATAAGGAATGATACAGAAAATCTAGCTATAACAACTCTTCTAAAATTGCAAACAACCCTTGCCCAAAAAGTTACTGGACTGCATGTGTTCCCAGTATTATGAAAAAAAGTCAATACATGTATACAAACTGTATGTAACAATAACTAATATAAAAGACAACACTGGACTATAAACAATCAGCCAAAGTGACTTTCAACACACATATTTGTCCTTACTATATGGTGCACTATTTTCATACTAGGAGTCATTAAGGGAAAGTTTAACCAAAACCAATCTGAGAACAAGAAGAATGCCTCTCCTCATTCATTTAAAAATGCCCTCTTTTTTTACTTTACCATCACTGGGAGAATATTCTGTCACATAACTAGGACCAGCTAATTACTGATCAAGAAAGACTCATTGTGCACAGTGGCATCCAGCTACAATCACTGACCTACCACAAGCCAGCAGGTGAACTGTATTCTATACAAATCAATTTCACAACTATATATAAAAGGAATCCACACTCACACTATACATAAGGTGTATATGATGGCAAGGAAGAATTGCTTAACAACGGGAATGAAAGAGTTTCAACAATCCCAGAAAAAACGGGGATGAGCATTAAATATTATTTCAAACAATAATCAAATAATGCCATATGAAAATAAATATATATATACACATGTAGAACAGATTATTTTTAAAAATCAATCTTTTTTTTTTTACAACAAAAATAGCTGGTTGTAATTCTGATGTGTAGGACAGAAAGAAGCATCTTTTTTTTTACTTTTAATGGCTCAAAGTTCTGTTTCAATTGATGCATATTAATAGTTTTGTATTGTTACTAAAGTGCTTGACTATCCACACTTGTTTTGTATGTAAACCATACTGACTATAGCATTCTGCTGTCTGTCACATAGCAAACTTAACAATCACAGAAGGCATGACGCTCATTTGACAGAAATCATGTGATTGGGATGTTACAGACTGGCTGCTCCAAGCAAAATTCAAATAAAAGAGATCCCCTTACTGTCAATCCATCAATTCTATCCTTTCAGGTAATTTTTCTGTCCATTTTTATTATTATACCAAGAGGTATATCATGTACTTTTTAATTTCCTGCTGTTAAAATGAATGTCCAATCAAGTCATTAAAGTTTTCATGACAAGGGATTGACCAAATAAACACACATTTTGCACTAGGAAACCACACTTATGAAGACATGCGATTTTCCGTCTTGCGTCGAGTATTACAGAAGGTAGAACTAAAAGACAATTACATGATACAATTTGGATAAAGAGACTGCATACTATCCAGCCGCTTGCCTGCAACATGCAAGAATTGCCTTTTTTGCCATTTAATGTCAATTGACGTCCTAAAGAAAAGGCGCCAAATGTAACGTCATCTTTTGACGTTATTTTGTATGACGTTGACAGCAATAGCAATAACAATATGGCGACTATTCAAACGTCTATAATATAGAACTTGCTAAAAATTCATGTTTTTTTCTTGAAGTTTAGTTTGTATTAATGTTCTCATTGATTTAAGGTCAAAACTGACCTGACTGAAACAAAATATTCTCATTTCAAACACACAAGTTCACCAGCACTTGCCAGCAGACAAATCATTAATTTCTAATCAAACTTATTTTTCTCAAAATTGCACAAAATCTTCCATTCATTTGAAGATTGCCTGTTGTTGGGAAAAAAAACGTCACAGCAGAATGACAGTGCCTGTGCAACATTTAAATACAACAAATATTTTTATGATAGTTCTGCCAACATCTGCCCCTCATCCAAACAAGGAATAGAAAGAAATACTGGTATGTCAAAATGAAAAAAAAAGGGACAAATCAAGCGAACAAAGACATTTTGAAGACAGAACTTAATCAAAATTGATATTGCCATTTTCACAAACAGATATGTATAAATTTATACTGCCCTTATAATGTCATGGTTAGAAATTAGGACCCATTTCACTCCACTTGGAACATAATTGATCTTTGTAAGAAGAATGTTGTCATATATATGTTAACTTATCTTTTGTATGCACAATAAAACTTAAAGAAAGGTGACCCTTTTTTATTGCATTTGACAAACTTATCACTTTTCACATCTGCAAATTTACACATTTTCAAACAAAGTTTAGTGAAACGGACCCACTGTTTATATTCTGGGTTGAAATCCATCAATAAATTTAGCGCTACGTAATACTTAAATATTTAAGATCAAATTTCATCGTTCTTGTTCTTCTAATAAATATACCCATATATTTCATTTCTTAACAAATATTGATAGTTACTAAGGTAATAATAGATTTCATGTTAGACATGTTCTTGAATATTCTATAAAACTAGAATGGTGGAATGTATTACCTAGCCTGTTGGAATTCGAGCCTTGTATCTCAAATACCCGGTATGTTTTCCTAATACAGCATTAAACAGTATGTCTTTGTTCAGAATGCAAATTCAACTTAAAAACCTCCGAACATTTACAATTGGCCAGTCCAAAAGGAAAATTTAAGGATTCACATATTTGAAAAAAAAATCTTACAAAATAAAAATATATTTGCAGCCCGTGGACTTGATGCAGAACTTTGGTAACTACCTATATAATAAAGAAGTTTACAGTAGTTTTGCATAAAGCCCTTGTTTCATAAATATTTGTTCAATATTAAGTATGACTTTGTAGAAAAACATGTGCATGATTTTCACCCAAAATGCATTAAAAACATAACAGGTATCACTGGAATATTCTAGACAATCTTTATAAAACCTGATAAGCCTGAAAACAACATAGCTTAAGAAGTTTTAAAGATTTATTACTTAACTGCAAAAACACATCAACATTGTAAAACCTGATCATACACTCTGAATGCATTTCATGAATGATTCATTTTGATCTTACACTGTTCTAACTAGATAAGGAAGTTACAACTCTATAGAGTAAACAAATTACAAACAAACAGGAATGAAGATTATACACCTGGGTATGGGGGTGGGGGGTCTGAGTCCTCATGCAGTAGTGGTTTCTGGTCTTCCTCATCTGACAGGTTCCCCTCATTTGTCATCACTAGCTGGTACTCATTCTGCCCAGTTGGGGGAGACTGCTGGTAACCAGAGGTAAAATGAGGTCCTGGCTGGTATCCTGCAGATAACATTGTTTATCTTCAGCTCTTAGACATTTTTAGGTTTATAATAAGGAAACAAATGAATATAATATTTGTGTGCTTTTTGCTTGTATCTCATTCATTCTGGGGCTTTGTCTACATGAGGCTACATGTGATTAAACAATCCTGAAACTATCCATTTTATGTTGAGCACCAAGTACAGGAGATATACCAGTTTTGTTTAATAGTAACTGTGAATCAAAGCCATGAACTCATGATTATGGGAGCCTCACGCACAAGGGGCAAGTTTCTTACGCAAGTAGTTTCAATATATTTTGCAGTCTGGTTCCCGATTATCCTCAAGATTACAGATAATGTGGTGTAAAGGGTAGGAACCTCAGCCAAGAACCAGACAACGTAAATTGTTGGAACATATTGTCGAAGCAACTCGGCCCAAAACTTTTTGAACCCAGGGGAAAAAGTGACTCAGAAAAAAACTGGACTGATACACCTGGCGTGCCTCCAGTATACCAAATCGTATGAAACCGTAAGCTTACAGAAAGCTATTAAATTGTATCAGTGTCATAAACCATGATATTCATGTTCACCTATGTACAGTACATGTATAGGTGCACATGAACAGCTTGGTATAGGGTCTTAACCCTTTCCCTCATAGAGGAAACCATGAAAAGACCTATGCGAACAACATAAAACCAGATCAGCCTGCGAGTAACTCGCAGGCTGATCAGGTTTTATGCTGTTCGCTGCTCCTCAGTGGTCTGGAAATGAGGATTTTGTAATTAAATTTGGTAAGGTTTAACTGTGGTTTTCTGCAGATCAGGCTTTATGTGGTACCTATTGAGTGCGTCAAAATGAGTCTATATGAGGGAAAGGGTTAAGACAACTCCATAGCTGACTGTAAAAGCGACCAATTGCATAAGGCTAGGCATACTGAACACACACCTGTACTTTTTTAGGAGATGATTAGGTTCAACAGATAAGGCATATGGAGACATTTGATATTTCTGTGACAATAATAACACTACAACTGATTTTCCTTCAATTTTCAGATAACAGATTCTAACATCTGACGCATAATATTCCCTTCATGAAACATACTCTCCTAGATCATATATAATTACAAAACAAATCTTATCAGCTTTATCAATTTTGCACTGCACAGTATACGTCATACATTGAACTTAGTATTTTCTGACTGAATCTAAGGAAGCTGGTATTATGACACACAAAGATTCCTCACTACTTAATATATTGTACATCCATTTAAATGATCTACACTTGAATGTATAACATGAATCCAGTGCTAGAACTATCACTAATAGTGATAAACAACCCCATATAACACCTTGTGTTCATGAAATGTGAGTGTACGATGTGACATGACATGTGAAGTGGAGAGGTGATAAGGAAAACCAAGTTTTATTTCTTTGTTGGTTAGACTGACTCTAGGTGTACATTCATGACATTGACATAATGCAAACCAGTATACATGTAATGCAGCATCTGAACTTCGAACCTAAATAAGAAGTTTTAACAGAGCTGTGATGTTTTCTGATACTTCAAAATCCAAGCATTTTATCACATATAATAATGAAGGAATGAATATCATTATATTTCTTAATATTAAGGAAATCTATATAACATTAAAATATAATCATGGTCTTTCAAATGCTTAAAAAGGCTTCAGTGCAGATGCAAGCATCCATTGACATAGAGTTATAGGCTCTTTTGCTCTAAGTTCTTAAAGGATTGCATTTACTATAAAATCCCCACAATCACTAAATGGACTATAATCACAATTTTATGATGGATGAATTGCCTTAACTTTAAGTTTCTCATGTTAGAACATGAATATCTGATTCTGATCTACAAATTAAAAACTCAATATCTTAATGTTGTAATGAATGAAATTGTGGTTATCTGAGGACTGATTGGGAAAAATGAAATGAATATTTTCCCACTCAGGGATATGAGATATATACCGCATACCTTAAACTAAGCATGATGCTCAGACAATTGCTTATCAGTATATCAAAATTTTACAGAATTAAGACTTTCAAAGAAATATGCAGTGTGTTCTACTTATTGACCCTGCCACACCCACCTTTAGTGATCCTCTGGTGCAGACAGTGGCAGATGCTGACAGTGATGACACACAGCATCAAACCCATGACAACTGCCATCACGGCCAGAGACTTCACCATGGAGAGGTAAGTGAACTTGTTCTCACTGCCATCTGGTGGAATTCATAAACATTTATACAATTTCATAATCACTGATTTTTGCTTAAATGGAGAGTCACAGATTATAATTATGAAATATAGGTAGGTTTTAGCTAATATGAAATACGGACACAAAGCAATCCAATGTCTATAATCAGACACCCAAGACAGACTTTTATCTTCAACTTTACTTGTGATAATAGGTTAAACAACACAATGTTATGCTGTTGGGTTTCAGATGATAACAAATACATCAATTTTCAAAAGACAGCCTTTATAGTAAGTTATTACACCTTTTTCTAATTTTACATGTAATTCTATACTCCATGCAAGAAAATAATGTTGATAATACAGTTAATCTGCTAATGTAGGTGTAATCAAATGAGTGGCCAACTGTTATCAGAATAAAATAAAGGTAGTCACAATTTTAATTGTTTACATCATACTGTTTACAGACATATTCTGACGAATTGGCAAACTGAGCAGACCTAGATCAGACATACCTTCCAGGAGCTGTCTGATCTGGGTCTGCTCTGCTAATTATATAGTAGAATTTTAGCTTAGGTTCTACACAGTCTGCACAGCAAAGAAAAATCCATTGTTTCATATACTATTTAACCCTTTCCCTCATATAGACTCATTTTGACGCACTCAATAGGTACCACATAAAGCCTGATCTGCAGAAAGCCAAACTCAAAAGTTACCAAATTTAATTGTAAAATCCTCATTACCAGACCACTGAGGAGCAGCGAACAGCATAAAACCTGATCAGCCTGCGAGTTACTCGCAGGCTGATCTGGTTTTATGCTGTTCGCATAGGTCTTTTCATGGTATCCTCTATGAGGGAAAGGGTTAAAGTAAGTCATACATTTGTACATTTGTTCATGAGGTAAAAGGTTTAAGAATATAACACCATTTAATTAATGCCTGATAGCTCAAAACTGCTTATAATTGTTACAGTTACTTCCATAACATACATTCTTCTCACCTAGGGATTTGGTTAACATTTCTGACAGACATTCTTTCATTGTATCCCTTTACTCTGCATGCTTTAGACCAGAGAGTATCTTCAAAATATGCAGAGTAACAGATACACTATAAGAATACCTTCGAGTCCTAAAGTCCCCTTAAACCTGTACAACTACTGACCTCTGGAGTAGACTCTAACCACGATGTTAGCTTGTGAGGCCGATCCGTCAAACACCACAGGCACCAGATCTAGCAGACTGCAATACTCTCGACCAAAGTATACGTCCCCACATCCATGCTCCTGTGATCAAACACTCTTGTTAAATAATTAAGACACTATGAACAACATCTACTTCATGCTTTTGTGGTAAAAAAAAATATTTGCAACTTCAAACATTTTTTGGGGAGCTTAAAAATATGATTCTGCACATTTCCAAATTAATCATTATCATAACTTACTCATCTTTTAATTATCCATGACTGTTAAATATTGCTATCACTTATTTAGCTCAAAAGTCTCCCTTTAACTTTCACTTTCTGGAACAGATTCAACATTTAAAATGATATATCACATCATTCACAATGAAAGATTAGATGGTATCATCTTCATGACTAAAAATATCCTAGATAATCTAGTTGTACCTCATTTTGCTTCTCATCAATGCACCCCAGATGGATTTCCCAATTACCATTTTTCACATATATCAAACAGGGCTTTTTTCCCCCTCTATATCAAGGCTGTCCATTGGCATATCACAATAAGAAAATTTCCTGAACTCATGCAGTTTCCCCAAAATTTGATTTTTACTCCAGGATTTATCTTTCCATAATGTAAAGAAAATGGTACTTTCTCCCCAAAAATGTTATCAAAGCCCCTTCCCCATCCTCTGAAACAAAATGCTGTCAAGGGTAATAGTGGATGTCAAGCCATACACATGTTTTTATGGGGAACTCTATTTTACCACCATAATAATGAAGTTTAAAACCATCATTTCTGCCATTGAGAGTGATTGGTATATGTTGTGAGAACTTCAATTGATATATAATAAATTAACTTGTATCTTAATTTATCACCCTAAATATTTCTCAGGACCACAAGAAAAGTGAGTTAAAACAATACCTACCTGCCCCGGGTACTGAACTCTGAACTGGCAATCGTTGTATTCAAACCTGGATATGTGCATGCAAGTGCTCTTATACTCGTAGTTGACAAATGTGTAGGTACAGTTTGACACTGGATCTCCCTGGTAGGTCAAGGTCACTACTTCCATGTCCAGAAGGTTGATAGTATTTCCACAGGTGTCCTCTCTCACAAGCCATTGCTGATCTGTTGAAATCATTTATATAATATTTAATGAGTGATCACAGTCAATACTGTTTTTTTTTTCTTGTTTTTTTTTTACTTTTCTTTTTTTTCATATATGCAAGGGCCGTAACACTTTCATGCTTGTTCTTTCAATATAAAACATTTTGTCAATAAACATTGTCAGTATAATTTATTACGACTATTGAAATCAGCTAGAGTTAGTCAGTGGACAAGTGATATGGACACTGCCTACCCTTCCATCTGCCCTCGAATCTGTCCACTTGCAACAGGTAAATTTATAATCTTCCGATGAGCATTTTTCAAAAACCCTGAGGATTACTGGGAATTTTCCACTTTTTCTTGATTTTTAAAGCATTAATGTGAACACTATAATTTGCAGTTCCTGAAATTCAGATTTTGGATGAACAAACTTGAATCCTTAAATATTGTGGAAGAAAATTTACACTTCGACAAGACCATAATATAGTTTCAGTGGTTTTCAGTGGTTTATGAAATGAAAGGAGATTTTGGGGCCAAATTGTGTGCTACATTCAAGCTCTGCTTGCTTGACTTACCAGCATGACTGACTGCTACTGATCCCAGGCACAGAATTACCAAGAATGATTGACACCACATGTCCACTGATTGGAACTTTCTACAAAAAGATAAGAGAAATGAGTATAACAAGAGGGCCATGATGGCCCTGAATCGCTCACCTGAGTACCATTGCTTCAACTGATGTCAAGGTTTTTAAACAGACAAGGATTCTGATATAACTTAATCTAAAACATTTTACCCCTGACAATACTACACACCAAATACCTAAGCAATGGGCCATATAGTTTCAGAGAAGACTTGGGCGCAGGGTCATTTATCACCGTAGGGCCAAGACTTTGAAAATCTTTGTAATGAACCATTAGATGCTACAACATACCAAAAATCTTAGCTCTAGGCCTTATTGATTCATAGAAGAAGATTTTTTAAGATTTTCCTATTTAACTCTATGTAAAACAAGTGACCCCTGGTGTGGGGTCATTTATCACCATTGGGCTATGATTTGTACAATCTTGGTAGTGGCCCATAAGATGATGCTACATACCAAATATCTAAGCTCTAGGCCTTATGGATTCATAGAAGAAGATTTTTTAAGATTTTCCTATATAACTCTATGTAAAACAAGTGACCCCTGGTGCGGGGTCATTTATCACCATAGGGCTATGATTTGTACAATCTTGGTAGTGGCCCATAAGATGATGCTTCATACCAAATATCTAAGCTCTAGGCCTTATGCATTCATGGAAGAAGATTTTTAAGATTTTCCTATATAACTCTATGTAAAACAAGTGACCCCTGGTGCGGGGTCATTTATCACCATAGGGCTATGATTTGTACAATCTTGGTAGTGGCCCATAAGATGATGCTACATACCAAAATCAAGTTAGGCCTTTGGTTCAGAGAAGATTTTTTAAGTTTTTCTATATACCTATGTAAACAAGTGACCCCTGGGGCGGGGCATTTTCACCATAGGGCTATGATTTGTACAATCTTGGTAGTGGCCCATAAGATGATGCTACATACCAAAAATCAAAAGGTTAGGCCTTGTGGTTTCGGAGAAGAAGATTTTTTCAAGTTTTTCCTATATTAGCCTATGTGAAATCAAGTGACCCCTGGGGCGGGGCCAATTTTGACCCCAGGGTCATAATTTGTACAATCCTGGTAGAGAGTCATAAGATCATGCTACATACCAAAAATCAAAAGGCTAGGCCTTGTGGTTTCAGAGAAGAAGATTTTTTAAATTTTCATTTTTAAAATCTATTTTTAGCTCCTGTGACCTAATTATGCAATGGACCAGAACCATTTATACAACTTTAGTAGAGCTTCATCCAAGGAACATTCCTGCAAAATATTTTTCAAATTGGCCAAGCCGTTTAGGAGGAGATGTTGTTTGAAGCAATTGTTGACGCCGGACGCACGGACGCACGGACGCACGGACGACGGACGCCGGACAAAAGGCGATCAGAAAAGCTCACCTTGAGCACGTTGTGCTCATGTGAGCTAAAAATACACCAGTAATATCACTTAACCCCAAGCATCCCACCTTATCTTCACATTATGTGAGTGTAGAATACCTTCGAATCTTCTGTGGACACAGGGTAATGCTGCCAGTTCTGCCACTATATCCACCTCTATTTTGCCTGCTTCTCTATTGGGTTTTTGTGACTCTTGGTTCTTGTGGGTATGGACACGATGTGGTGTTCTTGACTGGACATGACACGGGCGATTCTTATATAGCCCCCATCTTTATGATGCAGGGTATACTGATACTAGTAAGAACAATGACGACACCAGGCAACTGATTTCTGACAGACATCATCAATAACTTTCAGCTTTGCATGTTTCTGATCTTAAAAATCATTCATTATATAGATGATGATCTCGATGCTAAATGGACTGGTACTTTGGATTTCAGCAGCATCACTCTTTTTAGCAGTTTGCTACAGCTATCAAGTAATGAATACCACTGAATATGAAACACGACACAACAGGATCAAACACTTAGACAATGTGCATGATTCCTATACATTTATTATACAAAATTTAAAGTAACCCTAATTAAACTTTGTGAAGCTGGGATATAAAAATGGTTACAAATGGTGAAAGGGAGATCCTGATTTCCGGACGGACGGACGGAGGGCAAACTTATAGTCCCCTCAAGTGTAAACACTGGTAGGGGACTTAATAAATATACTCTACTCTGGAGGTTTCAGTTGTCAATCTGTGGTAGAATACAAGAATGCACAAGTAGTTCAACTCAGGCACTTCAGTAGATTTGTATGTTTCAAAAACTTGTTTCTGAATTGATGTAAAAAGAAATGTTAATTAATTAATCTGAACATCACTCCAATATTTAATGACAAAGAAAACAATGGTCACAGGCTAATCACATTTGCTCACCCAGTCAATAAATATGTTTAAAAAATGGTCTTATTGACAACAAAACATTTTCATATGATGAAGTAATGTCATATAGTACTGAAAGTCTCCATAAAAGGCCAGTGTAAAAGTTTCTTTAAAGTGACTGGTCAGGACAATTCAGTAAAAGTATAAATATGTTGAAATAATTATAGATAAAAGTTTGTTATACATTCATTGTAATTAAATTCAAGTTTTTTCCTGCTATTAAATTAACTTACTGACATTTAACATATGCAAAAAATGTTCACAGTGATAAGTATTGTTAATCGCTGACAAAAGTTGACCCTCATGTTCTGTCAAAGACTGAGGAAAATGTGTGTTGGTTGTATTTGATCTTGGGCAACAGGTATGAACGAACAACTTACGCTGACCCTGATGTGTCACATACTTAACATCCATAACCACTTTATACCTTTTACCATCCAGACCGATTTCTTAAACTTGTATATCTTTGTGCACCTTAACTTAGTGACACGGGTAAAAAATTTTAGTTTTCAAAAACCCTTCAATCTTTACAGTGAATGCCTGTAATGTATTTGAACAGGTAAAATTTTTCTCTCCTCAAAACCTGACCCTGGAAATATTTAATTTTAGAAAAATAATAGCCAAACGGATGTTTTTAATTTAAATAATTTTATTTAAGTGACTGAAAATGTAATTTGATATTCAGCTTATATAAGTGTTTCTGTTTGTTTATCTTAAGTTTCCATTTTTCAGAGATAAAGGAGGAGAACTCAAAATGTAGGACAGTGACGCCCAATTTTTCCAATAAAAATGTGTCCTTTATGATTCTCTAGACTGTATTCAATGGCAGATTAAGCGCACTGTTTTTCCAGGTAATTCAGGTTTATAGAAGGGGGTGCACCTTATACGATGATATACAGTTTTTCGGGTTTCTTTTTTCAAACACCAAGAAGTGATATTTACCGGGATATGATCTCAGAAAATGGATATACTAAAATCCACTTAATATGATAATATGCCATAACGTCTATACGAAACCATAATAAACAATACTAAGTTATGGCTTTTCTTCTAATTAGTTATTAGTTATAATTAATTATCATGCATAGTTTAAAAAAACAATAGAACAGTTTAAATTTTCCTTCTTTGTCTATATAGAAAATATAGCAAACTGACACATACGCCTTTATTTGAGAATTCATGTTATCTGAAATTTCTAAATTGAATAAAATCACTCATAGCAAGTTTAAATGTTTCTGAGTCTCAATCTGAATAGTGTACATTGTAGATCCCAATACTGGGTTACGAACGAGCAAAGGTACGAATTATCCAAATATTGCATATGTTGAACTATATTTCTAAACATAATCAGTGATCAATATATTATTTTCAAAACTTAGAAAAAAACTAACCAGTACATATTCATACCTGTTCAAAGTTCAATAAGCATAAAGTGTGTTAGAAGATAAACAGAATTGCTCATAGTGAACTTCTTACAAATGTCGGTGAAATTATCAAAGGGAAGTAACTGTAGAGGATACTGCATTAATCGTCGATTGGCTTGTAAATTTCCTGCGAAATGTCATGACACTTTGATATTCTAATTTGGATGGATAAATCAATTTCAGTTTAAATCAACTTCTGTATCTACTCCTCGGAATTTAGAAAAAAATACATAATTAAATGTTCAGGAACATGTTTGAGTACGTTGTAGTAGTCTGTACGGCTGTAACCTAATCCTGAAAAAGCAGCCAATCGAAAACCTCCTTTCATATGAAACTACGGATGTAGTCCATGGAGTTGTTTGTAAACAACATGGCAGAAATGTTGATGTTTTTCTTCAGAGAATTGGGTTTATAGAAGTCGTTAAATTTATCATGCATTTCAGATTCTAATAAAGAGTTCAGATATGGGGAGTAGTACTTCACGACCGTCTAGTGGGAACGGGAAGACTATATTGAAAGCTGAGTCTTTAATAAATGGAAATACGGGTTATTCACGGGTGGATTCTTCTAATGTACGTCGCAAGACCGACGAAGAGAGCTTAGCAAACCACCAGGAAGGAGAATATGAAGGTTCAGATTTGGGAATATCGGTAATATATATTTATTATTGATATTATTATTTGATATCTTCTATGTACCCTCTATGTAGTGATTGGCCTACATAGGCTATTTCAAATTAAACAACCATGTTGTTGGGTTAGCTCTTTAGCATATGGTCAAAGTGTCGGTCTACTGACCCAGGTGTCATAGATTCGATCCCTGGCAGATGTCAGATATTTTCTCCCTAGAAATTACTTCATTGGTGACAAGTAAATTTGGATATATATGTGGGGAATGCATATAGCATAATAGGTTATCCTGAACCTAGACACTACAGGAAACTTGGTTGATGCAGGTTTCAGATAAATAAAAGGAGGAAGAGTGTAGTGATTGGCCTACATAGTCACTTCCAACAGCCTTGCTGTTGGGCTAGTTCTTTAGCGATCTCCGCTTCGTGTAAGTATGAAACAGAGTGTCAGTCTACTGACCCATTGGTCTAGGGTTCGATTACTGACAGAGGTTGGATATTTTTCCCCCTTGAAATTACTTCACCTATATGGATGTGGTAAATTGCTAGTCCAATCAAAGAGCTGCTCCGATTCTTTTTTGATACTGTTTGTAATACCTCTCCATAGAGGATAGCACCAATCAAAAGTAGAGCTATATCATAAATTACTAGTACACAAAATTATTGTGCACTAGTAGATCCTACAAGAGTTGCATCTGACAGTTTCGATGTTTGGCTTACTCTTTAGGAAAATGGTTAGATTGTTGGTCTGCAGACCCAGAGGTATAGAGTTCAGATAATGACAGAGTAGGTATTTTTTCCACTGGAAAACAGCATTTGACATCTACAGTATCAGGAACTCTGACAACACCAACAATTCAGAAGAACTCCAGAATTGACATGCCAGATGAGCTGTTATGTTTTGACTTTTCTGATTAAAAGTAAATTGAGCAGCCACATTTGTTGCAAACCAATGTAATCATCTTCATAAAATGTTATAAGTAACCCACTATGATAAATTGCAACTTTTTGGCATCATTCGGACAAATGACAACTTTTTTTCAGATAATCATCTGAAAAAAAGTTGTCATTTGTCCGAATGATGTGTCAAGGACTTCTAAGATTCAGACTGGACTCCTGAATTTCAAAGCAGGTGTCCTGTTGGGATAACTGGCTAAAGAGTAATTGTCAAACACTGGGAAGTACTTCTGGCACATGATTTGTGACTATGTTATTGCTTTAATTAGTACCATTTCTGCCATCATTTCATCCGTTGTCATCATTCTGGTAAGGCTGAACATTTTTCTCACTCTGTCAAGCATCCAAACTAAATTGAACTCTCAAGCACCTGCCATGACCTACCAACAAAGTTTATGTCATTTTAAGCACTCGTTTCTAAATAGAATAAATTTTGTTTTTTTTTTCTATTGAATGAAAGTTTTATAAAAGTTCTGCATGATCTATTCAGACTATTATGGACTGGCTGCCAGCATTCTTGATGAAATATTGTGACTAAAATCAAACTCAAATAAGCTATATCTGTTGGAGTTGGGCAGTGTCCAGGAACACCCCCTTCTGCTGAATGAATAGCATGTAACTCAGCATTCCCTTTTCCACCATGTCCCTGACCACTACTCCTAGACACACACTGCTATATACATATTCTTAATGTCTTGAATGGTGACTGGATTATTCCTTTATCATGCCATTCATTCCGTTAGGGGGTGTATTCCTGGACACTGCCTGCGAGTTGAGCCTAGTGTTTGAAACCCAATTGTTCATGGTTCATGGTGTCGAGGCTTTGTGCTTGACAAGTTCCACAAATTTGTCATAGTACACACACAAATAAACATCTCCATTTTAATTTCTTGATAATCATTCAGTTGTTGCCATAACCAAAATTACCACTGAACCATCAAACAATTTGTCATCCATTTGTGGATGTATTAAAACACTTGAAACTTCATTTTTCAGTTTAATATTATACTGAATGTTGTTTATTAAAGAAATATACAAGTAGCTATTTAGATTTTCCATCTAACAGTCAGTGATGTACAGAGGAAAGACATGCACAGCTATAGCACAATAATTTTGCCATTCATTATGGATATTGTACACAGTAATCTATAAACAGAAAAAAAGATCTAATTCTGCAGGTGGGAGATTTTTTGACAATTGGATTTTTTTTTTTTTGTTGTTGTTGTTGTTTTTATACCTGTCGTTGTCCCCCTAATCTCTGTGCAGTTGAACTTCAACATTATCTCATTGACTGTGGACCTGACCAAAGATGACACTTTCATATTGATTTAACTTGATTGAGCCAGAATAGGCCCTTGAGTGTTGACCCTTATTGTGTGTGTGTATTGCCCCCAGACTGAAAAATTGTGTAATATTAGCCAATATGCTGTAAAAGTCAACCTTTACTTTAATTTAATGTTATCTAAATGTAATCACCGTCCCTGGTGGCCAGGTGGTTAGAGTGTAATTAGCCTCAGGAGCGGGAGGTCACGGATTCGATCCCTGGCCACAACATACCAAAGTCATTAAGAATGGTATTGGTATAGCTCCCTTGCTTGGTGCTCAGCTAATAAGGGTAGTTCCAGGACTGATTGGCCCGGTGATAGTGTGACTGGGTGTGGTATCATGGCACATGTCTATGGCGTAATACTGCAGAGACTGGCAGCACTATATCTGTCTCAAGTAAACGTAGTCTCCATATGACTGAAATACTGTTAGTGGGACATTAAACCCAACAAACAAACAGATGTAATCACAATAATAGGTCATTTTTCAGGAGTAATGAACAGATTAAAGTATTTTTAATCAAATTTTAATTCAGATATAAGTACATCCAATGACATGAAAAACCTGTATTCATTACTGTAATCTTAAATAACGAATACCCAGGTACGCTCACTGACACTCCAATACTATGCTTGCATTCTCATAAGGACTAGAGATGTAGCAATAGTTATAGTAATTCAAACTTATCAAGTTAAATTAAATACCATGCGATGTGGTCCAGTGGTTGTGTTAATGAATTGGGAATTTGATACCTGCTAAGACCTAAATCTATGAACAAAGTACTGTATACCACCCAAGGAATCATTGATAGAGATAAATATAAGTTGTTAAGAGCTTCTTGTAATCAACATTAAAGAAATAAGTAAATAAGATGATACCCCAAGCCTTTTCAGCTCTTATTGATTAGTTTACATAAGGGGACCCTGGTGCTCTCTTGCGCTTGATGTGGAAGGGAACCAGTGCCCAAAGAAAACCAGTGTGTCTAAATATTTAGTAAATACCCTTTCATATGATGCAGTGTCAGTCTGATCAAGGATTGAACCTGGGCTGCTGTGGTGAAGAATCAGTACGTAAACCACTACATTATCCGGACTAGTCTGACTACATTATCCGGACTAGTATGACTACATTATCCGGACTAGTCTGACTAAATTATCTGGACTAGTACGACTACACTATCTGGACTAGTATGACTACACTATCTGGACTAGTCCGACTACACTATCTGGACTAGTCCGACTACACTATCTGGACTAGTCCGTACATCCTAACGCAGGTATACTTGTGTGGCTATCCTATTGTTCTTTCTATTGTTCTTTTAGCCACCTAAGAGACAATTTTAGCCACTTAAGAGAAAAGATCAAAGGCTGCTAACCCTAACCCATTGTTCCCTAGCCCCGTAAGTACCCCTACGTGTGTACGACTACACTATCTGGACTAGTATGACTACACTATCTGGACTAGTCCGACTACACTATCTGGACACCCTAGGGTGCACAGTCAGTACACAAACAAGTACAAATTAAAATATATGGTGTTTGTATAAATATCAGGTATATCTTGCTCAGTATCCCACAAGTTAAAGCAATGCTCTTTTATTTTTGTAAGTTAATTTCCTGGTAACCCAGTGTCAATTCCCCTGCATGTGTTACTATCTTAAAAGGAATAGTCGGTATTTTGCAAGCATTGTGCATACCTATGAGATAATCTAAGTGTAGCAAAAGAAGTGCTCTGTCACCTTTGCTTAAAGATAAGAGATTGACTCTACCTTCATTAGCATGACTGGGTAATATGTAACTGACATATTTATAATGTCAATGTGTTCAGGCTTCTAATCATAGAAATTAGTTTTAGCCAGCCAGACTACCAGATGGTAACATTTGGTAGCCCTGATGCTTCTTTGGTACTCAAGACTTTGGGCATTGCATGGATATGTCATAAACTGATTTTGCAGCTCTTTTTATAGAGTCCAGAGAAAATGGAGAAGTTAATGAAATCCTTACCCCATGGAGAGTTATTCTGTGACCCAGACTTTCCTGCAGATGAACATGCATTGTACTTCAGTGAAGACAAGTTACGCTCAAGAGACAAAACAATTGTGTGGAAGAGACCAAAGGTAAATCATTTGTCACCATTGACATCTTTTATCACATGACTGTTTTTTTTTTATTTATTTAGCAAAAATATGATATAGTTTTAGGAAAACAGTTATAATTGCCGATGTTGATACAGTCTTCAAAATAATTGGCAGTCCAAGAGCCAAAGACTGCCTGATTTAAAACCAAGCTTTTCCTGTTTGCCATTTGTGAGCCCATTATGGACCCTTTAATAATATTGTATGACTGGACTTCACACTGGACATTCTAACTAAAGGAATGCAAAGAGCCAATGCCTCCTTAATCCCATTCAAAAGACATACCCTTTAGATAATTAGTCATAATTCATATACAAAGCTGTCTTAAAAAAAAATTCAATATAATTACGGAACTATATCGGAAACTCCTAGTTTCCATGATGAGCTACTACCATAAGTTTTTTCTCATGTGGGAGCCTGAGTGCTTCCCAACTGGAAAAATATAGACTGTTAATGATTTTAATGTCAGTTGAACTATTACATATGGAAATTACAAAGACCAAATACAACTTTAACAGTGAACCTACTGGCTGAAACCCACATGACCACAGTTTGTAATTATATAGGATTTTTTTTTCTTTCAAGGATATAGTTGAGGAATGGCAGACCCCTCAACTGATGATAGATGGGATGACAAGAGATGACATAAAGCAAGGGATTCTGGGAGACTGCTGGTTCCTTTCATCCTGTGCAGCTGTATCCCAGAGAGAGAAATTCATGAGCAGGGTAGGTAACTTTTTCTTTCCTTTCCATGGAGCATGTTTTTAAATATGGTGTATATTTACCTGTTCCCTCATATATAGACTCATTTTCACACATTGAGCGTGTTTTTTCTCATAAACTATACTGTAGCTCAGAGTTTACACATATGCATGATAAAGAAAATCCTCTATTTTTATATACCATTTAAAGTTCTGTAAATTAATATTCATCAAGTCATAAATATTAATTGTACATGAATATTCATGAGGTAATGGGTTAATGTATCATTAAAGTATTGCAGCAAAAAGGGCCGGCCCTGGGGGATTTTTTTTTTATGATTAAAAAAAAATATGTCTCCCCTGAAAATATAGATAAAATTAACATACAACACAAAATCTTTCTGTAGATAAAGGATTTCAACTTTTGTATTAACAAAGGATGCCATCTTTTGTACCTTACTAGACTGCAAACACAGTGATGGGTTCAAACCCAGTTCCAGGTGCAATGTACAGGTCCAATCCAGGAACAATCAAGAAGTAAATAAAGTAAAATCTTACAAGTTTAAACAATTACTATTGATGACTCATTTGTGATTTAGCAATGATCTCAATCTGTCCTGGCTCTTCAATGCCTTGATCCTTTCCCATCTAATTATTGATGTGTTTTGATGCTTTGGCTTACAGAACGATCCAGACCAAGTTATACAGCTCATGAAAGGCAGTTCTTATACTTATTGCTCATACAATAGTTAAGCCTTTCCCTCATAGAGGAAACCATGAAAAGACCTATGCGAACAGCATAAAACCAGATCAGCCTGCGAGTAACTCGCAGGCTGATCAGGTTTTATGCTGTTCGCTGCTCCTCAGTGGTCTGGAAATGAGGATTTTGTAATTAAATTTGGTAAGGTTTAACTGTGGTTTTCTGCAGATCAGGCTTTATGTGGTACCTATTGAGTGCGTCAAAATGAGTCTATATGAGGGAAAGGGTTAAGCTCAGATTCTACTATCTGCATGGCGAAGAAAAACCCATTGTTTCAAATACCAGTTTACAAAATTAATATTCATCAAGACATTTTTGTAAGGTAATGAATCAATACCACACAAAATTGCAGTTTTTGTAATGGATGCATAGAATTACTGAATGCTGAAGGGACGCAGGAAAAAAATATCTCTAAATGCCTGTTCCGATAAAGATGGGAGATGAAGGCACAGTTCTTGAGGTATCTAGTTCCATATCACTTAAATTCTTGTAACATAAAACTCAACAACAACCAGAATTTTTTCTTTTTTTGCCAAACAATCTTGATCAAACTTGAAGATGATGTTTATAGCTATTATATCTCAGCCATGGCATATTGTCTGGTTGTGTTTAACCCTTTCCCTCATAGAGGACACCATGAAAAGGCCTATGCGAACAGCATAAAACCAGATCAGCCTGCGAGTAACTCGCAGGCTGATCAGGTTTTATGCTGTTCGCTGCTCCTCAGTGGTCTGGAAATGAGTAATTAAATTTGGTAAGGTTTAAGGGTGGTTTTCTGCAGATCAGGCTTTATGTGATACCTACTGAGGGCATCAAAATGAGTCTATATGAGGGAAAGGGCTAACATCCCACTGACAGTATTTCAATCATTTGGAGACTTTTGTCTACATGAGACAGATATAGTGCTGCCTCACTGTAATAACATGCATGGATCCTTTTGTTTTTTAAAATGAAAATTATTTCAAGATCAGACAAAAAGAAATGATAATTTGATTTTCTTTCATATCTTAATACTTGAATTTTTTCCATCATTTGACATCTGGGCATAACTACTTGCTGCTCTACATTTGTTGTATTCTCTATTATTTAGTTAAAGGGATAATATAAATGCATCATTTTTGTGTTCTGAAAATGAAGTTCAACCCTTACAATAGTGAAAAATTGATGTAAGGGAAACTGCAAGAGTAAATTATGAAATAACAAAACAGTCATCAATGTATAATTGATTCACTAGACATGAGCACAATATCTGCACATGCAGTATGGAATCTGTTTAATATCACAATCAATATGTAGACAGAGTCAGACTGGGAAATGATTCATCCGAGAACAATAGACTGAAAAGTTTTCATGTTGGAAATCAAATAATTCATTAAACATTCATGTAAATACAAGTTGTGTATAGGTTTATTATATTAAAGTATGCCAGATAGGAGGTCTATACTGAACTTTATTTTTTATATCTCTTTTTAGGGGTGTGTATGAGAGATATTTTATGTATTCAGACAGGTAATACCTGTACATGATAAAAGCTGTAAATTATATTATACAATAAATTGAATAAACCTTAGGGAATTTGAAGGTACACCAAAATTGAACTGAATAGATTGTGTTTGAGAAAACCCCTAACATGCCTAAAAGCCACAAGTGAGGGGTGGAAGAGTAATTAATTCAAATATGCCAAGACCTCCTTCAGGAAATCTTGTTTTTATCAATACTCCCTCAACCCAAACAACCACCACCATAATATGCTTTTTATTTTTACCCAATGAGTGCCCCCCAACCCCTATTGTAAACACATTGCTTACTGTAATATATGATTCAATTAAAACACCTTTTAGTCTTTAATAAAATTGGACTTTTTTTTTAAAAGTTTTGGTGAATTGGCCTTTCTAGTAAAAAATTCATTCTACCATGACTTATGTCATGTGATTATAATTTATTTTCCTTTCATGACTAGGCCAGGTTTTTATTCAAAGTAGCATAGGTATGTAAATCAAATCAACCACTGATTACATAATATACCAGCATTACTATTGCCTAATCAGGTAAGTTACTTTGAATATATTTGGAAAAAGTGGTATGTTGAATTGATTCATTTAGACTCATTTTGATGCATAGGTAAACAGAGCAGATCCAGATCCTATTGGAGCTGTCTGATCAGGGTCTCCTTGTTTGCTTGTTCGATTTTGTACACAGTCCATATACATGTACCATTTTAAGTCCAGTTACCTGTAATTGATAGTCATTAAGTCATAACTTTGTACATGAATATTCACATGGGTCTGACATGTATCATTGTTGGACAAATATAAAGAGGGATTCTTTTCTAAATACTTCAGGAAAGTGTTGTCCACAGTTGTGATCAGGAGTGAGGGCAGCTCAGAAGTGATACTTACTGTATATAGTAATATGTATTGTGTTCTGTCTCATTTAAAAAAGCTAGAAGGACATATTTTAAAAAATTTTGTTTGTGGTATTTAGGTATTGATCTGATAATAATAGGATTATTTTATTCACAGTATAAAATTATTTATAATGACAAATGTTGGTATCAAGCACCTGTGTAGACAATTTCATACAAATATGAAGCCACCTTTTATATTGGTTTGCCATTAGTAATTCATATGTAGATGATGTTGAATTCTTAAGTTGCTATGGTAACATTGGTAATGACATAAGTAGGCAATTTTTTTTCTTTACAGTTTTGTCTATCACTGAAGACTAGGCAGGCCATCATCAGTTGTTTTTCATGTTCTTTGAAAATCATATGTTGATAAAGTTATCTGACAAATTTGTTTAAACTTATTTAATTTTACATCCATTTGGAATCAAGTTCTAAGAACTTTCACTTATCCTTATCAATGGTTTCTGGGACTAGAACTTTGTGTCTGGGATGGTCATAAAAGATCATTGACCAAAACAGGGTTTGAACCTACAACCTTTGGATCCATAATCATGCACTCTTCCACTAAACCATGTAACCGTCTTGAATTGGTTTTTAATTTTATATTCTAGACAGGCCAAAATTTGAAAAACTAAGGTCAGATAACTGTTTGTATTTCTCCAGGTGATGCTGAAGGATCAGCCTCTCTGTGGGGATGGATATAGGGGAATGGTGCACTTTAGTTTTTGGCGGTTTGGCAAGTTTGTGGATATCTTCATTGATGATCGACTGCCCACTCGGAATGGGAAACTCATTTTTGCCTCCTGCACAGATCCAGAGGAATTCTGGGTGTCTCTTATTGAGAAGGCTATGCAAAGTAAGAGTGAGCTTGATATCTGAAATTTTGTCTGATGAGGTCTGTGAAGAAATAAAGATTTGAAACATAGTCTTATACTCACAGAAAATAACTTGTTTATTATAGCTCACATTTTTTTTCCTATATTTTTTGTTTTTTTTTTTTTAAATTGTAATTAATTGGTTGTCAGCTTCTTCATGGATAATATCATTATTGCCAATACCTTCCATGCCAACATCTCACTTCTCAGCATCTTTATTAACATTATCAGTGTCATCCTCACACACACTCACAATAATCTATTCCATTTCACACAGACTGCATGGCTCATATGAGGCTATAGACGGAGGTCACACAATGGACGCTTTAGTTGACTTGACCGGTGGACTTGCGGAGAGATATGACATCGAGAACAAGGATCCCATTCTGTACCGCCAGATCATGAGGGCCAGCAAGTCGGAGGCATTCATCACATGTTCAAGAAAGGTATGTGTATAGTGAATGCATACAATAATATACAAAATGAAATGGCTTACATTTATGTAACATTCGTAGAGTTCAGTTGAAAATGAAAGACATTCATTGATAGATAGATTCATCATAAGGCTTTTTTTGGGGGGGTGAGGTTCAAACCTACTAAATATTGGACTGAATTGTAGTTATAGGATAATATTAAAAAAACTTATATTGTATAAAACATATTGACATTTGCATATCATGGAATACTTAGTAATAGTTCTTTTCTGTATCTTTAATCTAAATATGCAGGGAGACTGGCGGTTATCTAACCAGGCTGATCCAAACGGACTTGTTTCTGGTCATGCATACACAATCACCGGTATCGATAAGGTAGGTCAGTTTTTAAGTGTTAAGAGATGGCTGGAAGTGTTTAAAAAAGTGAGTTTCCCCTATAGTCTAAATGTTCGATATAAAATACTTTGCCTCCGAATACAGATCTTTATTTTTGTTACATGAAATATTTAAGAAAATTAATTAAGTTTTTTGTTGGGTTTTGTTTTTCACAATAATGCAATTTTTGCTATTTTCATATAGCTTTTCATTAACTTTTTTCATCTGCCTATGTCCTCTATCATTTAACTACTTTAATGTTTTATTGCTTCTTCAAATGCTATAATGGGTTTGCTTGTTTCCTACTTATAGAGTTGCCTGAACAAAAAAAGGAATTATGTTCCAATTAGCTAATCGAGTTTTCTAAAGTTCCTTCTTAAATTGCAATGAATGCACTACATTTTCATTTCCATCAGCAATTATGCTTTTAATACTGTCTAGTTCCCTCATGTTTCTCTACCCTAATCTGATACCCTTTATTTTGATGAAAAGATTCTTCATTAGTTTGTCACATTAAGAAGATGCCCCATACAAATACCATCATATTGTATCTAGTATATGTATTACTAGTATAATGTCCAGTTTCAAAATAATTTTCTAATCATGGTTTCTGGTTTTGTAAAATATTAAAAGTGTGAAATATTTTTTTGAAAATTCATTTCGCAAAACCAAGTGCACAGTATCTAATAGAACCTGCCATGTTCCAGATCCGGCACAAGATGGGGGAGGATAAACTAGTGAGAATCAGGAACCCCTGGGCTGATGGAACTGAATGGAAAGGCTCCTGGAGTGACAAGTATAAACACTTCCTCTACTGTCTTCAAACTTTTTATATTGCTATTTAACCCTTTATCACATACATTTTGATTCATTGGCAAACAGAGTAAACCCAGATCAGGGTGCCTGGATAGCATAGTGGTAATGTGCTTTGCTTCTCACCAATGCATCCAGAGCTTGATTCCTGGTAACATAATCTAAAGGGTTCAGTGGTCGCCTGTCTAGACACATGGGTTTTCTCTGGGCTCTCCGGTTTCTTCCCACAATAATGATCACATATGCCGCCACCAGAGCCATCGAGAGTGATTAATTTATGTTGTGTGATTTTCTTTCGTTATTTATAAATAAATAAAGTTTTAAAAAACAAATCAGAAACCTCCTGATATAAATCCGTTGTAGTTTATAACTGAGTGACTTGAGTGGGTGGCTACCTGCTGTTGTTATGGCGATAATCTTCAGCAGCTAATTTAGTGCATTGACATTACAGTGATGTGAACTGGACGTGGGTGGATGATGAGACCAAACAGAGACTTGGTCTGCAGTCAAAAGATGACGGAGAATTCTGGATGTCGTACAAGGACTTCTGCCGACACTTCTCTGAGGTGACCATCTGCCTCATGGGGCCGGACTTTGATGGAGATGGTGTCTCAGACAATGCAGGTATACAAATTAACACACTATGATGCTAATTATAATTTTTAGTAATCTACACTGTATCATCATATAACCCCCCAAAAAATATATGTAAATGTTAAATCATTATGTTCCCAAACACCTTAAAACATTTTTCAGCCAAATTTGAAAGTTAACAATTTCTTAAAAAGTATTGCTGTTTGGTTTGGGGTCACATTGCCAACACAACGAAAAACAAAAGACAAAGTTGATATAATGGAAAAGGATAACTGTCAAAAATACTTAAAGGTTGATTATTTAAGTTAAAAATATTGTTTGTCTAACATGTGTATGGCAGTACTGTCACACATCTCTAATAACAACTACATGTAATCATATATCATGAATATTGTCTATAAACCATGATTACAGGAGATGTGAAGGTCGTGAGAGGTCAGTGGGTTGCTGGAAAGACAGCAGGGGGGTCAAGGAATAACCTCCAGATGTTTGCGACCAACCCACAGTATCTTCTAACACTGACTGACCCAGGTATGTTGTCAGAGACTTGTGGTTATTCCCCTTGCTTCACAAAGTGAGGTAGGGGTTATGTAGACTATTTAACTATTTTTGAGTTTACCGTCGCTTCGACAGTATTTCAGTCATATAGCGATGTCCAGCTAATTACAGGTGGAGGAAGACCCTGAATGCACGGAGGCATCCGGGTAGAACCACCGACCTACCGCAAGCCAGCTGGAAAGCTTCCTCTCATAAAAATCCAAATGACCCTTACGGGATTCGAACCCACGCGGTGAGGGGCTGAGTGAGTGTTAAAGTAAAAGGGGGTTATGTAGAAATCATGTGAATTATCTCATACTGTCCCATCACCTCCTTTCACATCCTGACCTTGAATAAATCGAATGTGGCATTTTTACCTTGACTATACAAAGTATGTCAAGCTTTTCTTATAACCCTGGCAACAGCAGAGTCACACCTTGGTTAAGGTTTTGCATGCAATTTACTACATTGTATCATGCATATATCTTAGTAACCAGCTTTGCATATTCATTTGATATATCGCTAAGGTCCTCAGGGGCATTAAACAAAAAAATAAGATAACTTCTGGCCAATTTCTGTGCAAATTACAGCCCTTTTTGAACTTTGAAATTTTGGTTTAAGTTTTGCATGCAACTTACTATTATGTTTATCTCTCATTAATCAGTTATGGGATTGACTGAAAACTTCATATAGGTGTTTAGGGGCATCAAAACATCAAGTAAGATAACTCTTGCCTGACTTTATTATTAACTAGGCCCCATTTGAACTTCGAAATGCTGGTTCATGTTTTGTTGCAGAAAACATAATGTTTACCAAAGGAGCTATTTTTGTTGGATCAATATCAATGTATAAAACCTTCAAAGAAATCAACAACACTTAAATGATTATGCAGTGGTGTGTTTATATGAAAAAGAGTCAACTCAACAATTCCTTTATGTGACACGGCCATGTTCCAGATGACTTCAATGTGGACACCGACGACCCTGACTGTGAGGGCATGTGCAGTATTGTGATATCCCTGATGCAGGAACACCGACAGTCCCGCAGAAATGTCAAGGTCAAACGACTACAGATAGGATTTATGTTATATGAGGTAAGATCACCTCACTTGCTTGTCTAACCCTTTACCTCATGAATATTTATGTCTAACTTTATAATTTGAATATTAATTTTTGTGTCGCCTGCATAGCATGGCAGACACATAGGGATCACTTTGTCCGTCGTCGTCGTCGTCGTCGTCGTCGGCGTCGTCGGCGTCGTCGGCGTCGTCGGCGTCACACTTTCTTGTCCGGAGCATAACTCGAAAAGTATTTGAGGTATCACCTTGAAACTTAAAACATGGATAGATCACATTGAGGTGGAGTGCAGGGCACAAGAATGATAACTCTGACTTTCGTATTTTCTGAGTTATTACCCTTTGTTGATTCTGAGATTTTATTTTTGTCCGGACCATAACTCAAAAAGTATTTGAGGTATCACCTTGAAACTTAAAACATGGATAGATCACATTGAGGTGGAGTGCAGTGCACAAGAATGATAACTCTGACTTTCGTATTTTCTGAGTTATTTCCCTTTGTTGATTCTGAGATTTTATTTTTGTCCGGACCATAACTCAAAAAGTATTTGAGGTATCACCTTGAAATTTAAAACATGGATAGATCACATTGAGGTGGAGTAAAATTTAATTTTTTTTCAGACTTAATTTTTGTCTGGGGCATAATTCGAAACGTATTTGAGGTGTTGACTTGAAACTTCATAGATCTCAATGGTCTGAGTGCAGTGCACATGAATGATAACTCTGTTTCTCTTTTTCCTTGAGTTATTGCCCTTTGTTGATACTCAGACTTCATTTTTGTCTGGAGCATAACACGAAAAGTATTTGAGGTATTACTTTGAAACCTCACAGGTGGAAAGATCTCATGGAGTGCATTGTGCAAGAATGATAACTGTTGTATTTTTGGAGTTATTTCCCTTTGTTTATTTTTTAGCTCACCTGAGCACAAAGTGCTCAAGGTGAGCTTTTGTGATCGCCCTTCGTCCGGCGTCCGTCGTCGTCCGTCGTGCGTCGTGCGTCGTCCGTCGTCCGTCGTCAACAATTTGCTTTAAACGACATCTCCTCTGAAACTGCTGGACAGAATTTAATGAAACTTGGCAGGAATGTTCCTTGGGTGAGGCTCTACAAAAGTTGCTAAAATAAAGTTGATCCATGAAGAACTCTGGTTGCCATGGCAACAAAAAGAAAAATAATTTGAAAACTTTAAAAATCATCTCCTTCAAAACTACTGGCCAGATTTCAAAATGATTTGGTACAGATGTTCCTTGGGTCAACCTCTACCAAAGTTGCTAAAATTATTCCGATCCGTAAAAAAACATGGCCGCCAGGGGCGGGGCTTATTTGCCTTATATGTATATAGAGAAACCTTTAAACAACATCTCCTCTGAAACCACTGGACAGAATTTGATTAAACTTGGCAGGGATGATCCTTGGGTCAACCTTCACAAAAGTTGCTAAAACAAACTTGATCCATTTAGAACTCTGGTTGCCATGGCAACAAAAAAAATCATCTTCTTCAAAAGTACTGGCCAGATTTTAAAATAAATTGGTACAGATGTTCCTTGGGTCATCCTCTACCAAAATTGCTAAAATTATTCCGATCCGTAAAAAAACATGGCCGCCAGGGGCGGGGCTTATTTGCCTTATATGTATATAGAGAAACCTTTAAACAACATCTCCTCTGAAACCACTGGACAGAATTTGATTAAACTTGGCAGGGATGATCCTTGGGTCAACCTTCACAAAAGTTGCTAAAATAAACTTGATCCATGTAGAACTCTGGTTGCCATGGCAACAAAAAAAAATAAAAATGAAAACTTTAAAAATCATCTTCTTCAAAAGTACTGGCCAGATTTTAAAATAAATTGTTACAGATGTTCCTTGGGACAACCTCTACCAAAGTTGCTAAAATTATTCCGATCCATAAAAAAACATGGCCGCCAGGGGCGGGGCTTATTTGCCTTATATGTATATAGGGAAACCTTTAAACAACATCTCCTCTGAAACCACTGGACAGAATTTGATTAAACTTGGCAGGGATGATCCTTGGGTCAACCTTCACAAAAGTTGCTAAAACAAACTTGATCCATTTAGAACTCTGGTTGCCATGGCAACAAAAAGGAAAAAAAAATGAAAACTTTAAAAATCATCTTCTTCAAAAGTACTGGCCAGATTTTAAAATAAATTGGTACAGATGTTCCTTGGGTCATCCTCTACCAAAATTGCTAAAATTATTCCGATCCGTAAAAAAACATGGCCGCCAGGGGCGGGGCTTATTTGCCTTATATGTATATAGAGAAACCTTTAAACAACATCTCCTCTGAAACCACTGGACAGAATTTGATTAAACTTGGCAGGGATGATCCTTGGGTCAACCTTCACAAAAGTTGCTAAAATAAACTTGATCCATGTAGAACTCTGGTTGCCATGGCAACAAAAAAAAATAAAAATGAAAACTTTAAAAATCATCTTCTTCAAAAGTACTGGCCAGATTTTAAAATAAATTGTTACAGATGTTCCTTGGGACAACCTCTACCAAAGTTGCTAAAATTATTCCGATCCGTAAAAAAACATGGCCGCCAGGGGCGGGGCTTATTTGCCTTATATGTATATAGGGAAACCTTTAAACAACATCTCCTCTGAAACCACTGGACAGAATTTGATTAAACTTGGCAGGGATGATCCTTGGGTCAACCTTCACAAAAGTTGCTAAAATAAACTTGATCCATGTAGAACTCTGGTTGCCATGGCAACAAAAAGAAAAAAAAATGAAAACTTTAAAAATCATCTCCTTCAAAACTACTGGCCAGATTTTAAAATAAATTGGTACAGATGTTCCTTGGGTCAACCTCTACCAAAGTTGCTAAAATTATTCTGATCCGTAAAAAAACATGGCCGCCAGGGGCGGGGCTTATTTGCCTTATATGTATATAGAGAAACCTTTAAACAACATCTCCTCTGAAACCACTAGACAGATTTAGATTAAACTTGGCAGGGATGATCCTTGGGTCAACCTACACAAAAGTTGCTAAAATAAACTTGATCCATGTAGAACTCTGGTTGCCATGGCAACAAAAAGAAAGAAAAAAAATGAAAACTTTAAAAATCATCTTCTTCAAAAGTACTGGCCAGATTTTAAAATAAATTGGTACAGATGTTCCTTGGGTCAACCTCTACCAAAGTTGCTAAAATTATTCCGATCCGTAAAAAACATGGCCGCCAGGGGCGGGGCTTATTTGCCTTATATGTATATAGGGAAAACTTTAATCAACATTTCCTCTGAAACCACTGGACAAAATTTGATTAAATTCGGCAGGAATGATCCTTGGGTCAACCTTCACAAAAGTTCCTAAAATAAACTTGATCCATATAGAACTCTGGTTGCCATGGCAACAAAAAAAAAAAAAATGAAAACTTTAAAAATCATCTTCTTCAAAACTACTGGCCAGATTTTAAAATAAATTGGTACAGATGTTCCTTGGGTCAACCTATTTATCTCAGGTGAGCGATTTAGGGCCATCATGGGCCTCTTGTTTGGATTTAATTCTTGTGTGGTGCATAACTTGTAAAGTATTTGAAGTGTTGCCTTAAACATTTATAGTAGATAGATCTCTTTGGTCTGAGTGCAGTACACAAGAATGATAACTCAATAATGATAATGATGACTACAAACTTGCAACATATATATAATTAACGTCATAAGTGCTTAATGACGTCATAATTTTTCTTACAGTTAATGTTTTGAATTCATAGTCATTCTGACACTCCTCTGATGAAGACTGTATAGTCGAAAGTGCTCGGGAAAATTATTACATATTGCACTGTTTGAATATTTTATTTCCCCCCCCCCCCCCCCCCCCCCCCAAAAAAAAAAAAAAATATATATATATATATGTGTGTGTGTGTGTGTGATTTGGTGTTATTTTGTACCTCACAAAATAGATTATGCTTTATCAATAATTTGTCAAAAGATCGATTTTCTAGTCAATTCTTTCATCAAACATGCTTAAATGCAGGCGACACAAGTGTTCCGAGGAACACCCACATCTAGTCCTGAACTTTAGATGGTATTGAAACAGTGGATTTTACTTGTTGTTGTTGTTGTATTGGAGTTTACCGTCGCTGCGATAATATTTCAATCATATAGCGACGTCCAGCTAATTACAGGTGGAGGAAGACCCCGAGTACACAGAGGTACCCGGGTAGAACCACCGACCTACCGCAAGCCTACTGGAAGGCGGATTTTACTTGTCATACAGACTGTGTAGAATCTAAGCAACAATATTGTATGTGCAAACAAAGGGCACCTTTATCAGACAGCTCCTGGAATTAGCTGTCTGATCTGGGTCTAATATGTTAAGCCAACAAATAAACATTTCTTTTTATGTTGATTGGGAACAAAGTTCTCACAATGTATACAAATCTGTCCCTGTGGTTCTTAGGTTGGACCTGTACTTTATGCCTAGGAAGGTAAAGGTTCAAGCCCACCACCTTTAGATCTGCAGTCATATACACTACCACCAGTTTCATTGGCTGAAGTCACTACAGGTATTCATAAAATACAATCAATATCTTCTCTGATACAAACATTGGGTCCAAAATCACTGCACTTCGAACACTTAAGGTATCATCACAATCGTGCTCACATAGCAACAGAAAATAACCATTCAATAATGAGAAAAATTCATTGTTCATAAAAATTATGCAAAACACATTGTACAGGCTAAAATCTCACAAGAAATGATATAAAAATTTATGAAAGTCCCCATCAAAGCATATATAAATGGCAATGTTCTGGAAAGTTTTCTTCTTCTAATTACTCTCTTGAAATTCTCATCATATATCAATAGATGAATAAAATTGTAGGGAATGAGATATTTAAACCTGTAAATGATGACAACAGTTAATAGCATTGTGGTCTGTAAAATAAAACACAAAACCTTGTAATTAGGTGCAAAAGGAAAACATAAAACTTGGTGAGCTCATTCAATAAACCATAAAGCACTTTGCTGGACATAAAATAGGCATATTTTGAGTACTTGGTGCAAAATTTAAATACAGCAGTTATAATAGTTTTGTACCAAGCCCTTGGTTTAAGTCTGTTATTTTATTTATTTTTTTTTTCCCCTCAGAAAAAAGAAAAAAGCTGATTTCACTTTCACACACATTATTGTTTTCCTTCAAAATACTGTGAATCTTTTTCAGTCATCAAGTGGTTATTTCCATAAACCCACCTCCTGGCTTCACTTTGTGAGTGCAGGGAAAATAAAGAAATCAGGTGCAGTCTCCTTAGTCCTTAGCATATCACAAAAAGTTCAATATCTTCACCATCTTTTGAGGAACTGCAATTAAAATTTTGTTCTGAAGTAGTTCCCATCTCATCTCTTTCTTTATAGTTTTTGAAGAGTTATGGTTCCTTTCTAATCAGAAAATTCATCGGACAATTGTTAATGTCTGTAACACAAGTCAATGTAGAGATGGTATTAATCACCTTCAGTTATAGACCATTTCACTCTGGAATGAGATGCAAACCTACGTAAATCAGCGAGCACTTCCCTTACACCTTATCTACATGCTGGTGTATTATTCCATTGACACATTGTTCATTGGAAAATAAGCATACATTTGAGATTTTTCCATAGTCACTGAGAATCGTGTCAGTATTCCTGATCCCCTGGTGAAATGGTCTATAGTTCTAGCACTCTCTTACACATCAGCTTACATTACATTCACCTCTGCGGTGGGCTCAGAAAGTAGTTCCAAATAAATGACGTCATCCAGACCGTTGTTCAAATATTTAATTTGAAGGAGACTAGATAGGCCACTTAAACTGTGAAATATATATAAATAGCACCATGTCCTGATCGAAATGGTCATTAAAATTACAAACTGGCTTTAAACTACGATATCCGGCTGAACCTGTAAATATTTACATTTGCAGACGAGCGTTTGCGGATTGTTCGGAGAAATAAGGCAGAAAATAGTTCCCATAATAACAATTAAAATAATTAATATTTTACATACGTTTTATGATGATTCAAAGAGTATTTATTCAATGTTTCTATACTTAAGATCCGTAAAGTACACTTAAATCCATGTTAAATGAGTGCTTTCTGTTTTGACAAGATTCTTGTCATTGAGCCCGTTGCAGAGATGTTATGTGAGGAACAAACGACAACTCTGCAGGGAGATTGTTGTTCTAGTTCAACCTCAGTTTGAGAATTGAAATTCAGACTTTACAACATTATGCAAAGCATGCTCCATTTGTATGCTTCCACAATCAAGCTTATAGACACAGCAGGGATATTCATGTAATTTTGTTGCCTGTTTTCAGATGGATGACTCAGACTACGCCCTTCCCCCTCGCTACTTCAGATACCACCCTGACTGCGGTAAGTCTGGGGTCTATATCAATGTCCGTGAGGTTAGCGGCAGGTTCGAGCTCTACCCAGGTCGCTATGTCATCATACCATCTACATTCAAACAGGATGATCAGGGATCATTCATGCTACGTGTGTTTGGAGAGAAACCATTCAAACTTGAGGGGTAAGTTTTTTTTTTTTTATATATAATACAGTGAAGGTCCATTATAACACTATTACTTGAGTTCAAATCTAGAAGCCTCATTATATTGGACAACAGCTCCATTATAATGCTATTACTTGAGTTCAAATCTAGAAGTCTCATTATATTGGACAATAGTTCCATTATAATGCTATTACTTGAGTTCAAATCTAGAAGCCTCATTATATTGGACATCAGCTCCATTCCCACGCTATATTTGAGTACAAGCCTAGTTACTGCATTATATTGGACTGTGTGAAATTACACCTGTCAAACATTTGGGGTCCAATCTTAGACTCCTGGACTGTGCTGTATTGGTTTTTGTGTTATAATGGAGCATGTTATGAATCTGCATGGCATAGGAAGTAACACTTTTAATGCTTTATCAAACTAGGAGACAACCACAGATTTCAAAATGGATAGTATACTTATACATTGACTATTCCACTGTTACTCTACCCAGGTGTGCACTTCAGTAAACTTATTTTAACATTTTATCATGTCAGGTTGTTTTTTTTTTAAATCTAGTATCATAGGACTAGACTAGTATAATAAAGTGGGAAGTAGGCAATGATGATTTACTTTTTATTTTGGTCCTACAAACTGACTGAATGAGATTGGTGTAAAACTGAAGTTACATTGGCTCTGTATGGGTGACTGTTTTCTGGAATAGGCTTTATCTCAATATTTCTCTCTTTCTCTCTCTCATATCTTTTTATTTATTTTCAGGCCATTATCACCACAACCCATGACAGATTCCTGAGGTTGGCTTACAGAGATCACTTGACAAATCATTTATGCTCAATCCCCAAGTTAAGAAGCAATCAGCATGGTACACATTGACATTATACTGCAGGTGTCAAAATGGACATAGTGCCTCAGCTTGGGGGAACCCCATATATAGAGAGGGAGACAAAGAAAATGTGTATTTTGTGTCCTACAATTCAACGAGGTACCAGTCATTCAATGACAAATTGCTCATTCTAAAGTGGATTGCTTTTGAAGGTATGGCTACAAAAACATTAAGGGCCTGCTTTTAAATCAACCACCATGTGATATTGACACAATGATGCTAGTCTTTCTTCTCAATGATTGTTTATGAAGCTTCTGGAAGGAGTACTGAGTCACTCTTTACCCTTTATGTCCTATAGATGTGTTTTGATGCGTTGACAAACAGTGTAGACCCAGATCATACTGTTTGTTCTGCCTCATACAGTAATGTAGCTGATATTTTACACAGTCTGCACAGCAAAGAAAAATCCATCATTATAAACCCAGACATGAAGTATATGGGGGCTACATGTATATTGGGGTCACATGTGTTGGTCGGTGGATGGGTCCGTCTGTAGACGAGATTTGTCCGCCCCAATTTCTTGGCTACCTTTGGTTGGATTTTGATGAAAAGACTGATAAGTACTCAGCCTAGTTGCACATATTGTTGGCACATCATCATTTGCTTGATTTCAAATGAGTTATGGCCTTTTGTTATATTTTTCAAGGCTGTCTGACATGGTAACTGTAACTAACAAAGTGCTATCTGGGGGTATTCATCATCTTCAATTTAAAGTTCAGTAAGTTAATATTCATAAAGTCATAAATTTGTACATGATTATGAATATTCATGAGGTAAAGGGTAAATACTCATTGATTGTGAGTGAGAGAGTATAAAGAAGAAAGTGCTTTGTGTTTGTTAACTTCTCTGAATCAAGTGCTACTTGCTCAAAAAATACTCTAGAGATTAATTTCTGGCAAGACTGTACATCTTAAATTGAGATTTTCCTCACTGCAAAAGTCTTACATTCTGTTTTAAAAATAAAATTTGTATAAACTTTTGAACATTTTTTTTCAGTACATTTAATATAAACATGTTAATTGTAACATGCTTACAGACTTTCTAGGGTATTGATCTAGATATCCACTATGTATAGTTTAATTGTTTTTAGCATTAAGAGTTGAGAAAAAGCTCAAGTTGAGAAGTTTTAGAGACAAGAGCCAGTTTAACAATGGTTTATACTCATTCCTTCTCATGTACATAATAGTTAATGTTTTTAATCTTTCTTGAAAATGCTCTCTTGTTCAAACTTATTTCCTTTTTACATTGATTGGAAAACAAATCCTTTCAATTTATACTAATCTTTATCAGTTTTTCCTGGGTTGGACCAGTACTTTGTGTTGAGGATGGTCATGAAAGATTCTAGCCCCCCAACAGAATTCAAACCAACAACCTTTGGTTTCACAGTCACATATACTACCACTGGAGCTAAGCATCCCTGTAACACTTATCCATTTAATATACATGTACATGGTACAGTTGAGTTTTTCAAGTAAATTCACATAGCCTTCTGAGATGGTGCTTGATTTGTTGTCAGCATTTTTTTTTTTTTTTTGTTCAGACATCAAATTTTTGAGTCTGTTACATACTTAATTTAGCAAGTTTATTGCTAGATAATGAATCTGTTTAGATTTTCTCATATTCATGAACATTTACAAATGTTAACTGGTGGTAGCACAAGCATTCTGTTACAGGTATGATTTACTGGTGTTGTACAGGTGTTGGTAGTGGATATGTAACAGCCTATAGGTAACCCTTTTTGGTGAGAGATTTGTGTAAGCGGTACAGAAGCTCAGTCATTAGAGCACTCACCCTGTAAGCAAGGGGTCCTAGGTTTGAGACAAGGTCTGGCTGCATATTTTTCTCGCTTGGTTACATATATTCTTAAATATAGTCAAACAGTGTCATGATGTGTTTTATAATACAAAGTAATGCTTTGATTAGATAGTGCCTATGTTTTCATGAAAATTTACCTGAAAAAAATATGTGTCTGTGATTCAAGATCCTTTTATTTGTAGTTGTTGTTGTTATGTGCAGTGGATTCAGGATTTTATTGATTGTCTTGCTAAGTTATGATAATGAACACAAAGCAATACCAATATATCTTTGAATATCTTTGATGAATCTTTGGTGAATACAGCGTTGGATACCCATGGCTGCCTATTACATCTGTCAGCCGTGGGATACCTGGCTAGCACTTTATCGTTATAAGGATATATTCATATTAGAAACGTCAACCAGTCAGAATGCTGCTGCTGACATAAATGAGTACTCTTCAGTTGGAGATCTAAAATCTGTAAGTTGGTAAAGGTTTGTCTAAGTGCCGTAAGTACGAGAGTTTCTATTGGTAAAAACTTCACTACCTAGTGGGGCTGCAAATAGTGGCACGGCTTTTCAAATAATCAATAACAAACAAACGCTTACTAATAATCCCATGGGCGATGTATGGAGTAATGTAATGAGCACTCATGGGTTTCAAACACTGTGATGAATACAGCTGATGTGATTTAGAACAGTTTTAGCAATTTTTCATTATTATCCTTGTATATTTACTTTTAGAACTGGTAGTTATATATTATATTTTCTGTGTATAATTATTATTATTTATTTTATTTCATATGATTTTGAGAAATTTTCCAATCATTGTAAAGTCTTTTCAGCTTTTACAGAAAGTCTGAAAATGGCAAATATTAGACTGAAATGTTTTTATTGAGAAATAATTTCTTCAAGTGTTAATCTTACAAACATGTATTTCCATTTTGAAATGTATGACTCTCATGTAGTTGTTAAGATTTGATAATTGATAGTGCATTTTAATATTGGTTATTTAAGTAGATCTAGTGTGCTATTCAGTATGTTTAACGCATTTTTTATGAACTTTTATGATATTCTCAGATACCAACAATATAATGTTTTATTTTCTGTTCCGTACTTGTTTTTGTA
>CM037790.1:51557296-51607296 GCA_021229015.1 Solen grandis
TAATTAAAACAATTGACTCAATAAGTAAGTAAAAAGGGACAATAACTCTTGATATATTTTAAAGCCTTTCATTGGTAATCAAACACTTGTCAATAAGTGTTGTGCAGTTTCATTCCTGTCCTTCAAAGGCTTTTTTTTTTTTGGGGGGGGGGGGGTTTATAAACAGGGATCATAACTATGGGAGAAATGTCTTTTGCTGGTTATGGCTCTTTTGCCAATGAAAATGAGTGTAAATCTAATTTGCTTTTCCTAAAAAACTTTTCAATAGGACAGGACAACACACAACATTATTCCTATATAGCCCAAAATACAAAATAAAATGGAATTTAATTAAGATATTATGCAGAAAAAATATTGGAGTATATCTGGATAATGGATGTATGAAAGGTGTTACATGGGGGCTGATTTGTGTTTGTACAAGCAATGTAAATACCAGTGCAGAAAATTATTCAAAATGTCAATGATAAATATTCCAAGTTGATATAAGATTTGTTTAACCTTATTGCTAACACTATATTCCATGTTTCATTTAAAATTTATGCATATTAGAATGAAACAAAGCTTTTGAGTTTTTCCCTTTATTCCAACTTTATATTGGCATTTTTTTCTGCATAAAAAGTGTTGGTCATCAACATAATTATGTTCATCTAACTTTAAAATCATTAACAATAATTCCCAAGTGGTAAGGTTAACCCTTTCCCTCATAGAGGAACCATGAAAAGACCTATGCGAACAGCATAAAACCAGATCAGCCTGCGAGTAACTCGCAGGCTGATCAGGTTTTATGCTGTTCGCTGCTCCTCAGTGGTCTGGAAATGAGAATTTTGTAATTAAATTTGGTAAGGTTTAACTGTGGTCTTCTGCAGATCAGGCTTTATGTGGTACCTATTGAGTGTGTCAAAATGAGTCTAGATGAGGGAAAGGGTTAATCAAACATAAGTTGAAAAAATAACAAGAATTATCATTGAAGATGATGAATACACCTTGATACTGCTTTGTCACTGGTACTGTAACCATGTAGACAGTCTTGAGAATATACAAAGGGCCATAACTCAAGAAAAATCAAGCAAATCATGATGTGCCAAAAATATGTGCAACTAGGCTTGGTTCTTATCACAGTCTTGTAAAGTTTCATCAAAATCCAATTAAATGTAGCCAAGAAATAAGACGGACAAATCTCATCTACAGACTACCGACAGACAAATGGATGCGACTCCAATATAGCCCTATATACTTCTTATCTGGAGGAATAAAAATTATAGGAACTCAGTAAGTATGTATAGGAAATACAGGATCAGACCTTTGCTTCACCAAACACCTCAAATTAAATTTTTCCTCAACTCAATATTTTGCAGATCAAGAACTCTCTTACTAACCTAAAGAACAGATACGTTAAATGCATATTCTCAGAAGCATATTTTAGAAAATAGACTTAAATTTCATCAAATTATCAAATCTCAGGTATTGCAGAATTTTAAGATTTTTGAGTTAAGGATAATTTCATTTAGAGATATTTCAAGAAACACAGGCCTACAGTATAGGAATCAGTATGTAGTAAGTATGACACAGGACTGTCATAGACCCAACTCTCATAGACTAGCATCCTCATCTCAAATATAATCAAATGATGAATTATCTCAAACTCAAATTTAAGACTTTTTGAGAATGACATATGGTTAAAAATGTTGTTTATATAATACTCTTTCAAAAGATGTGGATTTTAAACCAAAAATAAAAATTTAAAATGAGCTCCAATGATTCTTTCTTTACTCTCTTTTAACAGTATTAATTAAGACAGACTTGAGTATATAAAATTAAGTATAAAATTAAAGATGAAACTATACTAAATCAACATAAGACTAGGATAGGCATTGAAGATTTATCAAACTTTAAATTACTTAAAGAAAGAGACTCAAAAACAGAAGAAATAAAAGAAAAATTATAAGTCACATAATTAAATTATTAGTCTATATTCAAGATAATTTTAGATTGTTTGCAACTGGTGGTATTTACAGGGTGGTCCATGTCTGAGCCAGTCAGTGCACGATTTACATCCATCAATAATTGTGACCAGTTCACTGACATATCTATGACAGTCCCAGTGTATAAACATGTATCCTGTGTATAGAAGGATACAGTAACATGGAGGGGGATATATGATGCTCTATATGTTTATATATACCACTACTAATGACAAAATGGCAGGTCTGTAAACAAGAGAAAAGTTCATTTTAAAAAATGCCACTAGATGCTACAATGTCTTAAACAGGCCCCAGGTTCTCATACAAACTCAGACTCAAACTTTAATATTAATATTCAACTGAAATCAAAATTGAAGTTAAAGGTCACATTTTGAGTATGAGCATAAAAATTAAACTTAAAAGAACAGTATTTATTTTCAAGAACATGGGACCTGCTTCACATGAACAGGAAAATCCTGAAGTTGATAAAAAATTAGAAGTCAAACAATTACAGCTAGTTTGATCTCTTTCTGAACTTTTTATAACATGCATATTTTTTTTATTTTTTTTCGGAACTACAGTTTTTCATGCTTCCCTGTACATGTAGTTCAAAGTAATGGTGAATAAAAATCACCACTCCAGGCTTCCTGTTCTCAAGAAGATTTGAGCATGACTAAGCCATGGTCCAATGGTGGCGTTCATCAACCAAAAATCACAAGGCAAAGTTGAGCCTGAACCTCAGATAGTTCATTTTTTCCAGGTCAAAAACTCAAAGTACAGTAAGTGAAACCTAAAACCATCAATACTGCTTAAAACTTGTTTCCAGATCAATGTCAAATAAATAAGTTTGAACCTACATGCAAAATGCAATATACACATTATCTATCCTGTCCCTTTTAGGGTGCCTGGATAGCAAAGTGGTAACGCTCTTCGCTTCTCACCAATGTGTCCTGGGTTCGATTCCTGGTCACATACGTGAGAGGGTACAGTGGTCGCCCGTCCAGACACATGGGTTTTCTCCCGGTTCTCCGGTTTCCTCCCACAATAATAACCACATACGCTGCCACCAGAGGCATTGAGGGTGATTAATACAAATTGTGAGAACTTGTTTCGTAATCGATGTAAAACAAATAGTTAAAACTTTCCCTTTTAACTAAGAAAACTTACAAACTGACCAATAAAAGACAACTGTCTAACAAACAAATTACAAACTGACCAATCAAACGCAACCCTCTAACACAGGGGTTCAAACTGACCAATCGAAAGCACATACATGTATAACAAATAGATTACAAAACGACAATCCAAACTTAATGTCTTACAAAAAATTACAATCTAACTATCAAAACCAGATGTCTATTGTTTTCAGATTAACATAATACTGATTATATGAAAAGCTAAAGAAGAGCATAAAATTTGACGCCTTATATCTCAAATGTAAACATTTTCTCTTAGCAGTTATAACTTGTGACTGTTTATAAATTCACAGACATAATTACACAGTAAACAATTGAGATAACAATATTACTACATCAGGATTTATAGAGTTTGGCATGCTTTAACAGGAACAAAGTACTCCATTGTTAACATGCATTATGCATATCTGATTTCAGCGAAGAATTTTGATATGACCAAAAAAATTAAACATATTTTGAAATGAAAAAACCAATAACTGCAAGGCCTAAATAATTATGTTCTTTTCATTTTTTTCTTGTACCTTAAAAAATAAACATAATTAAGACACAAATAGGAGTGGTCCTCCAACTGACAATAAACACAATAAAACAAAAAACAGGGCAAGCAAAACCACTCTTCCCTTGTGTTCAACATCTAGACAAGTATTTTCTATTATGGTAAAGGTGAAACTTCAGTCTTGACAATCATCCCTTGTATTTTTTTGCCCTGTTTCATTGTTATGATACAGTATGTATGAACCAGGCCCATTTCATATCCAATCCGACATACAATCTCAATTAGCTATGGTAAGAAAGGAGTCAAGTCTTGTTGTAGTGTAACTGTGTAAATCAGCTGTTATATTGGGATAAATTAAAAGCCTTAATTACTTTAGCATCTCTCATCACTTAATTACAGTCAGTCATTCTAACTTCCTTTTCCTGGATGAACTGTAGCTACAAATTAAAGTGACTGATACCCCAGCTATATCATCTCCACTCAGCAACATAAAAGACAAAAGAATTGGTAGAACCGATGGATGCTCCCTGAATAAATGCTAAATAACAAAGGGCAAAAACTCCAAAATTATGCAAAGCAGAGTTGTAGTTCTTACACAATGGACTTCTCCTCATTGAGATCTATCTACCTATGAAGTTTCATGTTGATACCTCTTATTTTTTTTAGTGCTATGCTCCGGACAAAATTTAAGTATAAAAAAATAATAATGGGCAATAACTCCAAAATTATGCAAAACAGTGTTGCTGTTCTTGTACAATGTACTTCTCCTCATTGAGATCTATCTACCTTTGAAGTGTCATGTTGATACCTCATACTTTTTGTGCTTTGCTCCGGACAAAATTTAAGTATGAAAAATAACAAAGGGCAATAACTCCAAAATTATGCAAAACAGAGTTGTGGTTCTTGTACACTGCACTTCTCCTCATTGAGATCTATCTACCTATAAAGTTTCATGTCAATACCTCTTATAGTTTTTGTGTTATGCTCCGGACAAAATTATGACGGACGACGGGACATACTAATATATATACAATACTTAATAACAGTAATGTATATATACAGTACTGAATACTGTCCAGAAAAGCTTAAAAACATAGGTAAACATGAGGCTTTCATCAAACTGTGAAATACAGGTCACAGCTAAAAGATGTGAAGTCATCTTCATAGAAAAACAGCTTCAATGCAAAGGTAAACCTGAGGAATCATGGACGAACAAACACACAAACAGACGGATGCACAGACCTAAAATCTATAAACACAATTGGCAACACATAAAAATAGGGTAACGGCTTTCTGCCAATAAGACAGAAGTTTGATTGCTGACCTCCTTTACTTCTTAAAATATTGCACTTTTTGAAAAATGCATCACATATTAATATTTAATATTTTAGGAAATAATTTAATGCAAAATTTCATCAAAGTTGTAATTTACTAAACTCTATAAACATAATAGTAACATAATAGTGACTAGAATCATATTTTTTCATACTTAAAGGAAATGACAGAAGCATGATGAACAAAGTGTGACAAAGTGTAAATGAAAGACAAATGGAAAAGTGAGTCATCTCTGCTAACAGCTGGTGACACTAAAAAGTCAGAAAGAATCTTCATTTGAGAAGGAACATATCTAAACCCTGTTTATACCTATCACCTAAATTTTTGACCCCATCTTCTGCAGTCATATCACAGGTATGTACCAACCATTCACATTATTCAAACAAAGGGCCAGCAAGTCCTTGACTTTATCATTAAATATCCAACGCCAGATGAAGGGGCTACTAGGGTCATAGTTAATGACCACTTAATTTGTTGCACACAGTGATTTAACTACTGACCTACAACACTCTCATAAACCACTGACTTAAAAACCAATGTGAGCAACTTTAGGAATGGAAGCAGAACCATACACCAAAGAAAACAAGTAATTCATGGTGTTGCATGCAACACATGAGTCCCCTACCAGTGAGGTGCATTATTTTCCATTACCATAGCAACCAGAATTTTGGTCTGAGAAAAAAACAAAACAATGTGCTATGCAGAATCTCCATACTGCCATCTATTCATAGTTTCATACAAAGTTTCATAATTTTATCTTAAACGATTTTTAAGTTATTGCTGGATCCAGATTTTCTGGACATCTGGACAGACAGATGAAGGGCAAACCTCCGGTGTAAACACCAGTAGGGGACTAATAAGCTATTAAGCTCAACCTTTAAAGTATTGTTAGGAGATAAGTTTCCATTTATGACTGATCACATGATATTCCAGCACTGCTACTGGATAATCTGATAATTCAATTTGCATACATCTGTAAACATTGGAAAGGTCCATTACCTCCTAAAACATGGGACATACTGTCAAGTGGTATTCCGTGACATGAAATAAAATGCTAAATCAATAGAGGTCTCTGAAAGGAACAAGTGTTAAAAGGATAACAGGTCCTTCAGACCTGGTCACTACGATATGAGCACCAAAACACAGGGATTATACAGTGGCCATGTACCTGTGTATACCCTAACTATATCTGCAGGGAGACAAACTTCCTCCAGAGGTTTGTGTCTCCCAAACACAGGGCTCACAATCACTAATACAGTCCTTAGGTAAAGCTTAACAAATGGTGGGTGTTTCAGACTGTGGTGTTTATAGACTGGAGCTCTCAATCATCTGGAGTGTTACACAGGGAATCAACTATGAAACAACTCAAATAAGTCAAAGCATTATAAGCTGTGAATTCAAATAAAATTGCTTTTGACTAAATCTGCATTTCACCGTTATGCCTAATAAGCATACAGTAGACAGTGAAATGCTGGCTTTAAGTTTACAAATTACATTTTAGGGTCAAATTCAGTTTCAACTAATTTTAGTTATTTAATGGTCACAAATCAATTAACAAAATGATGATGTACAATCAAGTCTTTCTTCCACCAATATAACTTGTGTTAAGAGGAAGACAAACAAATACAAAATAATTTTACGGATTTAATATGAGTATTTTGTCAAAACATTTGACATTCAAATAAATATTAATCATTTTTGAGTAAAATGAGCACTGTACAACTTGCATATAGTGCTTAAGATGCATGTCAGTAACAATTGAACTGTTTTCCACAGGTATGGGATTTTCAACTTATCTTAACTTTCAGCACTTTTTTTTTACACACAAAACCATCAAAATATTACACATTTACAAATCACATAATTATCTGCAAAGTAAATTTAGTTAATATCAGGCCGTATCATCTTGTTTCAAATTTACATGAAAGAGTCAAGTGTTACATTCCTTATTCATTGGGTTTTTATCATGCATTTCATAATATTTCTATTAAATTAATACAGAATTTGCCTACAGGTGTAATGGTATGAAAGCTTTATCAGAGTATATTAAACGAGAAACAATCATGGGCTATTAGCAAGACTATATAAAAACACTGGAGACTGACGTTGATGGTGCATTAAGTAAAGAGGCTAGAGCAAGGATAATGGTGATAGTGGGATAATGGACTGATAATGAGATATCCAGCTTTATATAATGACAGGTTGAAAGGTCTTTCTCATCCCAAACCCACAATTATCATAAATATCCGTCAGGATGTTATACATGGCCACTCCTCCTTATTTCATCTTAAACTACTGGAGATACTTATGACGGTAGACACCTAATCTTAAATAGAGAGAAGTAAAAGAAAGAGTATTACCACTATATGTCCCCTTGCTAATAATGACAAGGGCATAAAAATGCTGCAAATGGAATCAGTAATTATGTATTAATATTATGGAAAATTAAAGGTAGATGTTTTGATATTTTATATGCACTTTGGTTTTAACATCCCAACAATAGTTATTTCTGTCATTTCAGGACTTTGGCAACATGCTACCACAGTGCTATCACACAACAGACAAATGGCATGATACCACAGTCTGTCAAATTATCCTAACACCTGGCCGACCAGTTGTAAAACATTCCCTTATAAATGCTGAGTGCCAAGCAAGCTAGTGATATACCATTTTAACAACTACAAAATATAATGTAGCCAGGGAGCAAACCCACAACTTGGCAGTTTCCAGGCATGCAGATGCTGAACAGTGGACAATACCACAGACAGTAGACAAAACCATCATACAACTAAAGTAAACCAACACAAATAGTTCTGTCAGACAGTTTCGTTTCACTTCTGTAATGAGAGTATGACTGCCTCCCTTTTGCTTTATAAGTACAATACTGTATAATAGCTCAACACATGCAATATGCTTGTTGTGCTATATATAGACATAGTGTCTCCATTATAATGCTTTATTTAGGGTCCAAGTCTAAAAGGAACCATCAAGAAGTATAAATTGTAAGAATTTGTTTCCAAATTGACATAAAAGAAATTAGTTACATGTGAACCGACTGATAATTAGTGAAAGTTTCTGTTCATGTCTAATTAATTAAATAGATTTAAAAAGAATAAACACCTGCTATCCATGGGCTGTACCAATTATATAAGCAACATAATTAAGTCATATTTTTCATTGAAGTCAAAAATCAATAATAATTTTAAAGGAGTATTTATGCTATATTACATGTGTTCCGGGCTTCATCTGAAAATTAAAATTTGAATATTTAAAAAAAAATACAGGATTTTTAAAAGTTTTGTGTTTCTGACTATGACCTTTATCCATAATATTAAAGGTGAGACTAATGCATATACACAACTGTTGTTCTAAGGACACTGAGGTCAAATTTGTTACTAGACCGCAACGTGAATGTGACTTGTTCAAAGATTGTCCTTCTCAAATCTCAACTGCCATCATGGCTTGTTGACAACGGAGGCATGTCAGGGTGAGTGCTTTAAACCTTATCAAGCATGTTCAGAGTGAAAGATTCACCTTTATAGAAACTGTTTCATGTGATCTAGTGTACCTGAATAGGTCAATATACAGGGGTAAAACTTACCTACTGTTGCTAGATTTATAATATCAATAAACTTAAGATTAACACTTACTTCAAAATAGGACATTGTAGTTCTGCGTCAAAGAGTTCACTGAATTTGGATACAAATATTGCAAGTTCAATCCCCACTTAGGGTGAGAATTTTACAAGACTAATTCTAGGTACAGCCAGGAACCATATGAAGGGAATAGCATAAGTCTCTCAATTAAGTATAATTCTCTTAATTAAGTATAAGTCTCTCAATTAAGTAGAAGTCTTTTGCTTAAATATAGGTCTCAATTGAGTATAGGTCTCTCAATCAACATTTTAATTTGATTTTAAGGACAACTGCAAGACGCTCCAGTTACACATCATATTTGATAAAAGTAAGTCCAGGGAAACTCATGGAATACATAATATGAACTTTGAAATGAATATGAAACAACAGACTTTTTTTTTTTACCATGCAGGCTGTGTAGAATCTTAGCTGCAAACATACACAGGAGATCCAATCAGACAGCTTCAGGAAGGAGCGGTCTGATTAGGATCTCCCTGGTTTGATAAGACAAAAAAAACACATATATATTTGTATGTGGTATATGTGTTAAAACAGCACCAGCCTCCTAATTCTCCCCCACTGTCTCACGTTATGAGTTGGTATTTAATTTAATGCGCTCCATACCACTAAATGTCTGTGTATCCAAACACTTGGCCGCCAGTAAATCACTACCAGTTTGACCCATAATCTTTCTCCCTACATCAGCAAGTCTTCCATTTCATTTAATATCAGATGATAAAATGGGGTCACATCTTCTCATCCTCAGTAGAACAATCACAGTGATTTTATAAGTAGGTTTAAACAAGAGGCCCATGATGGCCCTAAATCGCTCACCTGAGATAAATAGGTTGACCCAAGGAACATCTGTACCAATTTATTTTAAAATCTGGCCAGTAGTTTTGAAGAAGATGATTTTTAAAGTTTTCATTTTTTTTTCTTTTTGTTGCCATGGCAACCAGAGTTCTACATGGATCAAGTTTATTTTAGCAACTTTTGTGAAGGTTGACCCAAGGATCATCCCTGCCAAGTTTAATCAAATTCTGTCCAGTGGTTTCAGAGGAGATGTTGTTTAAGGTTTCCCTATATACATATAAGGCAAATAAGCCCCGCCCCTGGCGGCCATGTTTTTTTACGGATCGGAATAATTTTAGCAACTTTGGTAGAGGTTGACCCAAGGAACATCTGTACCAATTTATTTTAAAATCTGGCCAGTAGTTTTGAAGAAGATGATTTTTAAAGTTTTCATTTTTTTTTCTTTTTGTTGCCATGGCAACCAGAGTTCTACATGGATCAAGTTTATTTTAGCAACTTTTGTGAAGGTTGACCCAAGGATCATCCCTGACAAGTTTAATCAAATTCTGTCCAGTGGTTTCAGAGGAGATGTTGTTTAAAGGTTTCTCTATATACATATAAGGCAAATAAGCCCCGCCCCTGGCGGCCATGTTTTTTTATGGATCGGAATAATTTTAGCAACTTTGGTAGAGGTTGACCCAAGGAACATCTGTACCAATTTATTTTGAAATCTGGCCAGTAGTTTTGAAGGAGATGATTTTTAAAGTTTTCAAATTATTTTTCTTTTTGTTGCCATGGCAACCAGAGTTCTTCATGGATCAACTTTATTTTAGCAACTTTTGTAGAGCCTCACCCAAGGAACATTCCTGCCAAGTTTCATTAAATTCTGTCCAGTGGTTTCAGAGGAGATGTCGTTTAAAGCAAATTGTTGACGACGGACGACGGACGACGCACGACGGACGACGCACGACGCACGACGACGGACGCCGGACGAAGGGCGATCACAAAAGCTCACCTTGAGCACTTTGTGCTCAGGTGAGCTAAAAACTAAAATGATTTCAACAGGACCTATAGAAACTTCTTAACCAATTCTTAAATCTTTTTTTTTCTTTTTTTTTTTTTTGAGATATTAATTGGAAAATATATTGCATCAGTTAAGTCAGAAGATGATTAAAAAAATGCTTGTGATCAAAGGCTTACATCATTTTCAGCAATTTTACTCACATAAAGTCAAGCATAAGTATTCCCTGATAATTTTTTCTCTTCTTTTTTTCAACATTTAGGTAAGAAGTTCAAATCCTACAAACAATAAAACAATCATTTTGACTTTCATATGCAATTAATATAGTTGTTTGCTTAGTTTAACATCAATATAATTTTTCCAGACAGTAAGTTTACTTAGACAGGCACAGAAATGTTATGCCATAGTCATATACAAAACGGTTAATGGCACCAAATATGGGCCATATATCACTATATATAGTATTTAAGGTAAAGTCGGTGTAATGGTTCCCCTACATTTCGGACCTCATGGTCTTTCACAAAGATAACCAAGGTTTCCTAAAGTTTCATTAGGGTACCTTGGTTATCTTGGTAGAGGTTAAGTGGTCCAAGACGTAGCAGAACTATTACAGGGACTTTACCTTAATGGCCAACCAACACCACTACCTTTATATACAGTTAGCAATAGAGCCTCACTGTAACAAATCCAGTAACATTCTGGAATCAAACCCAAACGTTCTTGCTCTTGAGATTCACACTCTGTATTAAACCACGAAGGTTCTTTTTTGTCTCTCTTTTTAAAAAAAAGTTTAATTAAATCAGCAATGTTGGGATTAAAGCCCAAGACCTTCAATTAGTATTATAATTACATGATATTCCTAGTGCAACAAGTATATGGTATTCCTTGTGCATCAAGTATACGGTATTCCTAGTGCAACAAGTATATTGTTATTCCTTGTGCAACAAGTATATGATATTCCTAGTGCAACAAGTATATGGTATTCCTAGTGCTACAGGTATATGGTATTCCTAGTGCAACAAGTATATGGTATTCCTAGTGCAACAAGTATATGGTATTCCTTGTGCAACAAGTATATGGTATTCCTAGTGCAACAAGTATATGGTATTCCTAGTCATTCAAGTACATGGTATTCCTAGTGCTACAGGTATATGGTATTCCTAGTCATTCAAGTACATGGTATTCCTAGTGCTACAGGTATATGGTATTCCTAGTCATTCAAGTACATGGTATTCCTAGTGCTACAAGTATATGGTATTCCTGGTCATTTAAGTACATGGTATTCCTAGTGCTACAAGTATATGGTATTCCTAGTCATTCAAGTACATGGTATTCCTAGTGCTACAAGTATATGGTATTCCTAGTCATTTAAGTACATGGTATACCTAGTGCTACAAGTATATGGTATTCCTAGTCATTTAAGTACATGGTATTCCTAGTGCAACAAGTATATGGTATTCCTAGTCATTTAAGTACATGGTATTCCTAGTGCTACAAGTATATGGTATTCTTAGTCATTTAAGTACATGGTATTCCTAGTGCTACAAGTATATGGTATTCCTAGTCATTTAAGTACATGGTATTCCTAGTGCTACAAGTATATGGTATTCCTAGTCATTTAAGTACATGGTATTCCTAGTGCAACAAGTATATGGTATTCCTAGTCATTTAAGTACATGGTATTCCTAGTGTTACAGGTATATGGTATTCCTAGTGCTACAGGTACATGGTATTCCTAGTGCTACAGGTATATGGTATTCCTAGTCATTTAAGTACATGGTATTCCTAGTACTACAAGTATATGGTATTCCTAGTCATTTAAGTACATGGTATTCCTAGTGCTACAGGTATATGGTATTCCTAGTCATTTAAGTACATGGTATTCCTAGTGCTACAAGTATATGGTATTCCTAGTCATTTAAGTACATGGTATTCCTAGTGCTACAGGTATATGGTATTCCTAGTCATTTAAGTACATGGTATTCCTAGTGTAACAAGTATATGGTATTCCTAGTCATTTAAGTACATGGTATTCCTAGTGCTACAAGTACATGGTATTCCTAGTCATTCAAGTACATGGTATTCCTAGTCATACAAGTACATGGTATTCCTAGTCATTCAAGTACATGGTATTCCTAGTCATTCAAGTACATGGTATTCCTAGTGCAACAAGTACATGGTATTCCTAGTGCTACAGGTATATGGTATTCCTAGTCATACAAAGCATCTGAATGAGAACATTTTGTCTTTACTTATTTAATTCTTTATTCAATACTATTGCTTACACAAGAGAATTAAGTTTGGAATTTAGTCTGAAATCAGCATTAATTTACATGAAGCCTATAAATTCAAATCCTCCCCCCCCCCCAAAAAAAAAAAACCTATTGGGGACAGGAGAAAGTTTGATGGGTATCACATATCCAAATGTCCTAAGGTTTGTGAGCATTGTCTCCGCTAGGCCCTCATCTCATGTTAGCTTTTCAGATAAGGACCTATTCACACTTCCAGACTGTGTACTCAACATGTGACCGGTTATGAACCACAAGGCTTACCTAAAAGGCACTGTGCCAGCTCTTCACATTGGGAGGCTCCTTAGGTCTGATAATTATCTTCAGTTGAGGAGATAAAAAGGGTGGGCACTTCCTGTACCCAGACTGCCTTTCATTGTCGTCTGTTTGTTTTATCTGACTTTAAAGCTCTTTTTCCTCATCAATTTGATTATTTAATAGTTGCATGAAAGGAAAGATAAGTAACTTTAAGTCTGCTAATACCACATGAATGTCAGGTTTACTATACAGAGGACTGAACCATTGTACAGTATATACACACACCCTAAGTTATTGGAAACCATTTCTGTCTTTTTATTCATAATTAAAATGATAGCAGTACTGAATACCTATAAATTATGAGTATCTAGTTGAAATATTTAGGAAGTATATCTAGACTTGTAACAATAAACTGGGGTGAGTGTGAATATATATCACAATATGAGGTTATGAAATAACAAATTAAATCATCTTTTACACCAATTTCTGAATCTTTAATAACTACTTTGCATATTGTTTACACATTCAAAGACATTTTAAAAATACATTAAACAAGATTATAAAAAATGAATGACACAAAACAGTAAAAAAAAACATAAAATAAACTGACAAAAGTAAAGTATTTCTCTCTTCCTCTCTCTCTCTCTCTCTCTCTCTCTCTCTCTCTCTCTCTCTCTCTCTCTCTGCATCTTTAGAGGAAGACTAATTACAATATAGTGTAAAGCCTTGATTTTCCATGTGGCTGGTACCACAATTAGAACCAGGTTTCTGACTTGTGACCTCTCTGTAGTACTTCAGAAGGCAAACTCAGGACTGAGGATTGAAGTGACAACCAGGAAACTTTACTCATGCATCTGCTACAGCATATGCATTGATGTTACAGACCCATGCATTCAGTTAAATTTTCCTGCAGTCTCCCTAAGAGAAATATTTCCTTATTTCATTGTTTTTACAAAATTTAAAAGCCTACACTAGCAACAATTTTACATCAATATAATCTGCATTTACTGGTGCATGTCTATATCAGACTGGTCATATAAGACCATTATTGAAGTGAAATTATCTTGGCTTCAACACTTTGGTCTGGATTCATGCTTTGCAGTAACAGTCTGTACTTTGTTTTATGTCCCAAACAGTTGCATTATTGGGGGATTTGTAGTAAATTAAAAATTAATCAGAAAAGATAAGGACAATAAAGTGTCAGGATTTTGTATGGATTTGTATTTTCATGATTCCATGTGGAAATTTTGTGGATTAAATATCTGAATAATTTGAATATTTTAAATGAAGCAAGAACATCTCTCACCTTACTCGCCAAATGGAGCCCTCCCTTGATGAAGTTTAAACAACGGTATTTGGTTTCTTTGCTCAAGTTAAATGTCCCACTGACATTATTTCAGGCATTTGGAGACTTTATCTACATGAGACAGGATACAGTGCTTCCCCATTATGATATGAATCCATAGACATGATGCAACACCCAGTCACATTATCCTGTCACCATGCAGACCTGAGTCCTTGAACTACCCTTATGCTGGGTACCGGGCATAAGGAAGGTAAATTATACTGGTACCGTTTTACACTATTTTGTTATGTCATAGCCAAGGATCAAACTCAAATCTTCCAAGTTATGGGGCCGTAGCTCTAACCACTACTGGGACTTGTTGTTTCTTTAACCCTTTCCCTCATAGAGGACACCATGAAAAGACCTATGCGAACAGCATAAAACCAGATCAGCCTGCGAGTAACTCGTTAAAGTTTGCAGGCTGATCAGGTTTTATGCTGTTCGCTGCTCCTCAGTGGTCTGGAAATGAGTATTCTATAATTAAATTTGGTAAGGTTTGATTGTGGTTTTCTGCAGATCAGGCTTTATGTGGTACCTATTGAGTGCGTCAAAATGAGTCTATATGAGGGAAAGGGTTAAATCCTACAAGTCCCTGTGAAGAAACCTATCAAGTTGGCAGTAATACTGACTTCAATCAATCTACAGACCCAGATATCTCAACATAACCTTTGGTCTACAACAATTTAACACACTCCGTGCACTTCTTATCACCTTGCCAGATATCTGTCTCCATTCAAAAATCAAATATCTCTCTGGAACTCAATTGCACAAGTTTGACACGTTCCTGGATAGTTAATTCAAATGTAATTCATCATTTCAAAATTGAGTGTCTTCTCTGACAAGCAAGTACAAAAAATTTAAAAAAATTTTTAAATCAATCAAGACAGCACTTCACAAAACATCTCCATCAAAGTTTTCCTAAGTTAAAAAAAGGGTAATACCTAATGCAATAAATTTCATTAAGTGTTACCCTTTGCAATAAATGTCAGTCCTTTCTTTCTTTAGATAGATAAATAAGACAGATAAAGTGCCTTATAACACTTTTAAAATCAGGTAAATCTGCATTTGAGAAGTTCCATAAATAGGGGCTGGACATTGCAGCACCTTCCATAATCAAAAAGCTGAAGGCACTGAAATTGTGTGTGTCTCAAATGAAAGAGTGTTTGAAGGGCTGCAAGTCAATAACCAATTATTAAATTCACGTTGATAAACAAAAGAAATGTGGCATTCCTGTTCTCTCAGCACTATCAGAGCTTTGATTTGTATTCATGCAGTACCTTATCTAAAACAGACTCTATTTATAAATTGAAGTAATTAAGCAAATTTTCTGCACAGGTCAGAGGTGCCAAACTCATTTCGGATAGTAGATATACAGGTTTCAGTCATTTTTTAGTGTAAGAAATAATCCTTGGAGAAATCTGAGGTCGATAGATTGATGTGATTATTAGTATGTTACAATGATTTGTTTTGGACTTCACAAGGGTTATTGTAATAGCCTAAAATGACTGAACGCTGCACATTTAATATCAAGTTTATTTACGAGCCACCTTTGCATCGAAACAAACTATATTCGCGCGCTTGGTAAAGTGATCACGTGATAAAAACAGTTACATTATTCGATTGCAGTTACAACAGCATAGAAAAATAAGTCTTACAATGTTTTCATGTCACAGGCAATTTTTGTAGCCTGTAAGTATTTATTTTTGACACAGCATTGATTTTTCAGCATTTTTGCTTAATTCTAGCATACTTATGATGTAGAGATATATACAATTGTTCGATCATATTTACACTGCTGAGAGGTTATTCGGTTTTAAATCTAGGAGAACCTGGGTTGAAAACATAGTACTAAAGTTGGTGTGACAGACGTCAACATCATGACAGCCTCACTGAAGACAAATGGCATGATACCAAACCAAGTCACCTTCCCACCAGTCCCGGAGATAAGAGAGATATATCAGGACCATTTTCAATGACTTTGACAAGTCAATGCCAGGGATTGAACATATGTCCTCCAAATTAAAGGGCTTATACTCTAATCACTTGGCTATTAGACCGGTTAGGTTCACTGAAACATCACTATAATGGACCAGCACAATATAAATTCAGTCACAACTGTAAATTCCCCCTTGAAAATATTTGTCTTCAAAGCAGTCAATAAATACACTTTGCTCTAATTTCCCTTCCAATTGCTATGCAGCGATCAACAAGACGCTCTCTTTGTTCAGTCATTAATGTGTAAAATCCAACAATAAAATATGCATGATAAGGCTTCACAATCTTGCTCCACAATATGAAAAGTTCAAAGAAGCTATCTATCATCTTTTGTCAATATATGGATAATCTTCAAAGGTTAAACAACACTCTATAATGTTCAATGATCTAGACATACCTCACAGCTAAGTAGGTTAGAGACAAACACCTCAAACTTACTTATTTTCTTCTCTTTTTTTTTTTTCAAGATTTTCATATTGTTAAAGACATTCTATTTAGTTATCAGTCTCGCAGACAATCAATTTGCCTTTTTTGAGGGTAATCTTCCCCTGCCCCCGTTTTGTTCTCTGCATCTTGTTGCTGAATTATCAAATATAGACTCACATATATTCTTCCTTGCTACGGAGGGTTCATACATCGGACTTATTGTTCCAGCAGACAAATTACATATACAATATGATGATCAGCATTTATTCAATAATCAGATTTTTTCAAGGTCAAAAGACAAAGGAAACATAGCCCTCTAGCTCATAAGATCTCATGATGAATTGCTCTATTTGCCACTTCATGAAATAGACAGTACCCCATCAGCTGAGTCAGGTATGGCAAAACTCTGTAAACGGAATCCTGAAGAAACCAGAAACTTCATAACACTGACAAGCAACACTGTATTCATCAAAATTATCTACAGCCTGACCATGACAAATAATATCTTGAGTATGATGGATTGCAGTGATTTATAGCAATGATTTATAGCAATGATTTATAACAATGATTTATAGCAATGATTTATAAAAACTTCTATTGATTTTTAAAACAATGAATTGTCTTCATTAATTTGTCAAGCAAGATGTACCCCCCCCTCTCTCTCTCTCTCTCTCTCTTTGCCTCTGGCTGTGTTTATCTCTCGTTTTCTGTCTCTCTCTCTATTTGTCTCTGTCTGTCCATCTGTCTGCCTTTGTCTCTCTCTCCCTATCTTTGCCCAACTGTCAGTCACACTGACTCTCTTCATCTGCTGCCTCTCTCTCTATCTCAGGGTGTGTCAATATATATAGAGACCTGTCCCTATTACAAAAAGATTAAAAATCTACATATATAACACAGACAACTGAAATCAAACATTACATATTTGTTTCAAATTTCTTTCACTGTCTTTCTTATCTTTATAGAGCATGATAAAGATGAATAAAAAGGCTGAACTAATAGTTTGAAAATCTTTAAAGCCTCTTCAAACCTTGAACTCTTTCCAGTTAAAGCACAAATGGAAGCATTAATTCAAATTACAGCTAAATTTCTGCTATTTACATATCCTTTTAAGGCCTGTTTTAGGTCTCAAAAAGCCTACACTTGAACATTTTTGGCTACTTATCAACATAAAGAGATGTTTATCTCTTGTTGGACCTGCATAGGTCACCCCGGTACTATCTATAGGGCACATGATTTTGTTCAAATCTGCATACAGTGTCAGTGATTGAATCAACACGTCAGGGAGTCCAGGAGGCCATATTAAAGTCATCACCGACAGTATTCCAGCCATAAAGGGAATATGTCTAAATAAGGCCTCAGTGCCATAATCACGTCATAAAAACCTTGAAAAACCCTTTTTTCCAATAATTTGTAAAAATTTATTAATGAATTCCAGCCAGGTACCAAACACCACAACCACCCCACTGTTATGGAGTTGACACTGACACTAGAACCGCAGAATTACCACACACATTGGAATCTTTATTAATATCAAAGCTATGCACAACTCCTTCACTGTATATTTAACCCTTTCCCTCATATAGACTCATTTTGACGCACTCAATAGGTACCATATAAAGCCTGATCTGCAGAAAACCACAGTTAAACCTTACCAAATTTAATTACAAAATCCTCATTTCCAGACCACTGAGGAGCAGCGAACAGCATAAAACCTGATCAGCCTGCGAGTTACTCGCAGGCTGATCTGGTTTTATGCTGTTCGCATAGGTCTTTTCATGGTATCCTCTATGAGGGAAAGGGTTAAACATGGTAAAGAACAGAATCTGACATTGCTTGATTACAAAGTTTGTAACTTTGTATATATATATATATATATGCTACAATCATATTCTATGCATGGTTCGATCAGTCTAATATTCAATTAATACATTGTATAACGAATCATTGTCAAATGGCAACCAAATGGCAAACTTAACAAAGTAATAACGCGAAATGTCAACAATTTGTTCATCTTTATAAGTCTGCTCCACTATCTTTTTTTTTGGTCGATTTTGAATTGAGTGACATGATTGGTTGATGTGAAATTGATATCGTCAGATTGTGGGAAATGCTTGCATAGATGTATTACATCATCCACTGGGAATTAAAAAAAAAAAAATGGAAGTTGAGAGAGGATCAGATTTAAAAATATGTACAAATTGTTACATTTTGCGTTATTAAATGTACTTTATAAAGCTTGCCTTTTGACAATGATTCATTACACCATGTGTTAATTGAGTATCCGACTGATCGAAGCGTGCAGAAAATATAATGAAACATACATTTGTACAATGTTACAACCTCCATAATCAATTGATATCAGATTCCATTCCTTTATATGTTCATTATACAGTATAGCCCTTTCCCTCATAGAGGATACCATGAAAAGACCTGCTCCTCAGTGGTCTGGTAATGAGGATTTTGTAATTAAATTTGGTAAGGTTTAACTGTGGTTTTCTGCAGATCAGGCTTTATGTGATACCTATTGAGTGCGTCAAAATGAGTCTATATGAGGGAAAGGGATAGAGGGATAAAAAAAAATCATAATTCTGCAGTTCTAGTGCCAGTGGGAGCAGATGATAGAGGATCTACCCTGTTTGGTCATACAATATTGTAGCTCAGAGCTCAGATTCTATGCAGTCTGCATGGAAATGAAATATTTACTTTACAGATCAGTAAATTAATATCTATCAAGTGATAAATTTCTACATGAATATTCATGAGGTAAAGGGATTAACATGGCCTTCTTGTTCTCAGCTTTAACAATAATGAGTCCCTGGGACTCTTTGCTTTGAAAAATTTCAAAGGTCAAACCAAGGCAGTAGATGAGATTGGAGGTCTGAGTTGTCTGGAAAATACAAGATAAAACACTCAAGAAATCTAAAGCTTGCTTTAGACTGGACAGTGATTTTGAATTTGATAAACATAAGGGCTTCAATTAGAAAAAAAAAAATGGTACAAACATGCACAAATTGTGCAGGTAAGTGTATGATGTGCACTGATCATGATATTATATTACGTGGTTTCTTTATGGTTATATTTATTTCACAACAATAAGACAGACAGTGATATCACTGATGAACATCTCCTCCATGGCTGACTGTGTTGTTCTTGTGGCTTTTGATGTGTGAAGAGACCAAAGTACCAAAGGAAAACTCTTGTGTCCGCTCAGACAACCAAATAGCTTGTCACATACAACAACAGACCATCCAGGGATCAAACCTGGGTTGTAATGGTGAAAAACCTGAGTTTTAATTACTATACAATCACGTATTTCAAATTAAGACTATTTTTAAAACTATGTATGTTTTATATCTTGTCATCAACACACGAAAGTATCCAGAAAATGTTGAATATACAAACTAATATCCTTTCTCTTTAATACATAACGAGGGATGAAAGCGAAACTATGCTAAGTGCATATAAATATAAAAGCTCTTAGCATAGTTTCGCTCTCACTCCTCAATAATAAATGTACTATTTCTGATCATTCTGGTAAAGCTCCACAATATAATTACAGCTACCAACAATATCATTAAATACTTTGTTTTAACCAGTTTTTGCAAGTTATACTCTCAACAGTTCCTAGATTGGACCAGTACTTTGTGTCTGAGAAGGTCATGAAAGCAGGTTTGCTCCCATCAGGATTCAATCACACAACTATCAGATCCAGTCATTAAACCATGTAGGCTGTCCTTTTTGTTCAATATTCCATGTATCAGTTTATATGTGTAAATCCATACTGATCTATGTCATAAAGTCTTTAAGTACTTCAAAGCCTAATCTTCATACACGGGAATTAGACCTTGAGCACAGTGAAGGTCAAAATAGAGACACATTTACCTACCACAGGTTTGCATCCAAATTTGTGTCATCCCTATATCAATGGCAGTGAAAACTGATACAACAAAATGTACCAGCCTTTATGGCATGCTTGTGAAAAGTAAGTTTTAAGGCGAGACATAAGATAATCACAGTCATTTAACTCAGCAGCTTTTGAAATATCTCTGTGGAGAAGTGAATTATACAGTAAATTTTAAGGGCATTTAAAAAACAAACACCCATCTGAAATGTACACAGTTGTCTAACGACACTGTCTAAAAGTGTAAGAAATAACCTTCAAACAGGGAGCCGCAGGATAGATAAGCTAATATGTATGTAATTCACAGAATCTGGTAACAATAAAATGAAGGTGTCCATTGGACCCACACGGCCCATTCATCAGCAAGTATACAGATAAGGCTGTAGCAGATATGGCAGCCCCTCAACTTCTTATTCTCTCATTTTGAAGATAAATAGATGGCAAATAATGCTCCTGTGTTGACATTTGCCAGGCGTATATTTGAAGGCAAACTGAGATAGTAGTTAAGGTGGCAGGTAGATATGTAGGCACAGAAGAATGGAGAAAAATAAAGTGAAAATGTAGCCTCATGGCCTGCCTCATTTTAGAAGATATAAAACAGAGTTGATGAGTTCCAACCACTGTAAGATCAGAGAGGGTAGAATCTGATCAATGTTATCACATGAGGGTCCTGCAGCTGATCTGGAAGAGGGGCTTTTATAAACCATTGTAATGAAGCAAATGTAAGAACACCTCATGCTGGAATTTTCTCTCTCTCTCTCTCTTTCTTTATTTTAGTGCCTAGCAGTGTAATATTAACACTTTCTATTCTAGGATTAAATACCAAAACATAAAAGAGTCCTGACCCCTTGTCCCCCAGCTCTGGATCTATGAATGCATTTTTAATCAGTCTAAGTGTTTAACATATCTTTTCAAACAATCTTCTGCATTTTCAAGCCTAATGCAAATGAATTCTTTACTTGGAAAAATGTTGATTTTAAACATGGTTCACTACTAAATAATGACTACTTCATCGAATGATTTCCTTCACTCTTTCCTTGTGTAATCTTGAGTAATTTTGAGTAATCAGCTTTTTTCCAACTGATTTCTTGATGTTTCAGACTTTCCTTGTTTTTGCTATATCACATTACTCATTTTGCACTCGCATTACATAGTCACTTAACGATATGGACACAAATACACACTTGTAAAACCAAACCCACCACCACAAAATTAAGTCAACCTAACTATAAAATCAGGTTCATATTGTTTATAAAATCTACATGTAAGATCTTGATTTTAATAAAAAGGGTAATTAAATCTGTACATATTCTTGATTTGATATATACAATATAAAACATGGCAAAGTAAAAGTATAGGCCACATAGCCCTTCCTACATTCCATTCAAACTGGGATTCTAATTAAGCGGGCCCAACCCCAACCATCCCATCTCTTTATGGCCCCACACCAGCTGCCTCCCCAGTCAACCTACTGCCACTGGGATCCATCATATCTCTCCTCTTTAACTCAAAAAGAAATAAACTCTCATTTCTTATAATGTAAAAATCTTTCCAGTGCACCTGTAATCACGTCATCTGGCACTGGAGTTAATTCCTTTAGGCCAAGGAAAGATACATTTTGTTTTAAGTACATTTATTCAAATACCAAAACAGGGGTGATTGTGTACATTTCCTTTATTCAAGTAAAGAATAATTTAAAAAGACACAATTTATTGCCACCCCCACATATCATTAAACTTAAATAAGCACCATAAGTATGAGATTTTTGACAAAAAAACAACAACAACATGTTTTTAATTGACAGATGGAGAAAAAAAAATGTTTAGACTATTAGAAAGGCTCGACAGAAGCAGAGATTAATTGTTTCTGGGCCTTAGAGGTCTCTAAGCTGAGAAGTGTTTTTAATGAAAATGAAACCAAGAGCTAAATGCAACCAGGAAGTCATTTCCCATTTTAATTAAAATGATCTGGAAGCAGGCCTGCCTGTAGAGAGAGACAACATAAATACAACTCAAGAGTTATAATTAAAGTAGGTGCCCCAATCCACAGAGCAGAAGCCCTTAATTGCTTGCATCAGTGAAAAAAAATGTTTACTTGAGTAACTGGTCTTAGATATTAGTTAGGCAGATAACAGGAGTAAAGGTTGAAGAGCAATTTAAACACAGGTGATTTATTACTGTAGTCAGGATGGATGATTAACCCCTTTCATCAGTAATTGAAGACATATTGAGAGCATCTGCTAATTATCTGCTTTATGAGTTTGGTAGTAAAAGAAAAAATAATCTTTAAAATAAAATGCTCATTAGATATGCTTAATCAATACCTTAGGACCCCTTACATGCACATACAGACTCACAGAAACACAACACAATCTGTTGTGATATTCTGAAGCAAGAAAACTTTTTTTTTAAGTTCTTTTGTATGTTTATCAAAAGTACATGACTAAAACCCTAATCAGTAAAATGTTAATGTCTCAAAACTAGACTGACATTACAAAATTTACTGTTGGTTATTGTTTGTAGGGTCAATAAAAAAAATTAAAAAATAAAAAAAAAAGGATGAAAGAAGCCATAAATGATCTCTGTGACATTTTAGGAAATAAATAAAGTGCAGACTTACAAAAACTATATAGAACTGTAAAAGAGGGATATGTAATTTAAGTTGTATGTTTGCAGCAAGCAAGGCAAACATTGTTGAATCTCTCTGAGCACAAAGAAACCAAAATGAACTGTTTATATCGGTACAGTACAATGAAGAGGAAGCCAATCGACATCCCAGACCTGGACAAGTGATCCAATCATTAATTTACTTGGTAAAACCATTGTTTTGCAATCAAGCTGAATGTTTTTTATCAGAGAAGCTGTGTCAACAGTGCCTTTGATGTGAGAAACCATTCAGCCCAGATTTTATTATGACACACCAGACCAAGTGGGTGGGGCACGTCCAGGTAAATGTTACTGGATGTGATCAACGGTTGAATAAGGCATCTGCTAGTTGCCGCAAATCGATAAGTTACCTGCATGGATGATACTGCAGGGCTTCTAATTCCTTCTCTATCCATCGGTGTCTTTCCCCTTAGAAAATTTCATTAAATTTGTCCAGTTTTCTAAGAAATTGCTATTTACCCCAGTGTTGTTTTTTTCTTACCACAAACTTGAGAAAATTTACTACCTAAAATATGGTATTAAGGCCACTTCCCATCATCAGAAAAAAAAAAACCAGACCTGTGATATACACACAATTAGTGCAATCATTCCTAGTCACAATGTTTGACACAGAAAGGAAAAAAGAAAGAATAATTGAGGAAAACAGGAAAATGATCAGATCCAGTTTGTTGTAAACTAGTAGGTTTGATTAGCATGTTGAAGAAACAAACATTAACAGTTAATAAAATAGCATATTTTGTCTGTAAAAAAATGACACACAACATTTAACAATTCAAAAGAACAATCTCTCCTTCTCTCTCTCTCTCTCTCTCTCCCCCTACCTCTGGCTGTATATCTATCTTATCCTCCCTCTCCCTCACTCTCTCTTAACTAATAAACATGTCTATATAAAAAAAAGGTCAATGGATAAAATATGACTGTCATCATAAGTTACCATCTACAATAAGTACAAAAGAGATAAGAAAAGACAAGAAATATGTGGCAGATAAAGCAGTAGATAAACAAAGAGCCTCACACAAAAATGCTCCGGAATGTGCAACTGCGTTATAAATCAAGATAACTCATTCTAACAGCAGACAACATACTTTATCACACAGATTAAATCAACAAGTCTTCCAAACCTTCCCTATGGCAGATTATCAATAAAAAAAAAGTCTTAATCTTCCTAAACAGGGAAACTTAAGTGTCTTCTTGTGTTAAACTTCACTCTCACGTATTGGCTTCATCTTTAAAAGGTGAATAATGATTCATGTTTTAACAAAAATGCTGAAACATCTGTCTGTTGCTGCTATAAAATATCAAGCTTAATCTCTTTTTACAAAATATAAAAAGAAATAAAATCTGATCAGGAAGTAATAAAAGATATCTATCAATTAAAGTAGAGTAAATCTTAAAAAAAGGAAACTATGCCATACGTTTTCCAATTCAAACATGATAAGTTAAATCAACAGTCCAACTTAATTTCTTCAAACTCTAAACTAAAACAAATTCTGAAAATGATAACAGAGTGAGGGTATGGTGAAAATTCCGATAACAAGTAGCATATGCAAATTCATTATCCAGATAGTTTCTGTCTTATATAAGACCCTAATCAGATTGTGTATGAAGATCAAAATGATCATGTAAATCATTCTGAAGGGATGAGGGGAATAGAAAATGACAGGAGAGGACAGAAAAAACTAGTGTGAAATGATATCATCTTTAAATGTCAAATCACATGACATAATAACATAATATGCAAAGCTGTCTCTTGATTTATTACCAAGGTAATATTTTCTTTTTCCTTCAGTCATGATTATGTAAGTTACTTCTTCCTCTCAGACAGACAGACAGTCAAGAATTAAGTTTAAGCCTTAATAGAAGCTTGTTCTAGAAATAAAAAAAAAAAAAAAAAAAAAATGTGCATGACTAAAACTTCAATTATTATTATCAGTACTATAATAAGGAAGTTGCCCATATTAACCCTTTCCCTCATATAGACTCATTTTGACGCACTCAATAGGTACCACATAAAGCCTGATCTGCAGAAAACCACAGTTAAACCTTACCAAATTTAATTATAAAGTCCTCATTTCCAGACCACTGAGGAGCAGCGAACAGCATAAAACCTGATCAGCCTGCGAGTTACTCGCTGATCTGGTTTTATGCTGTTCGCATAGGTCTTTTCATGGTTTCCTCTATGAGGGAAAGGGTTAAAGAAAAATTCTCATACATGATGAAACTAGAGACAGATTTTGCTACTAGAATATGGCAGGTTGACCCCTTCTGGAACTTAAATTACCTGAGGCATTGCACATTATTGAAGTGCTATTACTGTGCTATGACAGAAAAGGAACCCTGAAAATTATTCCAGTTTATAAGACAGCTTTTTGGCTTAAGTGCTGATAACAGGGTTTTCATTATTATATACTGGTTTTTCATGTTGATAATTCTTTTGATTTAAAATGCAGGGAGTGTGTGGCAGGAGGCAATAAAGCAATCTGCTGTGATTATATGCCAGTCTGCTTTTTCATTTATAAGATATCTCTGTAATGGGAATAAAACAAATTCTCTAGATTCAAAGCAAATTTGGAATCAGTATCAGTTTAATCTTATGAGTTATCCTGAGGCAACTTACTCTTCCAATTTCAAACTAAGGAAAACATTAATACAATGAGCTAAACCCTTTAATACAAAATGTAATGTATTAGTGTGTTCCTCAGAACAAGTTTCTCACCAACCTGATTTTGACTGATAATTCTTACAGTAATATTATTACTGCTACATGTGTAAGTTGAGCACATAAATACATTTCTGATATTATAATTTGTAGGAAAGAGAACTAAGATCCAGGAATCACTCCAAGATATGGTCACATCAGCAATCAATGTTACCAATATAACCATAATTGATCAGTAAAGACTTCTCCTCATTTTCTTTGGACCACTCACAAATAATGATTTCTTTTACATAACGCAATCATAGGAAAAACATTCCTTTGTAAGGACCAATCAGAAATCATTCTTTCCTATTCATCAACCAATCAGGAAGTGCCATACTAAATATGAAAACAAGGAACAACTAGAGTTGCATCCGCAACATCATCGGTTTTCTCACTTAGATAAGCTTCATACAATGCTATTGTTACTTCTTCTATCATTCCTTTCACTTTTTTATATGAAATTGTACCTCTTTTTTATAAAGCTAAATAAACTGTGTCCTACATTTGTAAAACAACCAATAAAGGTTAACATCATCCCGGCCGTGGTATACATTTAGCCAAGGAACAACAATGCCAAAACATTTTGAAACCTAGCCAGTAATTTGGAAAATATTTTTTAAAATTTTCACTTTAGACATATAAAACTAGTTCTGCCCCTGGGGGCCATGTTTTTACACGGATCCAAATAATATGAACAATCTTGGTAGACACTCAGCTAAAAGACATTTGTGCCAAAACATTTTGAAATCTGGCCAGTAGTTTTGGAAAAGAAGATTTTTAAAGTTTTTCAACTCCGTTGCCATGGCAACCAGAATTTCTCATAGAAATCAATTTTTTGAACAACTTTGAAAGGGGACCACCCAAGGAACATCCCTGTAAAGTTTCATCATAATTGGCCAACTGGTTAAGGATGAGACTTTGTTTGAATAAAATGTTGACGGATGCCAAACAAACGGAACAGTGTTAATATGTGTTCATTCATATATAAGAATAACAAAGTATTTTTAAATGTTAACTTTAATCATGGATCCAATATACTGTCTTTCATTGTTTACATGTAGGTCATCTTAGTGTAAACAAAGTAGATAAACAAAGTAGATAATATGAAATGAACATTGACTATTGGCAAAATAGGATATGTCACCGTAAAAAACATAACATTCAAAATGAGATTTTACTTGATAACTGGAAGTATGAATTATGTTGTAATTATGCCAAATGTTAAGTGTTTAATTTTAAACAAAATAAAACACAAATCTGTCAAAATTAATTGGTGAAATAAAAAACAGATGTGCTAATTACATCTAAAAGAAATAAAAATATGATAGCTATGCAATGTAGTTATTATAGTTTTACTTATTTATGAAAAAGAGGCTTAGAAGAGAAGAAATGTAGAAATTCTAATAACTACACAATTTTAGTTAAAATACTGAAGTCTAGCAATTAAACAAGAAAATTTGTATATGATAAACTAAAAACACTGCTGTCTAAATATATTGCAAAACATCTGCAAGATGTACCAAACAAACCCATAAATATATATATATGGTTTTATTTGGTCCAAATCCTTGAAATGGCAAGCAGTACAAACAGGCAAGTTCAGTGGGTCAAATATAAATATACATTTGTATGCAATGTCAAGATACAAGAAGACAAAATCTAGATATTGTTAGGCAGTCAAATAAAAAGTACTAAAATCTACAATGTAATGAACATTTAAGTTAAACAAGACATAAATATGTAAACCAGATTATAGTATTTTGTTCTTTGTTTTATTTAGTAGTGATCTAATATTTTAACCAGGATAACATTAATACAGTGTATATTAAGATATTGTGCACTTAACGTGTATTATCCGTTTACCATTAAAAGGTTATGCTTCATTTCTCACTTATTCTGTTATCTTAAAAAGTGAACAGATATACGCTAAAAACCGCTCTGTGGAACCAGTGTTTCGTTTTTCCGAACATCGCCATTACATTCGCTGCCGTAGCAACAATAAACTCCAAAAGAACAATAATTCTGCTACAAATCTACTTTTACTACTATTACATCATATACATAGATATTCTCTTTGTGTTTCCATTAGTGTACATGCTGTATATATTCTTACATCATTTCCAAATGCTGTTTTACCCATATAACTTCAACTACTGCTACTGATGATGATAGCAATGCATTACGCGCTATTTGTGATAACTCTTATGTATTATAATTAGATAATTTACATTGTCCAATCTCTAATACATGTAAAATGTAATACTCGATAACACACCACCAATATACGTCTTTGACTTCGATGTTCTATCAGAGAGAGAGAGAGAGAGACAGAGAGAGAGAAATGTGTGTTTATGACGCGCCTACAGGTAAAGTACGGTCTATCAAACACAAAATTACATGTACATACGCTTTGAGCTATAGAATACACACACGATTTACGATTTAACAAGGTACAGCTTATTGGACATAGTCTGACCAGTTTTTACCCGATCTTCAAAAACCGCACATCGTTAGAAGGATTGAAAATTAATCTTACTTTCTATTTCTTAAGGTGATATTGATTAGTGATGAACTTTCGAGATAAACGTATGGCCAATACACTGAGAACTATACACACTCCCAGTTCACCAGTACAGGTAGACCAGCATTAGACTGCAGGAAAGTCACTTGACCGCGAGTTGTTTACATCATCCCAGCTACGCTGTGGTCAAATGGCCAATAATACACTGAGAAATATACACACCCCAGTACAGGTAAGATAAGCGTTGGACTGAAATATTTTAAAAATTGGGCTTTCGCTACGTATGGGAAATCTAACATAACTCGACCATTTTTTACCCGATCTTCAAAAACTGCATATCGTTAGAAAGGTAAATAAACATTCTATAAATCTGATAATAAAATTATAATGATATGTGATTAACCTCTGAGATAAATGCAGAAAACCACTGTGTGTACCTATAATTGAGTTTTTTCATAATTATTTTTTTCATTTGATGTCTGACTTTTAAAATTTTGGTACCGTTAGAAAGGTCTCTTAAAGCATAACATTTTATACCCGTTATGTCTCGATAGAATATTTACCGTTTTTGAGCTATATGAGGTCAAAGAAAAAATCGATATTGCTGATATGACCTTGACCTTTACTACCTTTTATTATTTTAAAGTATAAGCTGATTAAGAACATCATACTGCACATTCAGTGAAAATTTCATGAAAATCGAACAAGAAATAAATACAGGAGAACGAAAAAACATGAAAAAATGACGAAAAATGAAATATTTTAAAAACTTGAAATTTTTATTTTTTCCGTATTCAGTGATCTTTGAACGCCTCTAGCGGATAAACGGTGCATTTCCTGAAATTGCCACACTATATATTTTGTGCGGCTAGGTCTTGCGAATCTGTTTAAACAAACAAAATTCTTCTATCTTATCAAAGTCGGCCAATATTTCTGTTTAAAGGGACCTACCATATTTTCTCTTAAAAAACGCGTTATTTCCAAGATTCGAACTTTGGTCCCCTCCTGAACAGGAAATGATATCTTTTTGAACTTCTAGACCTATATATATTGTTGGGGTGCCAATAAGGAACAGAATAAAAAAAACCGTATCTAAATCCGACTTTGGATTTTGGAGATTTTTCAATACAATCAATTACATAATAAACGCCACCTAGCGGCACAATGGGAGACAAATCTGAAAAAATGGCTCCTAAGGATCTAAGTCAGGACAATGTGAATAAGTGTTAAAAATTTCATGGTCGTAGCTTAATCCTACGTTACTGTAGGCTCGGGACAAATTTTTGACAGAAGAAGAAAAATAAAAAAAAAAAAAAACAGAACAATAGGTTTTCGCACTTCGCAGTTGTGCGAAAACCTAAAAAAAAAATGACAAATAAACACAACGAGAACAATAGGTTTTCGCACTTCGCAGTTGTGCGAAAACCTAAAAAAAAAATGACAAATAAACACAACGAGAACAATTTTCGCACTTCGCAGTTGTGCGAAAACCTAAAAAAATTACCTCTTTTTTATAAAGCTAAATAAACTGTGTCCTACATTTGTAAAACAACCAATAAAGGTTAACATCATCCCGGCCGTGGTATACATTTAGCCAAGGAACAACAATGCCAAAACATTTTGAAACCTAGCCAGTAATTTGGAAAATATTTTTTAAAATTTTCACTTTAGACATATAAAACTAGTTCTGCCCCTGGGGGCCATGTTTTTACACGGATCCAAATAATATGAACAATCTTGGTAGACACTCAGCTAAAAGACATTTGTGCCAAAACATTTTGAAATCTGGCCAGTAGTTTTGGAAAAGAAGATTTTTAAAGTTTTTCAACTCCGTTGCCATGGCAACCATCATATACATAGATATTCTCTTTGTGTTTCCATTAGTGTACATGCTGTATATATTCTTACATCATTTCCAAATGCTGTTTTACCCATATAACTTCAACTACTGCTACTGATGATGATAGCAATGCATTACGCGCTATTTGTGATAACTCTTATGTATTATAATTAGATAATTTACATTGTCCAATCTCTAATACATGTAAAATGTAATACTCGATAACACACCACCAATATACGTCTTTGACTTCGATGTTCTATCAGAGAGAGAGAGAGAGAGACAGAGAGAGAGAAATGTGTGTTTATGACGCGCCTACAGGTAAAGTACGGTCTATCAAACACAAAATTACATGTACATACGCTTTGAGCTATAGAATACACACACGATTTACGATTTAACAAGGTACAGCTTATTGGACATAGTCTGACCAGTTTTTACCCGATCTTCAAAAACCGCACATCGTTAGAAGGATTGAAAATTAATCTTACTTTCTATTTCTTAAGGTGATATTGATTAGTGATGAACTTTCGAGATAAACGTATGGCCAATACACTGAGAACTATACACACTCCCAGTTCACCAGTACAGGTAGACCAGCATTAGACTGCAGGAAAGTCACTTGACCGCGAGTTGTTTACATCATCCCAGCTACGCTGTGGTCAAATGGCCAATAATACACTGAGAAATATACACACCCCAGTACAGGTAAGATAAGCGTTGGACTGAAATATTTTAAAAATTGGGCTTTCGCTACGTATGGGAAATCTAACATAACTCGACCATTTTTTACCCGATCTTCAAAAACTGCATATCGTTAGAAAGGTAAATAAACATTCTATAAATCTGATAATAAAATTATAATGATATGTGATTAACCTCTGAGATAAATGCAGAAAACCACTGTGTGTACCTATAATTGAGTTTTTTCATAATTATTTTTTTCATTTGATGTCTGACTTTTAAAATTTTGGTACCGTTAGAAAGGTCTCTTAAAGCATAACATTTTATACCCGTTATGTCTCGATAGAATATTTACCGTTTTTGAGCTATATGAGGTCAAAGAAAAAATCGATATTGCTGATATGACCTTGACCTTTACTACCTTTTATTATTTTAAAGTATAAGCTGATTAAGAACATCATACTGCACATTCAGTGAAAATTTCATGAAAATCGAACAAGAAATAAATACAGGAGAACGAAAAAACATGAAAAAATGACGAAAAATGAAATATTTTAAAAACTTGAAATTTTTATTTTTTCCGTATTCAGTGATCTTTGAACGCCTCTAGCGGATAAACGGTGCATTTCCTGAAATTGCCACACTATATATTTTGTGCGGCTAGGTCTTGCGAATCTGTTTAAACAAACAAAATTCTTCTATCTTATCAAAGTCGGCCATATTTCTGTTTAAAGGGACCTACCATATTTTCTCTTAAAAAACGCGTTATTTCCAAGATTCGAACTTTGGTCCCCTCCTGAACAGGAAATGATATCTTTTTTGAACTTCTAGACCTATATATATTGTTGGGGTGCCAATAAGGAACAGAATAAAAAAAACCGTATCTAAATCCGACTTTGGATTTTGGAGATTTTTCAATACAATCAATTACATAATAAACGCCACCTAGCGGCACAATGGGAGACAAATCTGAAAAAATGGCTCCTAAGGATCTAAGTCAGGACAATGTGAATAAGTGTTAAAAATTTCATGGTCGTAGCTTAATCCTACGTTACTGTAGGCTCGGGACAAATTTTTGACAGAAGAAGAAAAATAAAAAAAAAAAAAATGACAAATAAACACAACGAGAACAATAGGTTTGAACAATAGGTTTTCGCAAAAAAAAAAAAAACACAACAACAATTTTTTTTTAAACCTTAACAAAACAAAAACAAAAAAAAAAAGTTTTCGCACTTCGCAGTTGTGCGAAAACCTAATTATATGAAATTGTACCTCTTTTTTATAAAGCTAAATAAACTGTGTCCTACATTTGTAAAACAACCAATAAAGGTTAACATCATCCCGGCCGTGGTATACATTTAGCCAAGGAACAACAATGCCAAAACATTTTGAAACCTAGCCAGTAATTTGGAAAATATTTTTTAAAATTTTCACTTTAGACATATAAAACTAGTTCTGCCCCTGGGGGCCATGTTTTTACACGGATCCAAATAATATGAACAATCTTGGTAGACACTCAGCTAAAAGACATTTGTGCCAAAACATTTTGAAATCTGGCCAGTAGTTTTGGAAAAGAAGATTTTTAAAGTTTTTCAACTCCGTTGCCATGGCAACCATCATATACATAGATATTCTCTTTGTGTTTCCATTAGTGTACATGCTGTATATATTCTTACATCATTTCCAAATGCTGTTTTACCCATATAACTTCAACTACTGCTACTGATGATGATAGCAATGCATTACGCGCTATTTGTGATAACTCTTATGTATTATAATTAGATAATTTACATTGTCCAATCTCTAATACATGTAAAATGTAATACTCGATAACACACCACCAATATACGTCTTTGACTTCGATGTTCTATCAGAGAGAGAGAGAGAGAGACAGAGAGAGAGAAATGTGTGTTTATGACGCGCCTACAGGTAAAGTACGGTCTATCAAACACAAAATTACATGTACATACGCTTTGAGCTATAGAATACACACACGATTTACGATTTAACAAGGTACAGCTTATTGGACATAGTCTGACCAGTTTTTACCCGATCTTCAAAAACCGCACATCGTTAGAAGGATTGAAAATTAATCTTACATTCTATTTCTTAAGGTGATATTGATTAGTGATGAACTTTCGAGATAAACGTATGGCCAATACACTGAGAACTATACACACCCCCAGTTCACCAGTACAGGTAGACCAGCATTAGACTGGGATTCCGAGTTGTTTACATCATCCCAGCTACGCTGTGGTCAAATGGCCAATAAACACTGAGAAATATACACACCCCAGTACAGGTAAGATAAGCGTTGGACTGAAATATTTTAAAAATTGGGCTTTCGCTACGTATGGGAAATCTAACATAACTCGACCATTTTTTACCCGATCTTCAAAAACTGCATATCGTTAGAAAGGTAAATAAACATTCTATAAATCTGATAATAAAATTATAATGATATGTGATCAACCTCTGAGATAAATGCAGAAAACCACTGTGTGTACCTATAATTGAGTTTTTTCATAATTATTTTTTTCATTTGATGTCTGACTTTTAAAATTTTGGTACCGTTAGAAAGGTCTCTTAAAGCATAACATTTTATACCCGTTATGTCTCGATAGAATATTTACCGTTTTTGAGCTATATGAGGTCAAAGAAAAAATCGATATTGCTGATATGACCTTGACCTTTACTACCTTTTATTATTTTAAAGTATAAGCTGATTAAGAACATCATACTGCACATTCAGTGAAAATTTCATGAAAATCGAACAAGAAATAAATACAGGAGAACGAAAAAAACATGAAAAAATGACGAAAAATGAAATATTTTAAAAACTTGAAATTTTTATTTTTTCCGTATTCAGTGATCTTTGAACGCCTCTAGCGGATAAACGGTGCATTTCCTGAAATTGCCACACTATATATTTTGTGCGGCTAGGTCTTGCGAATCTGTTTAAACAAACAAAATTCTTCTATCTTATCAAAGTCGGCCAATATTTCTGTTTAAAGGGACCTACCATATTTTCTCTTAAAAAACGCGTTATTTCCAAGATTCGAACTTTGGTCCCCTCCTGAACAGGAAATGATATCTTTTTTGAACTTCTAGACCTATATATTTTGTTGGGGTGCCAATAAGGAACAGAATAAAAAAAACCGTATCTAAATCCGACTTTGGATTTTGGAGATTTTTCAATACAATCAATTACATAATAAACGCCACCTAGCGGCACAATGGGAGACAAATCTGAAAAAATGGCTCCTAAGGATCTAAGTCAGGACAATGTGAATAAGTGTTAAAAATTTCATGGTCGTAGCTTAATCCTACGTTACTGTAGGCTCGGGACAAATTTTTGACAGAAGAAGAAAAATAAAAAAAAAAAAAATGACAAATAAACACAACGAGAACAATAGGTTTTCGCACTTCGCAGTTGTGCGAAAACCTAATTACAAGTCAGGATTCATAGGCCAACCTGAACGCATATCAGGGTCAACTCCAAAACAACCAATCATATGGTAAGAGATATTATCCAATCAAATTGTACCCTCTGGACTAATTAGAAAACAAGGACCAATCACAAGCCAAGAGAAATAGACCAATCAGTAATACTTACATATGGGGTGGTAGCTCATAGATGTTCCTGCTGCGGTACTCCTCAATAATGTCCGCAGTGTAGAGAGGCAACTTCTTATATGGGTTTACAGACACGACTACTGTGCCGATGTAAGTCTGCAATATAAAGCAATGTAACCATGGTCACCAAAGTGTTCAGTCTTTAAAATTGATATTTTGTATGACTTTACTCAAATCCCTATACATCTGTGATATATATTGTGCAACAAAATTTCCAATCACATGCCTTCTGCATGTGACAAAAATACAATTAAACAACTCAAACCCCCAACACTTAACACTAAAATACTATCCAAATACCATAATGGTATCAACAGTACACCATACTTTTAAAATCATTGTCACCTGGTAAAACTTTGTCATATATAAACTATATGTTGAATGTTATTTTGAGAGTATTGTATCTTATGGATTCTTTTATGATAAGAGTGTTTTCCTGGGTGCCTGTGTTTCAATTATTAAGCTATATGCCATATGGAATCAAAAATCATCCACTGAATGTTTAACAAATCAGTCTACAGTCACTACTGCTTCAAAATTGTCGGTTATTTCAAAACAAGAGAATCAAGATGGCCCTGTGTCACTAACCTGAGTAAGATGCTTAAGGAATAAAGATGTATTAAATAATGATCCTATATAATACATACAATTATAATGCTTTTGAAATCCAACTGATAAAGTGTGAACAATATAAAAACACAATTATCAACCAAGATTTCAAACAAACATTCTACCAAATTCCATAAAGATTGGGTAAAAAATGTAGCAAGTTCCATTCAGTTTGGGCAAAAAATAAGGCCTCTCAAAAGGCTTTTCCAAGATTGGCACTGGTGACCTACTTTTGACCTCGCGTTTCAAACTAAACAGAGATCTCTTGCAGACACACATTATGAAAGAGTTATATGACATTTGTACAAGTGTTTACAAGGTTTCTCTAAGATTTCACTCAATTTTTCACCATATCTGACAAAATTCTGAACTCATCTGAGATATCATAAAGACAAATGTGCATGCTGGCTTTGTATAGGCATTCAAAAATGCCTTGAAGAGCCACTGCAGATTTCACTCAATTTTTCACCATATCTGACAAAATTGTGTTTAAAACGTGGATCAAAGTCCAGTGTAGGAATGTGCTATCCCGATCGAGGGCCGGGTTTGATGGTCTGCATGGACACTGCTAATTTTCTTTGAGCAAGAAACTGTTTCACTTAACCCAGGTTTAAATGGGTACTTGAGAGGGCGGTATAATTTTCCATGGCACCATAATGTGGGCTGCCATAAGCGGGTTGAAAGACTCCTCAGGGAGTTCTACAGATAGATACTAATAGACAAATGCTCACTTAATAACATTTTAATGAATTAGGGGCTGGCTTAATAGCATTTTCATGCTATTTAGTAAAAGATTGATATAAATGAAAACTCATGTAAAGATGCCTATATATACATAATACTACATTCATGTAATATTGTATATGTTGATTTATGACCCAACTGTCATGCCAGACACTTTTGTTTGGCTATGCACAATTGCTACATTTTCACACTTAATATCATGATATTAAAAAAAACAGGGATCAAACCAAGGTGTATTATAGTTAACATGTTACTATAAATACAGCATATTAAAAAAAAGGGGGGGGGGGACATTCATACTGGATATTATTTGCTGACAGCTACAAGCCCAGGTGATCCTTACATGATGTTAAAACCAGTGACTAACATGTAAAAGGTCAGATTCATGACTGGAGCAGATGTCAGATTGTCTAACCTGTCAGACATAAGTTTGACCCTAAGTTTGTAAAATAAAAAAGCATTATATATTGATGGCAAGGCTTGTATACATGTGAGAGCATGCATTTGTTTCTCTTTAATGAGCAATGACAACCTGAAACTTAATATATGAATGATGAAATGTCAATGATCAGCAGTCATCTCTTAAACTGACCTTGATAGATATACCCAAGTATTACTAACATACTCAAGTATTACCAACATACTCAAGTATTACCAACATACTCAAGTATTACCAACATACTCAAGTATTACCAACATACTCAAGTATTACCAACATACTCAAGTATTACCAACATACTCAAGTATTGCCAACATACTCAAGTATTACCAATATACTCAAGTATTACCAACATACTCAAGTATTACCAACATACTCAAGTATTACCAACATACTCAAGTATTGCCAACATACTCAAGTATTGCCAACATACTCAAGTATTACCAACATACTCAAGTATTACCAACATACTCAAGTATTGCCAACATACTCAAGTATTACCAACATACTCAAGTATTACCAACATACTCAAGTATTACCAACATACTCAAGTATTACCACATACTTTGAGTATTACCAACATACTCAAGTATTACCAACATACTCAAGTATTACCAACATACTCAAGTATTACCAACATACTCAAGTATTACCAACATACTCAAGTATTGCTAACATACACAAGTATTACTAACATATTTGAGTTTTACTAACATACTCAGGTATTACCAACTCAAAAAACTTTATTTACTCAGCACTATTCTTTCAAAATGACTGGGATATTTATGTGTGCATTGGTCCAGTGGTAGTGTTCATTGACACACAGATCTGAAGGTTGCAAGTTTGATCCCTGCTGAGGTGTCAGAATTTTTCAAGACCTTCCCATGAACACAACTGGTGCAACACGAAAATGATTGAGATAGATCTGGGTCGAATTCCACCAACAATACTTAGCGCTTAGTAATTCTTAAATACCTAGGGGCGAGCTTCATTAGTTTTGTTTCTATAATAAAAAGTATCAAAATATTCCATTTTTTAACAGCTTAATATAGTTAGTTATTATGGCAAAAATTCATTTCAGCTTAGTCATGTTCTTGAATATTTCATAAAACAGTAATAGTGGAATGTGTTTCTACCTTGCTTAAGAATTTAAGCATTATTAGCGTTCAGTATGGTTGGTGGAATTCGAGCCAGCATGTAAAAGATGCAAAAACATATTTCCAGTTTAGACAAAAGTAATAAGTTAAAATCAAAATAAAACCTGGGATACTCACATAGATTTGGTCATGGCTGAAGCGTTCCTGAAGATTGAGGATGAAGGCGGCCTCTGTGAGGGGGTCGAGCAGCACGGCATCACTGATCCCCACATTGTTCTCCAGGATGGCCAGTGCTCCCTGGTGTAGCGCCATCTTGGGGCTTGCACCTGGGGTGGATAGTACACTCATCAGTCATACATAACCTGACCACACCCATGTCACTGAATATCAGACTGGGGACAATCTATACTGGACAGAGCAAGTATTGCTGTATACAATTATACCAATACACATGTATCTGATAAACAGACAGGCTGTGAAGTTGCATAATTTTTCAAATATAAGAGGTCAAATACTCAATTATTTCAAATGGATTTGTAACAGAACTTTATTAAAATCTGGGATACTCAAGTCATTTTGTTAGAGAAATTTCCACAGATGGACTGGGCTCCAGAACAAGTTTTATTTTCCTTACAGTATAGTTTAGGTTGCATGATTCATGTACTTGGTTTAAGTAGACCACTCAAAAAAGGAAAAACAAGAGAATAAACAGTTTTGAAATACTCAATTAATATCAAGATGTTGTGTTAAGATATGGCAAATAACTCAATTAAGTTTGAAAATACTCAATTACTTTTGAAAGTGGGGGGCAATACTCCACTGCCCCCCAAAAAAGCTTTTAATTAATGGTACTTAAATCTTACATTAATAGGTTAATAGTTAATGAAGAAAAACAAGAGTTGTCAGAACAACAGAAATGCCCCCCTACGCTCCACCCCACTCCCATCAAGGTCACTGTGACCTTGACCTTTGACCAAGTGACCCCAAAATCAATAGGGATCATCTACTAGTCATGACCAATCACCCTATGAAGTTTGAAGAATGTGGGCCCAAGTGTTCTCCAGTTATTGATTGGGAACAAGTGGTCTACAGACGGACCGACCAACCAACCATCCGACCGACATTTGCAAAACACATATGCCTTCTTGAAGGGAGGATATAATGGGTTCAATAGGTGGGATAGACAACAGTGTCAGATCATAATCCAAATTCATTTGTGAACAATGGTATAATAGTCTGGAACAGAATTTCTAGGGACACCTGGTTAATACTGCTGATCAGTGATGAACAAAGTGTAACAAACAGACAGACTGTACAGAAAGACAAATCAACAACAGAGCCAAGTATCTATACAATTATACAAATGAACCTTGGACCTGACCTTTGAGTTGTACAAAATCGATAGGGTCACATTTACTAAAGGGTGAAGAAACATACCATCATAGAAAGTTGGACTTAAGGTCCAATAGAACAAGTTATTACCGAACAAGTTAGTATTATATCAAACATGTACCTTGACTTTGAGTAGACACCAAAATCAATAGGGGTCATTTAATATCATATAAAACAATGATGTTTGAAGATTATAGGTCAAATAGAACTTAAGTTATCACTCGACAGTCTGTTTACGAAGTGGGGACAATACTCCACTGACAAAGCAATTAATTACCCCTCTTACATTGATAGGTAAGTTATAAAAAAAAAAAGATTATGCCAGGATCTCTTTAATATATTTGAAATTCATGTAGATTCATATCTTGAATAAAGGAAGAAAAAATAAATGTGCAGGTCATGCTAATGACACCTAGACTAAACAATTAAAAATTCATCATTATACCACTGATATGAAATGAAGGGCATTGGCCTGGTACATAGTTCCAGAAACTGTCAGCCTAATACCAGGCTACAGTGACATGTCATAATATCATTCTGTTTCTGATTATTCTCCTGCAATGCTATGATATAGCAGCACTAACTCTGCCTAAAGTCAGTCTCGAAATCAATTAAATTGGAAAATCCGTCAACAATCATTCAAGCTTATGCAAGTACAGACGACAATGCATGACCAGGTTCCTGTCACATGACAGGTGGTTAATATCGTCACTTCTGATCATTGTGATATTTGATACCATGTGTGTGTTCAAGGTCTTGTTGCTATTTTGATGCATGAAGAACGGTCATGTGATCCTGTATTACTAGCTTATGCTTCATGGTATTTAGATTTAACATTTCGAGGTATACCACACTTGACTTATATCTCAGAAGACAAGACAGTGAGTGTCAGTCATACTTCAGCATGCAATAAAACTTTAAACACTTGGGTGAATACGAAAAGTATTCAACATTGCAGCATTAGTTTTACAACATATTTTACCATATGGGTATACCATTTTACATTTACATATAGGTATACCATTTTACATTTACCATATAGGTATACCATTTTACATTTACCATATAGGTATACCATTTTACAGAATTTTAGGCCATTAAAATATGCTCTGACTTAAAGCATATATCTGTCTGAATGATAATAAAGAATGATATCTCCAGATCTCATATCCATACACATGAAACTCAGACAGGAAGTACAGCATTAACCCTTTCCCTCATATAGACTCATTTTGACGCCCTCAATAGGTATCACATAAAGTCTGATCTGCAGAAAACCACAGTTAAACTTTACCAAATTTAATTACAAAATCCTCATTTCCAGACCACTGAGGAGCAGCAAACAGCATAAAACCTGATCAGCCTGCGAGTTACTCGCAGGCTGATCTGGTTTTATGCTGTTCGCATAGGTCTTTTCATGGTGTCCTCTATTAGGGAAAGGGTTAAAGTCCAGCTGTGAGTGTCTGGCAGGCTGATCTGGTTTTATAGATGTTCTGACATATTCCTATGGTAATGGATACACGGCCATACCAGAATTTTAAGAACCTCAAATCCAGCATTAAAAAATTGTTCTGAAATAACACAGCTGCAGGGCTTGGGTGTGGTCCTACATTTCATCAGCAGCACTTTCATTCCAGGCTGGTCTGGCTTTCATTTTTTTTTGTTTATACATCCTTCTGACCAGAGTATTATATTGGGGTTGTTCAGAAAATTTGAGCATCAAAGTGGACAATTGTGTGTGTCATGGAATTTGAGTGCAAAATATTTGCCAAGTTAAAAGTATTTAGTTATTTAGCATCACTCACTGTCAACACAAATCTAATGTCATCTGTCTGCAGTAAAATGCTGTAGACACAATGACATACCTAGCCATTCTGACACTGTGACATCCAATACTGAAACAACCCTTGAATGCTCAGTACAGAGCAAGGGAGCTTTTAACACCAGTAATATTCTTAACCACTGGTCGGTCACAGTTGGGGATCGAACTCTAGACCTCCTTATTACCCATCAGATGCCCTCCCCAGGCTGCTCTGTCCATTTGAACATGCTACAAGTATTCTGGAATTGACCATTGAAACTTGGGATAGATCTTCATTATTTATATTGTACTAGTGTATGTTATAAATTATCAGATATTGTTATCTTGTCAATATGTACAAAATAAAGCTCAAATAGATTTTTTTAAATACATTTAATTAAATCATTAATTGCTTATCATTAATTTAGGCTTAAAACAAGGAAATGGCAATCAAGTGCAGCTATGAGTCATAGAAATGAGTAACATAACAAATAGGGAAAAAATATTCTTATACAGTACTTAAAGTAAAAACAGAAACCACATTCATGCAAAAACGCATAAAAAAAAACATTGAGGCAATTCTGTGGTATGTAAATGGCAAGGAAACAACACCAGCTGTTGTAGCAGTACACCAAGACTGCTGGGTTTGGGGCCCTTTCAACTGTGGTCAGACAACACTGCATTCAATGCAATGAGAAGTTTGAGGTACAAAACTATGTCTTATGTATCATTTGCTTAAATCATAAAAAGACATTGCACAAATAAAATATTTTTTAGAAAGCAGATAAGATCAAAAAAGTTTTGACAAAACTATTTTCCTTGATAATCATCAGTGAAATTCTTTCATTGAGAGGATTTTAACAAGCCAAACCACTTCCTGGTTTTCTACGAAATCATCTTATAAGGTTAAGACTTCCTAGATTTCCTTCTTATTTTTCAGGGAGGTTTAATTATCTATTTTCAGTGTTTCTATGAAAGACCCAAGCTAGACAAACTGTAAAGGGATCTGGCCCCGTGTTCTCGAAAATACATAACCCTTTCCCTCATATACACTCATTTTGACGCCCTCAATAGGTATCACATAAAGTCTGATCTGCAGAAAACCACAGTTAAACCTCACCAAATTTAATTACAAAATCCTCATTTCCAGACCACTGAGGAGCAGCGAACAGCATAAAACCTGATCAGCCTGCGAGTTACTCGCAGGCTGATCTGGTTTTATGCTGTTCGCATAGGTCTTTTCATGGTTTCCTCTATGAGGGAAAGGGTTAAGTATGGACTAAGGCTCAAATTTGACTATCATGATGCTCAAATCCCTATTGAAACTAATGGACATAGTTTGAGTCTAAGTATCACTTTTACTATTGAGAACACAGGGCCTGATCCTCTGTAGGAATCATACCCTCCAACCAGAACCCAATTAACTGGGTATTTCAAACATGGTCCTTACTCACAAGTAACAAAAGGTATGTCACCTGCCCTATTTATAAAGTCATGCGTCAAAAACAATGTTTTTTTTTTTTTTTTTTTTTTTTTTTTTTTTTTTATTGTTATTATTATTTAACATCCAACCAATACATCTACATGACACAGTGGAAGTGCTGCCTCAATGCAGTATCATGCAGTAGACAAGTGGCATAATACCCCACCCAGTCACATTATCCTAACAATGAGTCAACCTTAGTGCTGGGACTACCCTTGAATGCTGATCTACCATTTTATACGATCAAATCTAAAGCCAATGAATTGTGTCGCATGTCACCAAAATATTGCAAAATAATCTAAAAAACAAACAGCTGTTAAGACACACACAAAAAAAAAGAAAACTATTGCAAATGAATATAAAACAGATAAACGTAAGCCTATAAAACGACTATAGTCATCCCTATAGTTAAGTTTACTTGTATAAAGACATGTGTACCCCTTTATGCAATGTATAAACTAATTGTTACTTCCTGATCCTTGCCATGATAGATTAATAATACACATTTACTTCTACCCAATATGCACAAATACACCTGAGTCTAATCTATTATAGTTTCACAGCATAGCCTGAACCAATCCTGCAAAACTTAACCCTGTACATGACATTTATGGAATGTATGAGAAACAGGAGCACAATGCATTGTTCAGAGCAATCACTGACATACTTTGTGTGCAGACGCTTATTAAAACTACCTGTGCACCTTTCGATCAAATACTTCTAATATGTGCTGCATACTGAAATCAATCTGTCAACACCAAACGTCATTTCTTGAACTGCTTCAAAAACCTTGCAATATCCCTCTGGGACTAGTTTCATTGAAAACACCTAAAAACATGTATTGAAAAAGTCAACAATGAGTAAGCCATTATTTTTTTCTGTATGTATACATAATTTAAAAAGCTTACAAATATGTAAATATACTTTCTCCTTTGACGTGCCAGTATTATTTGACGCTTAATGTCAGGTAAACTTCACACGACCTGTTGAAAGAATAGGACTTGCCTGTAATTTCCCAATAGCAGATTATCTTAACCCAACAAAAGGTTTACTTGATGGTCAGTTCTGCATATGTTTAGTTCAATGTTTGATGGTTAAATCGAAATATATCTCTGTCCTATCAAAACAAACAGAAGATCTTACTCTCTCACTCTCTCTCAATATTTATAAAGGTACCTGTATTTCAATACTGCTTTCATTAAATATTCATAAGTATCTAACAGCATGAGGATTGAAACTCAACATTTCATTCATAAGAAATGAGTAGTTGCGACATTTTAATACTGGACTAATGGTTTTCTTAAGGTGTAAAATTGTCTCATAGATTTTTAATTGTTTTGCTTTATATTATGAATCTGTTCAACTATAATGTATTTTAGAGAGTGTGTGTTTGAGAGGGAGTTTTTCATTCAAAAATACCAATATAGCTTTCTTTTTCCCATTCTACTTCTTAATAAAATAAACTGATTCTCTCTCTCTCTCTCTCTCTCTCTTTCTCTCTCTCTCTCTTTGAGTGAATTTCCCCCATATCTATCTGTCCAAATCTTTCCTTCTTTTTCAACCAGATCTCATCTCAATCAATTTTTAATCATTTCTGAATTCATCTTCAGACCAACACCATTTTCTATGCATTAAATATCCCCACATCTGTCAACCAGCATCAGATCTACTGCATGAGTTACACACCACTTGTGACCTTCTGTGCCTTAAATACCCTCCCTGCCTGAAACTGTTGACATCAATTAGCTTAAACTGTCCAAAACTTTCTACATGACAGAAACATTTAAGACTGTGAAGACAAACTGAAGAAAACATTCCGTACAAATCAATCAACATTTTGCTGGTCTGCATGTGTTGATGGTAATTGGTTGTTCTAAAAATGAACCGACACCCGCTAGTTATCAAAGGAATATTCATTACTAAATGATGTATGATGTACAACTTGGCAGTAGTTTGAATATGGAAAAAAGAAAGATCAGTTGAAACAAAGTATTAACAACATGCCTTTTCACTGTTGTTTTCTCAATTTAATGTCATGCTGACAATATTCCATTGTGGCATGATAATTCAGCATGATACAACATCCTGTCATACTTAGCATGATACAACATCCTGTCATACTTAGCATGATACAACATCCCATCATACATAGCATGATACAACATCCTGTCATACTTAGCATGATACAACATCCCATCATACTTAGCATGATACAACATCCTGTCACATTTAGCATATCACACACTTGTCACATTTAGCATGATATCACACACCCTGTCACATTTAGCAGATCACACACTTATCACATTTACTTAGCATGATATCATACACCCTGTCACATTTAGCATATCACACACTTGTCACATTTAGCATGATATCATACATCCTGTCACATTTAGCATGATATCATACACCCTGTCACATTTAGCATATCACACACTTGTCACATTTAGCATGATATCATACATCCCTGTCACATTTAACAGATCACACACTTGTCACATTTAGCATGATATCACACACCCTGTCACATTTAGCATATCACATACTTGTCACATTTAGCATGATATCATACATCCCCGTCACATTTAGCAGATCACACACTCTGTCATATTTAGCATGATATCATACATCCTGTCACATTTAGCATATCACACACTCTGTCATATTTAGCATGATATCATACATCCTGTCACATTTAGCATGATATCATACACCCTGTCACATTTAGCATATCACATACTTGTCACATTTAGCATGATATCATACATCCCTGTCACATTTAGCATATCACACACTCTGTCATATTTAGCATGATATCATACACCCTGTCATATCAATCTGATAGATGGACCTTAATAGTCCTGGAACTTCTTTTATATTCTGACCACCAATCATGACTGTGTTCTTATTTTAACAACATTGGTATGTCTTGGTTGAGAATTGAACCAAAAACCCCTTTGCTTCAAGCAAATTTTAACAACAATAATAATCAGGAAGTAAAACTAATATCTGTAACACTGATAGCTTTCCAAAAACAAGCACAGGAGGTTATTAAAATTCAATTACACCTGATCTATTAAACAAATCTGAATCTAGAATAATAAGAAGATAAAATAGTTGACTTGATGGCTCAGTTACAAGTCCTATTTACTTTATCCACAATTATCTCCCTCAGCACAGGTAAACATGACAGTCTGTCTGCAGGTAAATTAACAACAATTAAAACAAAATTAAGTCACAGTATATAGGTGTAGCCAACTCACCGATTAAACACCGTCTGTGTATCCAGTAATCAGACTGGTTTCATTCCCACTAATCCGTTGGATATGACTTTGCCTGTTTGGTAATTCCTCTTTAATTTACCACTCACAACTGTACATCCCAAATGACACGACACTCAGTGAATTACGCTGGTGTATTGACTCCCCAAATGTTCACTGAGGGGGATCTGAAAAATATATTTTCAATTAACAGAATTAACACAGTCTATCAAGGGAGTGCTAACCAGAGTTTTCTCCTCTCCTGGTACTGTGGAGGTAGTGAACTGTGGGACTGGCTTCCTGTAACACTTGCCCCATCCCCAGCGGACCCCTACAGAAGTTCAGCAGCGGAGAGGAACTTAAGAGCACACTTCAGCATGGTACATGTACTTTACTAAAATAAAATACCAACTGAACGCAAGTGCAGAAGTTTTATCTTGTTTGTTTGTTTATTGGGTTGAATATTCCAGTCATGAGACGGGTGCTGTTTTAATGCAGTATCACAGACAAGCGGAATGATACCATTACAATATCCTGACACAGGGCCAATCTGTCCCAGAACAGCTTTAATAGAGTCTAGCAGGAAGATGTGACAGATATTTTTTTTAAACTTTGGTATCTCACAGCCAAGATACCAGTACCTATTGAAGTTACGATTTTTTCTCTCTCTCTCTCTCTCTCTCTCTCTCTCTCTCTCTCTCTCTCCTTTTGAAATGAGGAAAATGCAAACTATTTGTAAACTATTTATTTGTTCATTAGTTTTATCTCTCAACAAAAACACTCATATTTGTTTTCTAAATTTTACTCTCAAATATTGAAATAAGTTTTTGAAATGAATAAAAGAAAGTTCCATAACCATCCCTTTTGAAAACAATTAACCAGGCCTTTGATGCATACAATATCTTATGGGGTTTAAAAAAAAACAAAAAAAAAAAAAAAAAACAACACTTAAAACATTAATCTGAGGCAGACAGAACTCCATTCAGTTTCATCTGCTCTCAACTTTGGTTCAACAAACCTTAAGTAACCAGGCTCATTAGTGTAAAACCTTGCAGGGACCCCACTCAACTGAAGCCATAAATCTACATCCAACATTTTAACTGCACCTTATCTTGCTATGAAGTTTGCACACTAGCCCTTTTGTTCAATTCATTAGCAGATGATTTAATTTGTGGGGAAATTTTTGAGGGGAACCAGCTCAATGTATAATGGAATTAATAGATCTTTAATTAACCATAAATACATAATCATTGCACAAAAAAATCAATCATATTTTTCACCAGAAAAATATATACATGTATATTCCAACAGGTTTATCATATATTTTTAATACATTCAAGGATTATATTTTCCAAGTGGTCAATAATTAACAAAATTATGTGAAAATAATGCTGATTTAAGGTAAAGTCCCTGTAAAGGTTCCGCTCATTCTTGGACCACTTAACCTCTACCAAGATAACCAAGGTGTCCTAATGAAACATTAGGAAACCTTAGTTATCTCCGTGAAAAGCCATGAGGTCTGAAATGTAGCAGAACCATAACAGGGACTTTATCTTAATCAGTATATCGTTATAGAATCGACCTGTATTGCAGTGCTTGCAGCTGTTCAAGGTACAATGCTTAAAACTGTTAGTGGTTGTTATGCAAACTAAGGCTTCCCCAATCCAATAAGTCGCTGTTAACTAGTGGTAGTTTACCCAAGAGTGCATATCCAAAGGTTGAGGGTTGAATCTTTCCAGGCGCTAAGTGCTGGTCCAACCAAGGAACCATTGCAAAGGATTATTTCCAAATTAGCATACAGAAAAAAAAGTTTATATCAAACTTAAGGTTTGACCTCAGGTCAAGCTGTAGATGTAACTATTCAGCTTGGACACATGGACTGTTTCCTCCAGATTCTCAGCTTTCTACCCACTTCAAGGATCAAGCAAATACCACAATTTCTAAATTCTGTATCAAATAGTTATGAAAATATAAACTGTTTTATGTTTATCTTATTCAACAGATAACAGAACCACCATTTACTGACCTGCCAGAAGCACTGATATTAGGTGGAACAAAAATGCATGAAATATATTATGCAATATCAAGAACCTTTCCTGAAACTCAACATGAATTTTACACCTAGATAAGAACGGAAATATCAGACTGCTGTAAAATAACTCTAGTATGACAGACAAAAACGACTGTACAGTTATTATGGAATACCTGATGTATGTGATTCTGTTACTATGGTAACAAATCATATTAAATCAGTTCATCAAATATTAAAAAGCTGCTGAGGACACACTTTCATGAGATGGAAAATGCCCAGTTTGTCTGTAACCTAGGTAACTGAGGTCTAATGGGTATTTTTAACATAATATTTGTTATTAAAAGCAATAACATGACAAACTATTTTGATCTTATCTAATTAAACCTCTAGAAAAGGATGCATTCCCCATATTTAATTACGCATAGTCTTTTGCATTAATATGCATGAATTAGCAGTTTACCCAGTGAACATCTATACAAAATGTTTACAAATCTAACTTGTAGATTTAGAAAAGAAGAATTTCAAAGTCTTCACAATACAATGTATAAGGCAACACTGCACTGCCCTTAAACATTTTTTTTTTTCAATCAGAATAATGTGAACAATTTCCCAAGAGGTACCCAAGGAACATCTGTACCAAATTATTTTTAAATATGGCTGGTACTTACAGAGAAGAAGAAGAATTTATATATTAGACAAACTTGCCACACCACAAATGGCCAATTCAAAAAATCTTGGTAGAGGGCTATCAAATGAACAATATTACAAATTTACATATTCCAAAATCTGGCCAATGGTTTTCGAGGAAAAGGTTTTTAATTTTTTCATCTGAGATTTCTTTCCATTGCCATAGCAACTCGATTTATTTATTCAAGAAATCAAAGTTTTTTAACAACTTCAAAGGTTATCTCCACCCAAGGAACATAAATGTACATTGTAAAGTTTTATAAGAAAAACTATCCCAGGGTTTAAGGAAGAAACATGGTCGAAGTTAAATGTTGATGATGGATGAACAAAGGACAAAGGATGGCATGCAGTCAGCAGACAAAAACAATCAAATTCAATGACGCTTTTTGAGAGGTCAGAAAATCAAATTTAACAGGAAAACTGAATATTTTGACCCATCCTGCGTACAGTTTACAAGGATTTTCTTTATTGTTTCCAGATGGTAGGATTAAAATGTCCTTACAAAACCATATTCAGCTTGTCACAATCAAGTTAACTTTTGTCCCCTGGCAGACCATTAACACCCAATGTCCTGATCATAACCTTGACCCAGGGGCAATGTCACCAAGGACATGTCAGATAAGGCCAATCAGGCAGTCACTGACCTTTCCACTGACTGGCCTACCAGGTCAGTCAGTGAGGTCATCTGAAAATAATTGACAAGTACTGTCTCAAGCATTACAATTCATGCTGTTATCATAATTATTATCATCAACAGCTGTCGACATTGAAATTCAATCTTAACCCTTTCCCTCATATAGACTCATTTTGACGCACTCAGTAGGTACCACACAAAGCCTGATCTGCAGAAAACCACAGTTAAACCGTACCAAATTTAATTATAAAGTCCTCATTTCCAAACCAATGAGGAGCAGTGAACAGCTTAAAACCTGATCAGCCTGCGAGTAACTCGCAGGCTGATCTGGTTTTATGCTGTTAGCATGGGTCTTTTCATGGTGTCCTCTATGAGGGAAAGGGTTAAACATTGCCATCAATAAATTTTAGCTTTCCAACATGAAAAAACAACAACTGAACTTAAAGGATTTGGCATTGGAGAAATCAAATACTATAAAATAATTACTTTTGATGACATAAACTTTGCTTAAGTCTGCATAAAATGCAATTTTATATACAGTATATCATACTCCATACTACAGAAACATGAGTTCTAAACAAAAACAAAAACAACATTGTGGGACATATAGGTATACCATTCATGAAATGACAAGAAATTTAATCTTCCACCATAAATATCGATGCTGGACATATAATTTCTAAAGGGGAGTGGGTGACAATTTCACTTTTCATTACTGTGTATCACATAGTTCTATATCACAGAAAATACTCGAATCACCACAATCTTTTGTCATACAGGTCTTCTGATGGTGATAAATACCATAATACTGTCAGGGAGAAAAACACTTTTTTTTTCTTTTCTAGTTTAGCAAAATAAAAATAATAAAGCAAATAGCAATTTGGGGGAAAACTACATTAATTTATAGGTTTATTTTTCAAAGAACGCATCTATGAATGGCCCTGTATAAAAAAAGGAAAAGAAATGACCATATCTTTTTTGGGACATCAATATTTAAATAGTGAAAATTTATAAGTTTAAAGCAATAAAAGTATCACCCCAATTCCTAAGTGTATCTTACTGACACCTGTAAATGCAGGATAAGTATGTTCTATATATATGCCTTATACATCTGACAAAGAC
>CM037790.1:51607396-51657396 GCA_021229015.1 Solen grandis
CCACAGAATATTGCACCCACTGAATTAAATCGCTATAAGGTACCATTCACAAATTACTGTTTTTTACCTCCTCAGACTGTCTTAAAAAAAAGGTTTATTTTTTAACCATTTTATTTTTCGTGTGCATTTTTTTTTTCTGCCTTGCAATAAACAGCAGTGGACATAATTATGTCTTGTAGGCTGTTGTCCATTCCCTGTCATAAAGTTAAATCACTTTGTTTCACTTTCAGACAGGTGTTGTGACATACACATACTGTGCACAATGCCAAAAAGCCTTGCTGGGGGAAAGCAGTCATCCTCATGGTGAAGAAGATTGTTTAGATTTCCCTGGGATCTTCCTGCAGGAAGAGTTCATCTCGACTGAAGAAGAGGCAGAGTTAGTTGCAGAGATTTACAAAACTCCTTTTGTAGATTCGCAGTCTGGCAGGAGGAAACAGGTTTATTTCTTTTAATGTAATTGTTATTCAGGAATTTACCACTATTTAAACATCGCTAGAGGTTCAAATAAAATCATCAGGGTATGGCAACTAATTTCTTTAACATTCTGATGTACATAAGTTACAGTTCCTTTTATACTTTGCAAAAGGTGTTTGGAGTTTTCCTGAAGGGGGGTGGGGTCATGTAATTAGTCTGTCTGTCCATCTATCCCACTTAGTGTCATGATAGACTGTAGCCATGTAATCCCCTTATTACTTAAGCTAGTTAAATGGCCCTATTCAGGTTCAATATTAGTACAATACTGAGTAATTTTTAAATTCCCCATATTTTTGGGATGTCTTGATCAGTTTGCTTATAAATGATAACAGAGTTTGCCTGGACCCCATTCCAAGGTCAAGGTAAAATGTATTGCAACAACTTGTACTTAAGTTTTTCTAGTCAATAACTTACTTTTTGAAATTAACTTATACCGGTACACGTATTGTTCCTGACTTCAGGGTGTATACAATTTGAGTGTATACATGTATGTCCAAGCACTACGCAGGTGATATTCATCACCTTTAGTGATAGCTTGAATAAACACATATATAACAGTGTAAGCGCTCGTACTTAATTTTTATTTAAGTTAGCTAATGACATTCAGTATAAATATGAAAAATGTTAAACCTAATCCATTTTGGAGCAAAATTCCTTCACAATTTTCCATGTACAAAAATTTTAAATGAGCCTTTTTTTTAAAATTAATTTAAACTTCATATATTTGAGGGAAAACCATTGAAGCTACTGTTACGTATTTTGAGAAAACAATAATTATTCCTTCAATTCCAAGTAATGGTTGACTGTAAATGTAATTTTCTATTATTTATTTTTTCCAGGACTTTGGACCTAAAGTCAATTTCAAAAGGAAGAAAGTGAAAGATGGAGGATTCACAGGTTTACCTTCATTTAGTAAAGCTCTTTATGAGAGGATGAAAAATAATGAGATCCTGCAAGACTTTGTCCCTGTTGAACAGTGTCATCTAGAATATACACCAGAAAGAGGCTCTGCTATTGATCCACATTTTGACGATTTTTGGCTCTGGGGAGAGAGGCTAGTGACAGTGAATCTTCAAGGTGATACTGTTCTGTATTTTATTTGTGACAAGCATCCAAGTATTGAAGTTCATGTGCCGATGCCTCGCCGTTCACTGTTGGTTGTGTTTGGTAATGCGCGACATGTATGGAAGCATGGTATACACAGATCACATATCAAGTCAACACGACTGGCTGTTACACTAAGGGAATTGTCGCAGGAATTCCGTGAAGGAGGAGAAAAATGGGAGGAAGGGAAAAAATTATTGGATATAGCTTTGACTTTTGATGGGAAAGCTATAGGAACAAATTGAGGAATTTGTTGATCATTTCTACATCTATTGACAATTTAATCTTTACCACTTAAAAAAATATGAATTAAACTTGTATAAAATCAGGATTTACAGAAACAGGGTCACTCACTGTTTACTATCTCTCATTGTAAGTAAATTACTGTATAAAACCTGCTTAAACTGAGAAAGAAAGAATGGCTCTGCTATTTTATTCTTGATTTTCAATGGTCAAACATGGTGTAAAATTGATGTACAAGAAGGATTTGGGCTGCCATACCAGTAAAAATAAGATGCCTTAAGAGAACACTCGAGTACATTGAGCAAAGTTTTAGAAAACATTGAGTTCAAGCCTTAATTAGAGAGGAATGCCTTTTCTTTGGGCTTGAAGTGACAATGGGCTTTTTGAAACAACTAGAATTCACAATGTGAATTAATACCCAGTAGTTTGGTCTTACATAACTTTTTAAGGTCCTTTGAGGACATTCGCCAGACACCCAATTCAGTTACAATCGCGTATGATTATGCATGACCTACGAGGGACGATCAGACTGTGACAGAGCATGACCTATTCCAGAAACCTTCTGGAATAAATGTTTGGAAATCCTCATGAAGAGGAAGGAAAATTAATTTCCTAAAGTTATTTAATATATCTGTGATTTGACATCAGTCAGGCTAATCATTGGACCTACAGAGGCAATATTTTGCATATCATCAAAAGAAAAATCAGATTTTCATATTTTCACCTTATTTTCTGTATTTATTGCATTCATTTTGGGTAGTAGTCAACTTTAAGCAAACTTTAAAAGAAAATAGAAACTTATAGGCAAATTCAGTTTTTAGATATCTTTTGCTTATAATATTACATTTCTTATGTGCTGATGTTCTTCTGATTTCTAACTCTTTTTTTTAATATAAACTCTTTGAATATTATAACTAGTCCCCTAGGCATTTCCAAGAGATTTTGGTATAGGTATAACAAACTGAAATACACGTACAATTCATTTGTATAAATCTTTATTGTATCAATGTCATCCAATTATATACTGCTACAAAAAAACTTCTCTTTAATATATAAAACAAGGTATCAACAAAGCAAAGTAATTTCCTTGCTTTTTTTTTTCCTTATACCTTGATATAGGCTTAAAAAATTCTTTTTGACACTAAAAAGCATGACATGCAATAATTGGTTGCAATGCTATTGACTTCTCGTTCGCAAGTCTTCAGTGATTATATTCATGACTGGTGTGTACAATAATAATCACATATGTAAAAAAATACAGGTTTCTACAAGTTCCAGAACAAGTCAATAAGTATAACAATTATTTACATTCAGTGTTACAGTCCTGAAGTACAAAAATACATTTTTTGATCAGAAAGACAAAGGTAATATATTAAAATCAAACAAGATACCCCAAGGAGGAATGTTAAACACTGATCCCTCAAAACCTTATCACTGGCTGGAAAAGTGAAGGGCTTATAGATACTACTACCAGTATTATAAAACCAAATCAGCCTTCCAATAGCTCATAGATTGATAGGATTTATACAGTTGTTATGCATCAATATCTTTGAAATGAGACAGTAACAACTAAACATATTGAACATAGTTCTATTCAAGGTAAGAAATCTCTCATTTTGAGTCATCTTTTAACAATGAGTAAAATTGCACATCTGATATCTAGTAAAGGGTTAGAGTAGTTCATATCTATTTCACTCTGCATCTTTACTGTGTTGTGCCTTTGCAAACTTGACCTCGTCTCTGTATTTCAAGTGATACGGTTCATGACGTCGCTTCAACGGTTCATGAGGGTCAGTCACATTTGGATCGTCGTACACAGTAGATATGATGACCTTCCTCTGGGCAGGTCCAGTCTGACGGACAAGCTTTTCACCTCGATATCTGTCAGAAGAAACAAAATATATTTATAGATTATATATTCATAGAACAAAAAAATGACTATTTCAGGAGAGTCCTGAGTGTCACAAAAATGACTATTTAAGCAGTATATAAAAATCAAAAAAAAAACAAACCCAGATCTGACTGCCAGTAAAGGCACCGCCGTCCAATGGCAGTAAACTTGACTATATATAGATCTGAAGGTTAATAATCTGATCAGGCACAAATTACTGGTCCAACACAGGAAATGTCAAGAGGGATTTTTTGTAGGAACTTGTTTCACAATAATGTAAAAATGAATAAGTTAAAGGAATTTGTTGGCTCACAAAGCCTGTATACAGATTTGAATCAGGATATTACTGATTACAACAGCAGAGTTGCTATAAATTGCCACCCTCAACTACAGTGTGTACACAAATTCACGAGTCTCTTCTATATTCAGCATATAAATCTACAATATTAATTATTCCAGTAAAAGTAAACTATGTGTATCTTGAATTAACTGGATTTATTTGTGACACTATGTACTGCATCTACTGTCAAAACTGACTGAAACTATACCCCTGCATATTGCTTTGCCAAAGAAGAAGGGCTGTTATTCTTACAAATCCGTGACATAGTTATCTGCACTTGTCTTTTCATTATCAATCATTATTCCAAGTGTGAAAGCATCAACAACAGTTACCAAACTTCATGTGAGTGAAGGACGTGACAAGACGGAATGTAACGAACGTCATTCCTAAATCACCTCCACATCGCTAAGCCAAGTAGCGGTATAATAATACTGTTAAACACAAAACACATGAAAATATAGTAAGGGGAACAAAAAGGGTTTCTCCCTCACCCAAATCCACTCCTGTCTCGAGGATGCTGACCATCATTGTCCAGAGCTTCAGCCATTCCTTTAATACTAGACCCCAGTCCCTGACCATCTGTCCAACCTTGCTTCTCCATAATTTTGCGCCCAAAACCTCGTGTGTGGGCCTCAAATTTACCGATTGTATCATCATCTTCTTCATATTGTTTTGTTTTCTTCTTTTTAACAGCAATACCTAGAAAATAGTAATCAGGGGGGAAAATAAATTTACATTTTGGTAAGTTTGGAAATAATTATATTCGCTTTTAATGCATGTTGATTTAATGATATTCATCATATAGAAACTAAAATCAAAGTTATATATTTGTAAACCTAGGTGTCTACATTACCATTGACTCTATTTGTTTGTTGGGTATAACATTCCACTCACAGTAGTTAAGTCATTTGAAGACAATGTCTAATTGAGACAGATATAGTGCTGCAACAGCAGTATCCCGCCGTAGACATGTGGCAAGATACCACACCCAGTCACATTATCCTGACACCGGACTAACCAGCCCTGCAACTATCCTTACATGCTGAATGCCAAGCAAGGGAGCTATCACAGTACCATTTTTTACAACTTTGGTAAGTCACAGCTGGGGATCAAACCCACAACCTCCTGCTCCCGAGGCGGACGCTCTAACCACTCAGCCACCAGGGACAGTTAACCAGTGACTTACTTATAAACAGTACTACTAGCAGCACAGCAGAAATGTAAGACTGTATGCTCAACTTTTCCACTGCTTATAAGTTGTGTGTGAAATGTAGAGGTACCTTATTTAAGTAATAAATCATACAGCATAGTATAGGTTACTAAGATGTATGCATGGGTGAGTATGACAGCACTCCTTACACTTTGAATGATCAAGCTGAAAATAACTAAAGATGTAAGCATTAGTATCATCAGAAATCGAGAGACCTTACCAACTATATTATACTTACACTCATAGTAATTTTCATATCCATGTATTTCAAGAAAACATGACAACTTCAAAAATGAATTGGGGGGGGGAAAGAAAAAGATTTTGCCTGCCTTACAAACACTGACCCCTCTGAAAAAGAGGTAATAATAAGTCGTATACCTGCAGTGAAGCGGTCGGTACTCTCTATACCGTCTCGTCGATGTTTCTCCTGCCTGATGGTTAGATAGTCACGAGCGTCCTTGTCGCCTGCCCCATCTTCATAGTAACCACTCATGTCCACATTATGATCATCGACCGTCTGCTCATCAAAATCTGGAACAAGATGAGAAACGGTAAATTAATAAGACAATTACTGGTAGCAATAAGAAATCTTGAAAAACAATATATTGAAAAAGGTTTGGCATTTTTATCATGCAGCAGAAAATTAAGACTTAATACAAACAAGACTAACACTCAGTAACATAAAACTTACTGATTTAACCAGATTTGATTATCTTATAACAGTAAACTTATAAAATTATACTACGAACTGGAACATATTTAAATTGTCATACATTATAAGGAAAAGAAAGACTGGAGCTATCACTGAATGTGATGAATGCCCCTGCAAGAAAGCCTCATACACTAGTAAATGCAGAAGTTTTTACTGACATTTTTATAAAATGTGATGCCACAGAACAACATGCTTTATTCCGAAAAACATCAAAATATACTTTTTTTTTTTTAAATTAAAAAAAAATCAAAATATCTTTCTGACAAACATGCAAGTTAATTATCTGATGAAAGGGATAGACTGAACAAGATTCATACCTCCCTCCTGTGCCTGCCAGTACTGAGCATCGGTGTAGAAGACCAGACCACTGCCTCCCTTCTCCCACTTGAGCTCTATCTCCTCTTCAAACAGTCGCTCTTTGTTTCTCTCCTGGTTGGACGGATCATCATACATCGCCTCATGTCTCTCCCATTCTTCACAAGAATCATTATCCTTCAATTAAACATATAAAAGTCATTAGCAAAGTCTTTCAAAATGATAATATAACTTTTCTGTAAAAAAGTAATCAAAGTTTTATTCAAATTGGACCTCAGTTGGCAAAGATATGTTAGGCAAAAAAAAACACAGTTTGTTCCTGGTCGCCCGACGACCCTCTTTTTTAATGACCGACCCTTAAGTTTTATTTAAGCCTCTGCCATTAAAAAAATCTTTCCCTTTTTTTTCCATTTTGTTTCAGGGAAAAAAAATCCTGACCTACTGACCCTCTTTTTTTTTGCTGGAGACCAGAAACAAAACTTTTTTTTTTTTTGGCATTATTATTCAGAAAGTGAAGTTTGATGTAAACAACAGTATAGGCTAAGTTTATTACTCCAGATGACCATGACTTAGGGCCTATTGGATTAAAACCAAGGTATGGTTTTCTTATAAGCTGAAAACAACCTAGACTCCACTGATTTTCACACTAATCTATCCAGTTACAAGCATAAAATTCTCTACAAGCATAAAATTCTCAAAGTACTTTGCACAATGATACAGCCCTTTGAAGAGGTAATTATCTGCTTACAAGTTAATCAGCAGAATATTGTATCACCTTTCTTGCCTTTCTGCTAACCATTTGCCTTAGGCAACAGCAACAGAAACTTTAATGCATTTCATTCAGCAACAAAATGGTATTTCTTACCCCTTCGGACTCATCTGATTTTCCTATCATGTTTTCTTCAATGTTCAGGCCCATCCTCCTTTTCATCTCATCATCTTTTGCAGTTAGCTTCTTCTTTCTTTTCTTTGTTTTAGTTTTGTCTCCTTGCTTACTACTGCTGCCAGTCTTCTCACTCACTTCAAGCTCTTCCTTTTTATCACATAAAACCCTATCAGTACCATCTTCATTAGAATCAGCTTCAGCCTGAATCACATGACCAGATGCCGTCATTACTTCCATATCTTCTGAACCATTTTGTCCTTCAACAATTTTTCCACCATAATCAAAAGGCACATTTCCGTATTGTTTAGAAGTTCTCACACGTGGAAAACTCAAGCCAAGTTTCTTGATAACGCTTGGAGGAAGTCTGCATTCTTTGATAAAGTTCATGAATGTCATAGTTGGGGTGCCCACATTTCCCTGGGGCATGATGTCAGGAGGTTGAAGCTCTACTAGACTTTTCAAATCTGACTCAGAAAATGTCTCTCTGTCAGCTGGTATTTGCCTTTGTTCTCCTCTTGTAAGCAGTTTTTCTTTTTCTGAAAACATAAGGTAACATTGCTAGTTTAAATACCTAAGATATATCCAGTTCAAGATTCAGGGCAAAACTGTAACTGACAAATTCTCCTCAATTCAAACTTCAGAAAAATCTTTTTTAAAAGTATTTGTCTCCTAGAATCCCTCCAAATAGAAAATGTTCCAAATGTAATTAATTGATTCATTTCGATGCTGTCTCATTTAGATCTGGTTTAGCAATACAGATGAAAAGGAGCAGTTCTCAACTAGATTCATACTGCAAACACACAACACTTTCTATCTTCTGTTAATGTCAAACCTCATAATTATGGGCTTAGACATCTGCACATCAAGCAGCAAAAATGTTAATGAGAATTATGAAAAAAAATATAGATATATGACAATGACCCATAGATAAAAGCAGAAGTAAAATATAAAGGGGTATGTTAAATTAAGCATTAAAGAAATCTGATATTTCCCTACACAGTTGTTTACTAACTTTACGTGCAGTTGTTGTTTTTTAAAGCTGTAACTGAGTTATCTTCCCAACACATTACGATTTCTCTCTATAGTCTGAAATTATACAACATGTAAAATGTAAAACAAGCTAATTGTTTATAGCTTTTGACTCATAGGTATTTGACTCGTATGTGTATTATATAGGAAATGGGTTTTGGACATACAAGTTAAATACCTATGTTTTGACTAATGTCCAAAAAAGAAAGAAAAACACTTCAAACACACGAATTTAAAAACAAAACCCAGAGGACATCACTCTGCTAAATGTTAATTTATCAAGTTTGGTGTATTAGTGTCATTTCCATGGCTTACCTTGAATTTGTGATGTTCTTACTTTCGTTATGTAACATATTTGAGACATGACATCCCCATTTCTGTCAACCCAATGTTTCCTATTATACATTCTTAAAAACTCTTTTAATTTCGAGGATTTTAGTTTCACAACACAACAAGTCGTACTTTTCTTCTTCTGCTCTGAAGTCTTCGCTTTTTCTGCCGACGCGTTTGGCTCATTTCCGACTATCGTTTCTGGCCTGTGTCTAAAATGAAAACATTCAAATCCTCCAGATTCTATAAACTGAGAAAAGTAATTTCGTAAGTCACAAGAATGATAATCTGGAGGAACATTGTTTATAATTACGAGAGACGAAGTTTGACGTAAATCCATTTTGTAAATCTGTCCGCATAGACGCTTACATTTTAACTAAAAATGTTTAGCAATCGTCCGAAAGAGTGATTCATGGTTTGCTTGATTTTAGCATGTGAACTAATCTAGAACGAGTTCAAATTAATCGAAATGTTTAAAGATTTTTGTTCATCATTTATTTTTTTAAATGCGAGATATTTTTCTGATACTATTTGTATGATATTATGATAATTTGATGTCCTCACATAAAATTTATGAATTAAGCCCAGTAAAACCATATATAAACTTGGATCATGAAAAGAGGTGTATAATGAGCAAATGTACATGCAATCATTTGTATCTCTTGGTTATAACCTTATCATTATAAAAATCAGACAGTCAAGTTTAACCCTTTCCCTCATAGACGAAACCATGAAAAGACCTATGCGAACAACATAAAACCAGATCAGCCTGCGAGTAACTCAAAGGCTGATCAGGTTTTATGCTGTTCGCTGCTCCTCAGTGGTTCTGGAAATGAGGACTTTATAATTAAATTTGGTAAGGTTTAACTGTGGTTTTCTGCAGATCAGGCTTTATGTGGTACCTATTGAGTGTGTCAAAATGAGTCTATATGAGGGAAGGGTTAGGACAGTGATGACAAGCAGATTCCATGAATTATCTTTACTACTGAATTTCCTCCATTAGGTAATTTTATGGACAAAAATAAATTGAAGTGCAGTAAAGTCTTTATCTTTCACACTATTGTTCACTAATATGTTTGTTTGTGTGTGCATGCATATTGTATCAATCACTATATAATATACATATAGATGATTTGTCTAATTTACTTTTAAGACTCTCCACTGACACAACTGTACAATAAAATTTGTTTTGGCACTTCGGTCCAGTTGTAACACACACTGATGATCAACTCAAGAATGGTGGGCTTGAACCCTGCTGAGGGTTAGAATATTTAACCCTTTCCCTCATATAGACTCATTTTGACGCACTCAGTAGGTACCACATAAAGCCTGATCTGCAGAAAACCACAGTTAAACCTTACCAAATTTAATTACAAAATCCTCATTTCCAGACCACTGAAGAGCAGTGAACAGCATAAAACTTGATCAGCCTGCGAGTCACAGGCTGATCTGGTTTTATGCTGTTCGCATAGGTCTTTTCATGGTGTCCTCTATGAGGGAAAGGTTAATATGAAGTACAGTCTAACCAAGGAACAATTGAAAGGAATGAGAATAGGATAATGGAACAGTTTTTTTCAACATCTGAACATACATTATATAATTTGGAGTCTAAATATTCCAAGGGTCAGAATACTTCCAAGCATACAAGTTCACATGACATAAAGTTTGGCTAAAACTACCAGTATTTTATAGGGTGAAGTCACCTGACTTTCCCAAATTCCACTTACGGGTATTGTTAGCTGTCAACTATATAACCACAGCCACAATCTACGTAACTGAAAGCATCACAGAGTGTGAGAAAAGTGCAGATTGACCAGGACTTGAACTCAGGGCCTTTCATTTACAGGGCAAAGGTTCTACTGACTGAGCTACCTGGTCGCTTCTACAGTCCTCCCTATTGTGAGTTATCAGTACTATGACAAAAGGTACACTTTTCTGACACAGATCAAGTCATGTGCTTCTAGGAATCAAAAGCATTACAATTTACAAATCAGCTAAAAATAAAAATGACTTGGCAAGGGGTGTCATTCTTGAATATCTCAGAATTTAGTGAACTATCATTGGTAGACAGTTGAAAAATGAATGTACAGCTCTTCATTTTGAGACTTACCAGTAGTTGGAGTAATAACAAGACCTGGTGGTATTATATGGACAGGTTTTTCAAGGTCAACTGCATAATGAAGAGGCCCATCCACTTCAGCAACTGTTCAAATATTGAAGCAATCCAATGAAGGAGTGTTCTTTGAAAAGTGTGTCACCTGCTGAAGCATGACAGAAAAAGTGTGACAGACGGACAGATGGATGGACGGACAGGTGATGGAAAAGGGATCCCTATGTGTAACCTCTACTTACAGCAGGTGACACGAAAAGGTCAACCTGATTAGACACCCAACGACTACCAGGACATCATCAATTTTAAGGATGTAAATTTTCATTGACAAACACATCCAATAAAATATTTTTTGAGTACATACACAAAATGTAACATAGAACCACTCTTACGGTTTAAAACTTATCTCTATCTTCCATTTGAAGCTGATACAATGCATATCAACTGTTATTTTTTCATTCAAGCCTTTGATGCTGCTTTTAACCTTGTGTCAATGAATCAGGCCAATCTTCCATGAAACATGTGTAGAGTCAGGCTATAACTTACATTATACAATAATATGTTAGAAGGAATCTTCTTTCTGTCTGAACCAGACTGGTACACAAGTATGGATGTTAAAAATATACTAAACTGCAGGTAATAAGCTTGGATTTTTTATTTTTTTTTATTTTAAACATATTTATTTTTTCAACAAGCATATCAATGGTTATTCCATATATAAATAAATATCTGTCTATAACAAAGTGAATTTATATATTGACTATAATATGTACAATCCTGAAAACATTTCTAAAGATAATTGAGCAGTATATTCTACGGTACTTTTTAAATCATGTACATTATAACACAGAAAAGTTCTAAAACCATAGTGATTTGTTTGTTGGGTTTAACATCCCACTGACAGTATTTCAATCATTTGGAGATGTCTACTTGAGATAGATATAGTGTTGTCACACAGCAGTATCATACTGTAGAGCATAAACATGTGGCATGATACCACACCCAGACACATTATCCTGACACCGGGCCAACCAGTCCTAGAATTACCCCTATATGTTGCACACCAAGCAAGGGAGCTACACCAATACCATTTATTACGATTTGGTATGTCGCTGCTTGGGATCAAACCAACAACCTCCAGATTAAGAAAACTTAAGTGTTTCTGTTTATGAAAAACCTTTTAATATATTGATCCATTCAATATAGAAACTAAAAAAGAAGAGTAAAAGATAAACATACAAGCCTACAAAGCTATTAAAACAAATTACACATGTTAGGAACCATATACCGTCGGTACACTTGTGAATAAATTCTGTAAAGATCTCACGCTAATGTTTTCTCCTACAACCAAGCAATACAACATGGTGTCAGTAGTTATTTTTACTTTGTTTCTCTGGACTAAGTAAAACAGAAAACTTTCTTTTTCTCCATGGATTTACACCACAATGCATAGATTTGGACCATACAAACCTTGGGACTTGGGAGAAATTCTAAAAACATGTGTAGCTTACCTTTAGTAGACTGCTAAAATTGCAATCTTAAAGCGAAAAAATTGTATCTGCTAATTTATCTGTTAATTTGGGTTGACGACAAAATTTGAGACAATTGTCAAACATGGACTTAATAAAGATTACATGTTGAAACATCTTACAAGAGGGCCATAATGGCCTGATCACTCACCTGGAATCATTAGGCTATGTAAAATCAAGTGACCCCTGGGGCAGAGCCAATTTTGACCCAAGGGCCATGATTTGATTAAACTTGGTAGAGGTCTACCAAATATCTAAACTCCAGGCCTTGTGGTTTCTGAGAAGAAGATTTTTCAAGTATTTTCCTATATAAGCCTTTAATCAAGTGACCCGTGGGGCAGGGCCAATTTTGACCCCAGGGTCATGATTTGAACAAACTTGGTATAGATCCACTAGACAATGCTACACACCAAATATCTAAACTCCAGGCCTTGTTGTTTCTGAGAAGAAGATTTTTCAATTTTTTCCTATATTAGTCTATGTTAAATCAAGTGACCCCTATGGCGTAACCAAATTTGACCCCATGGGTCATGATTTGAACAAACATAGTATAGATCCACTAGACAATGCTATAAACAACATAGTATAGATCCACTAGACAATGCTATACACAAAATATCTAAACCTCAGGCCTTGTGGTTTCTGAGAAGAAGATTTTTAAAGTTTTTCCCATATTAGCCTATGTAAAATCAGGTGACCCCTATGGCGGGGCCAAATTTGACCCCAGGGCTATGATTTAAACAAACTTGGTAGTGATCTACTAGACAATGCTGCACACCAAATATTTAAACTCTATGTTAAATCAAGTGACCCCTGGGGCGGGGCCAATTTTGACCCCAGGGTCATGATTTGAACACACTTGGTAGATAGATCCACTAGACAATGCTGCAAACCAAATATCTAAGCTCTATGCCTTGTGGTTTCAGAGAAGAAGGTTTTTTAAGATTTCACTTTTAAATCTTTTTTTAGCTCCTGTGACCTAATTATGCAACAGACCGAAACCATTTGATAATTTTTTTAGGGGATCATCTTAGGAACATCCTCGCAAAGTTTGATCACTTTCCCATCAGTAGTTTCAGAGAAGAAGATTTTTAAGTAAATTGTTGACAACCGACGACTCACAACAACCACTGAGTATCACTGCTCTAAAGGACTTAAGTATTATGGACCATAACTTCCTTACAAGGCTTAATAAACCTTGGTTTATTATCATTATGTATACATCTGATCAAGAATGCTTTATAAATGTGGATGCTACAATGTAAAAAATAAGTTAAATATGACATTTTATGACATTTATTATACTTCGAGGGCCATTATTGGAGATAGTGTTCCTATACCAAGTCAGCCTTGGCAAGATAATAGTCATTAATCTGTACTAAAACATTTTGAAATCTGGCCAGTAGTTTTGAAGGAGATGATTTTTACAGTTTTCATATTTTTTTCTTTCCATTGCCATGGCAGCCAGAGTTTTACATGGATCTAGTTTATTTTAGCAACTTTATGAAGGTTCACCCAAGGATCACCCCTGCCAAGTTTAATCAAATTCTGTCCATCAGTTTCAGAGGAGATGTCCGCTATTGTGCATCATCAACAATTTGCTTTAAACAGTTTAAAGCAAATTGTTGACGATGCACGACAACGGACGCAGGTTGATCCTAATAGGTCACCTTGACCACGTTGTGGTTAGGTGAACTAAAAATCATTAAGTTATGTCAAAACAAGTCTCTCTCATTCAAAATTCCAGTTGAGTCCCCTATTTACTGGTCTGTCAAAAGTAGGAGAAAGCAGTATTAATATTGCAATGACTAATAATTCTTGAAAAATCTGACATTATTCATAATTGTTTTTTTCCTTTTTAAGGCCCCTATATGAGTATCTCCATTTATCATCCTTGTAATAGGTCAACAGAGGTCTGAGAACTATTCCCAAACTGACCTTATAACACAAAATGTGATGATTTACAGGGTTAACATACATTTGTTCGATTTTTTACAATATTTTACTACAAGGAGACTTTTTATATTATGTAATTGAATAAAAACAAATAAAATACATACATGTATACCGATAGGTGGGTCATTAGTATTAGCAAAAAGAAAATAGAAAAAAATAATAATTTTCTTAAAAAAAGATATCACAGAATGTTTTTTTTTTGCCATTCATGTAAACTGGTGGCTGCACGTAACACATTTGGCAAACAATATTTAATATTTTAAATACTGCTCAATTATCTTTAATTAATTAAAGTTCCAAAGCCGATAATACAGCGTAAATAATTTGTTCAACATATCACAGACTCAGACCACAGCAATCCATTGTTTCTTAAGTTTTACACATGTACCAGTATCTACATTTTGTAAACCATACTGTATCAAACATTCCCTTGAACATCGCATTAAAACTTGAACTATCACTAAGGTGATATATACTCCACCTTGTCTTATATAATGCGATTGCTGAATGTGACGTGACATGACAGGACATGACAAGACGCATTGTCGGAAAACCCATGTTTGCTCAATACGATTTGCCAATTAATTGACCGTGGGATATTTGGTTAGCAAAACTTCATACTCATGAATTATTCATTAGGCTTTTCATTGGATTCGTGTCAGAGACAGCATGGCGACAGCAGAGATCATTTGACCAATGGAACTGTGCAGCATTTTGAAAGTTTTGTTTCTACCATGTAGAGGTGACGTCATGCTCCTTGCCTTAGGGTAGGGGTTTATCTTGCGGGAACTATGAGTCAGCTTTTGCTTTTGTAAATTTCAATTTTCAAAATACTATGTATTATTTCATTGGTCAGCAAATAGCTAACTGATATTTATGAAAACAAAGTTTTGCCAGCTAAAAATCCCACAAAATATACAGAAGTGATAACAGAATATATACCCCGGGATTTTGACAATGCCACTTCTGTGGAAAGAGGATATAACAAACATATTTAAGATGATAATAACTAACAACAAAGTAGCTACTCATGCTTCTAAACACATGCAAGCATAAGGCTAAACAGGTTAATGGTTAGAATGATTCACTAACATCAATTTGAGAACAATGCTGACATAGTCATAATTATGTAAATCTAAAATGAATTATGATTTTTGATACCGGTATGTAAAGCATGTTTTAATGAGTATGAATTTCATGACTATTTTAAGACATACAAACATACAATAAGCAATATACGTAATCCTTCATCTCATACTAACGTGTCTTGACTGCTCATACAAATTTGAATCTACAGTCTCGACAGCAAGGTAAAATCTATTGTTTCAGAGAATGAAAATTCATCAAGTCAAAAATTTGTAGATGAATATTCATGAGGTGAAGGGTTAATAGATCTGAATAACTAGAAATTATCATTTCATAGCATGCAAGTGTGAATATCAGCAAGATTTATTGGATAATACAAAAGTTACAAGGTAATTTACAAAAATAGTAAATTTAGTCCTGTATAAAGAAATTTTAGCACCATTTAAGCCTTTTTTACTCAAACCGAGCTGTACATATTCAAAGATAACATCATGTTTAAGATTAGGGGCATAGCCACTTAAATAATCAAACAATGTAACATTCCTACAGGTAATACAATAAAAAGCTTCAAAAATAGAACACTTAAATTCTAAGGCAGTCAAATTTGATTCTACATAAATCAAATCAAATCAAAACACAGTCTATTATCAAACCATCTTCTTTCTTTCTTTTTTTCTTCTTCTGATCAGCCTTTAACATCAGAATCACAATCAGTCCTTCGTATAACTCATTATCACATCCAAATTTTCAGGAAAATTACCCAAGAAATGTGGTCCAGAGGTTGCTACATGACTGCGCAGATCTGGAAATTGTGGATTTGATCACGGTTGAGTGAAAGAATTTTTCATAAACTTCCTAGGCTCAAGGTACTGGTCCAACTCAGGAACTGTCAAGAGTGAGGATAAGTTGTTACAACTTGTTTCCCCAAACAATGTAAACAGAAACGTTTAAATACATTACATATACTGTTCACTATTCATTCATGACTCTGAGATCAAGTTTCCATAAACACTAAGATCAATCTCAGACACAAAACTAAAATCCCATTAAAACTAAAACGTTTTCCGGGTAAGATAAAAGTTCATTTATTTAAGAACAATTGGACAGAAGAGACATCTTCTCCTTGGCACTGCTGGTGACATTCACGTAGTCACAGATGTGTGAGTTAACCTGTGTACCCTGAAGATAACCACATGTCCAAATGGGCAACCCTTATCCTTTCACACACAACACTGGACTGACCTTGAATCAAACCCGGTTTGTGTTTTAAGAAAGTATACATGTTTAAATCATTGAGTTGCGAAATATCTCAATTTTAAATCTTTAGAGAAATGCTGGCCAAATCACAGTTCCTTAGATTTTTAATGGTGTAACACTGAGAGAAATGCTGTATCAAAGAGGTAAGAATTAACAGATTATATAATGCATGTACATGTATGTATAATTATACCCTGTGCTGAAGTAACAAACCAATTTATCTACAACAAGGATGTATGTTTATCCTTAGCCAAACGCTGCCTAGCAACCACATCCAGGTTGTACGTGGACTCCCTGGGAACCGGCAACCCTGATGCTAGTCTCTGTGTCCCTTCTGGTACAAAGTAAGTCTCATCAATCTGAGTTTGGTGTCCATAGCAACACAAAGTCTGAGACCTGGAAGATACATAAATAGCAGATCTGACATGCATATTTATCTACAAATTGAGGGGTTAGAGCAAAACTAGGCTAAGTGCTTATATTATACATGAGTGTATATGCACTTAGCCTAGTTTTGCTCTCATTCCCTCAAAATGTAATTATTAAATCCTTTACCTCATAAAGAACCTTGGCAAACAGAGCTGGCCCTTTTCAGAAAGCTCATTTTTGCTCATACAATGTTATAGTTCAGATTCTACACAGTCTGTATGGCAAATTTCAAAGTTCAGTAATTTGATATTCGTCAAGTCATAAACTTGTGCGGGACTATTCATAAGGTAAAGGATTAAAGAGTTGACTGAAAAAGTTCAAAATGAGGCTAAAATAAGTTTTTTTTCTATCATTTTCAAATGATTTCATGTTTTTATTACATGTATTAAGTTTAAAATAAATACAGTCAACTCTCTTTACAGCAGTGGTGTTTGTTTCCGTGAATTTTGCTGTTATAAAGAAATTGCCATTGTAAAGAATTGAGACATAGAAGGATTATGCACTTTAGTTTTCAAGACGACTGCTGTTATAAAGAGGATGCTGTTAAAATGAATGCCGTTGTAAAGAGTTTTCACTGTATTAGATTACATTTATCACAAAACTAACACCATCATTTTTCCTTTTAAAACTTACCAAATAACTCACAATATAAAAGAGAAGCTGTGTTTAGCTAAGTGCCTGACATAATATAAAACACTGATTGGTGCATAACAGACACAGGGATACCTTTTACCTGATATAAGACTATCACCAAAAGTGATGAATATTCCAACATCCCACCTTGTTTTCATGTAATGTGAGTGTAGGAAGACGTGACAAGATGTGATACGTGTGATTCCTATATATCCCCCTCTCCTGTAAAGCTGTGGTTTAATAAACAATTACCTTAGAGTTATATCTGAGAGGCACTCGCCCTGGTCAAACTCTGCATGCAGGGTCGCCATCATTTGTTGTAAGTGGGCCTGCATTTGTTCATCCTTCTTACTGCTACTCTGGATGATGTTTTCTTCCAGGGTACCTGTGAGGTATAACTAATAATTAATATAGCTTGGGTTCTACTGCACCGTGTTACTTAATGATAAACATAAATACTTTAGTATAAACATCATACCTGAATGAAATTTCTCTCTTTTATGAAAAATGATCCCCTTCAAATGAAATTTGCCCAAAATTTATTGTGACAAATCCAATTAATAACACTTGTTTTACCTATTTCCAAAAGCCGCAATTTTGGGTGAATGTCAAGGAAGATTACTATGGTAATGTGGTATTTTCCAAAATGAAAAATATGGTTGGATAATTGATGTATTAATTATCGTAAAAAAATATGACAAACTTTGAAATTGTCTTTTGTACACTTGTATAAGTCTTGAAAAAAATTTCCAGTGGATATTAAAATACTGTTCAATCATTACTGAACATATTCACAGCAACATAAGGAAATGATACTCAAATATGACAAATCTGATAAAGACTCATTACAAACATTTTATTTACCAAGAATGTATTCATATTCACTGAAATAACTTTATCCACGATTGCAAAAGCAATTAATAGTGACAGTTGTAAAAATACTATCATCAAAAGGTGCCACTTTTACATGCAGTCGCAGAAAATGTAAACAATGCTGTATCATAGGAAGGTTTTGAATTTATTCCTTTCAGGAATTGTCAGATCAGGGTCTCCTGTTTACTCACACAATATTGAGTTCAGATTCCTCACAATCTTCACAACAAAGACAAATACATGGTTACATATACCATTCAAAGTTCAGTAAATTAATATGCAAAGAGTTATCAATTTTAATATGAATATTCATGAGGAAAAGGGATAATGAGCATATTGTATGACAAACAAGAAGTTGATATTTATGTACAAGGACTACCTCTTAATCCATGTGAGACTTTGTCATATCGCAAAAACTTGTACAGTTCTAGATTGTAGATATCGTCAGCATCCTCTTCAAGACATTCCTTGATATAATAGTCCAGTTCTGCCAATTGTGATAGGGAACCCTTCCACTGAAATGTTCACAGGATGTTAAATTCTTGGGAACCAGTCTCATACTTGTTTCCTTTTTAGTCATTCCTACATTTGCAGTCACCTGTACTGAACAGCTAACCTGAGATTTCTTTCTACAGTTATATCTCTTTTCAGCAACTACAGTGTACTTCCCTTACAGCACACTCTATTATAAAGAAACTCAATGTAACACAAATCAACTCTATATCATGTGCAAGTTTCCCTGATATAAACTTTTATTTAACACACATGTAGTTGACTAAAGGTGTAGTACCGGTATAACAATTATAACTTTATTAAATACAATGCAGTTATTAGATAAATATAGCATTATAATGGAGCTACACTGTATTACTGTTTTAACACAAAGCTGTCATATTATATCTTATAATTTATTTGATTTTAAATGCATTTTTTCATTATTTTTTTTTTTTAAAGTCCAGTCATAACAGTGAATGAATCACGGTAAATGGCAGTCCCAAATGGCCGCTAAAAACTTTAGGGTAAGTGGGATTTCGACAGGTAGTATTGGGTTGCCCGAAACACAGAATTATTTTTTTTAGGCCTTAGTGGAAACAAGATACATATATAAATAAAGAAACAGTTACACAAGTTTTTGCATCAGGCTCTCATGTTGTTTTTTTATTCTAGTTTCATTTTCAATATTGTGATATTTAACCCTTACAATGCAATGAGCACATGTGACTGCCATTGCAACCAGTGCAAACCAAGATCAGCCTGCACAACATTAAATTATCAGCAAACATCTAATTGTACAGTCCAAAATGAAGAAATAACAAGTCCAATTAAGAACTTCAGCATGGTAAAGAGTTAAACAAAACATTTAAACTTCAAAGACTCTCCTTACCAAGGACTGCAGTACATTATCCTCGTAACGTTCCGGGTTTTCCAGCACGAGATACATAGCCATATCCGAGTGACACTGCACATACAGCGTAAGGTCATTCAACCCATCCATCTCCTGCGTCCAGTAACTCGACAGCGTGCTATCTGTGGATACGTCACTGCTAAAAGAGGATGACCCACCCCCACTATTTCCTTGCATGATGTTTTCAACCTTTTTATTTACAACTCTTTCCTCATATGGACCTTCAGTCTCAGTCCCTGATTCGTAACTCCCACTTTTTCTTTCAAACTTCAGGATCTCTTGGTTTTTGCCATGGTTTCCAAATATTTTTTGTGCCAAGTATTTTTCTTGGCATTGTGGACATCGGACTAAAGATCTATCTTTAAATGCACCTAAGCCTTGTGAAGAAAGCTCTAAACAATTAATACATGGCTGAAAAGTGACTGGGTCTAAATCTTCAGCTTCAGTTTCTAATTCAGAATCATCAACCAATGTATCTTCGCTAAAAGAAACTAATCTAGATGGACTGTTTGGATCTATATTCTCCTTACTATTTGCACTTACTGTTCTTTCTGGTTTTAATTTGTCTGAAGCACTTGTACCGGTTTGTTCAAAGTTTGTTCTTTGGTGAATAATGTCAATATCTGTAGGAATTTTTTGAGAACTGTTATGATTTACTCCCTTTTCAGATTTAGAATCTGCATGAAAAACTTCATCATCAGAATTATTATCATGTCTTCCTTTGTCAGCACTTTCAGTCTCTGAATTTTTCGTTCCAGATCCAAGTGCATTCCTTGAACCTTTTGATTCTTCTATATTTTTTGATTCACAACCAGTGTTACCTTTATTTTCAGCAACCTCAACATTGTCTGCATCCAGTTTGTTTTCACTACTATCATCTCTCTGTTTCTCACAAGTATCTTTCTTCTCATCATCATCTTCTAAATCACTTATATTTGGTTCTTTCTCCTTCTTACCATCAAGGTGTCCATTATTAACAGAAACATGTATTAAACTTTTCCCCTTATCTTCTTCAACATTCATTTCACTATCAGTTGTCTGATTTGACCAAATTTCAGCATCATCCTTTGGTTCAACAGAAGCTCCCTTAACTTTTTCCTTTACTTGATCTTTGTGTAACAATACTTCCTGAAGAGATTCATTAGCAGCACCAGCTTGTTTCACTTCCTCCACTGTCTTTGGTATCTCTATTTCAACTGGCTCTGAGGCCTGTTTGTCAAGTGGCACTGATTCAGGAGATAAAATATTTGAGCTTTCTACATCAGATTCAGAATGATCAATTGCATTTTCTTTTTCAGATGTTTGAGCTGTAGTGTTTTGTTTAATCATTGCATCATTCTCCTCTGAGGCATCTGTCTCTGACCCTTCACCAATTGCTTTAACCTCACCTCCTGGAAAATCTTTATCTCCTTCTACAAATTTATAAGTTTCATCAACACTTTTTATGCTTGGGTTTTCTTGACTTTCTACCTCACCATCTGTAGTGACCTCCCCACTCATACACTCAACAATAGGAACATGTGACAATGAAAGCTTCGACACTGGTTTACCCCATGAAAATTGTTCAACCCCAACAGAACCGTGATTGCCACTATATGACTTCTTTAGATCATTTATTAGTTGCTTATTTGGTTTTGCAGAATTACTGGAACCCTGCTGTGCTTTGGAAAGGAAGTTCAAATCTGGACATGTTTGGCGTCGGAGCAAGTTGATATTTTTTCTTGACTGGGAAGACTGAGAGATATTCCCTTCCTTTTCTCGCCTCACACTGAAATCTGTTGCCTTGCAATGTCTTCTAGCTCGAGGATCTACAGGGCTTATTTCATGAAGGTCATTGTCACACAGGAAGATGGTGATAACACGACATCCAACAGGAAGCTCGAAATCTGCAAGCAGGAAAACCTGTGTAAGTGGTTACCTGTACAAAATGGCCAACCTGTTATAAACAGTTTTATAGGTCTGGCAAATACCTTTTTATAATACATGTACATTCAATCCCCATTAAGCAACAACCTGCACTTAGCAGCCACTTTCTCTTGATCTCTTGTATGGTAAATTATATCAGGATTGACTGTATTCTTAAAATATCAACAGAATCATTTTGAAAATATAGGTTCAAACTTATTTAATGTGATATAGGAAAAACTTCTGTGCATTTTATTGCTCTGTCTTTCTAGCTAATTCCACTAGATTAAAGGAACATTTGTATTACATGAAAAGCATTCAAAGGTTGAAATAATTCTCAAATGAATGTCTCTAACACATACCGTTATCAGTGTTCAATGTATTTTAAACAGTTACAGCAGTTTGTGAAAGAATATTACCTGTTTTCTTGGCAATATGTGGCATCTGAAAAAAAAAGGCTTGATCATTCAAACATTTTAATTTTTTTTTTGTTAATCGTAGGCCTACTTCTGATTTAAAAATTATTAATTTGTATTTGTATTACAGAAATATAATCATAGTAGTAATAGCATCAGAACTATTCTAACTATCAAGCAAGATATTATTGGTCAGTGATTTCTTTCAGTGAATAAATATGCAGCTGAATAAAGCCTAACCATTGTATCTTAATTAAAAAAAAAAAAAAAATAAAAAAAATATTGCCACAATAGAATGGACAACAATACAGCAAAAGTTAATATTTCATGTATTACTTGGTATTATGTATTATTGGTGGATGTGTAGCTTGCTGTCATTAAGTTTCTTTATTACAATAGATGTATGTTGATCACCTGATTCTGCAACATCAGTAACTGACGGGTCAAATTTGGGGGCAGCTGAGTACTAAGCACACTGAAACACAGTTAAATATAGAGAAAATGCAGATAAATACAAAGGTACCCGGTACGTTGCTGCCCATTAGAAAAAAAAAAATAAAAAAAAATTCAATGACCTTATAAAATAAGAAGCTAGGTAACTTCCTCCACTGAAAATGTACATCATGTTGTTTCAATTGCCGTAACTCCTGTGAAATTTGGTGGATTTTCATAAAGTTGGTCTTATTTTGGTGGAAGGGATGAATAAAGATAATCAGGTACAAAACACCCCCTTGTCAAAGGAATCGCGCTACAACAGCTCGCGAAGTCGAAACGTGTTTGGTCAGAAGAGATCTGACTGACAGAATTTCTCCCGTGTAAAACTAATGAAAAATTAAAGCCACAATATCAGTGTTGAATTGTATGTTGAATACATGGACACCACAGGTACTGAACAAAATTTGCTGAGATAATTAAAACTGAACATATACACATGTATCATGTGTAGGTCTTACAGGTAATAAAAAATATAATCAGATTTTACCGTTAAAACACAAGTACAATTGGTAATGTCTCATAATAGTGAGTCATTCTAAGAAAAGAAACTGAATATAACAACATTTTAAAAAAATTTGTGTAAATGTAAATCTTCTTAAATAAAGCCTTGGGCCAAGGTCATATTCACCACAGTGAAAATTTAGTAACTTTTCATAAAGCATGTTTCTAAAATGTTGAGATAAACATTTTAAGAATTCATTTTTTTTTTTTTTCCTTTTGAAGGATCATCTCATGTATTTGAAAAAGTTTCTGAAAACTGCAAAACTGCACCTGTTCTTATAGAAGATTGCACCTGCTAGGACATACGGACGCCTCTGGCTGGACTGCAGCATGTGTGTGGCTTGTAGAAACAAATCAGAACCAGTCTGAAATAAGAGGAGAAATACTGGTACCATGCTGAAAAGATTGAGCAATACTGGAGCAACAGAAATATATTTTATAATTTAATACCAGTCTAAAATAAAGACAGACCATAAGCTCATTTCACTGAACCTCAGCTGTAAAAGTCACAGCAAGAAAGTGGCTGCTTAATGAAGACAACTGAGGCCAAATGAATGATTATTTACAGTCTTTTCTTAGATATCTCAGTTGACTGCTTAAACAGGTTGGCTTTTAGTACAGTGGCTGGTAATATGTTCAAATGTATTTGACTTCAGATTAATTTAGAATTTCATACCTTTGGTAACTGCACAAATGGTATAGACTGAAAGGTCAAGGTCAGGCTGTTGCTATGGGTTGCCATGGCAACTGTTAGCAGAGTTCTCCAGATATTTGCCAACTCCTGTAGAAATCCTCCCTGTATATCCTTAAACCTCTGTAGAAAAAAATATAATCATAAGGAAGATAGCTCTCAGCCATTTGTTATCCATAACAAATTGACTACATTTTGTACTTCCTTATTAATTACATGACACATGTCAGTAGGTGATAAGATTTGAGACGTGAGATCAAAATGATCTGAAGCAAACAAGATTTTGAGATATGTTGTTCTAACTTTGTCTACTCTCTTCAATCATGTAAGCAAATTTACCATGATCAAAAAGATTTGAGGCAACAAGACTTCCTATATACAAAAATAAAAAAAGTTTTGTGTTTTTAGATAAATCTTAACCCTTTCCCTCATAGAGGAAACCATGTAAAGACCTATGCGAACAGCATAAAACCAGATCAGATAAATTAATTTGTTTAACTTTAAACAATCCAGTATCAAGTCCCAAAAAAATAACTGGAGCAGATCTCAGTAGATTATACCAAAATGACTGATCAAGTGTAGCAGACTACACTCCTGTCAAAAACCAAAAGCTGACACGTTTTAGCTTTTGGCTGTAAAAAAGCTAAAGGCATGAAAGAGTTTATAAAGCAATATTAAACATGGTTCAAATAAAGATAATGTTCCTTGTTATGTTAGCAGATGTTTTTTATCCTTATCATTTTGCAGTGCTTTTGAGATTCTTATTTAGTTGGGTAACCCTTTCCCTCATAGAGGACACCATGAAAAGACCTATGCGAACAGCATAAAACCAGATCAGCCTGCGAGTAACTCGCAGGCTGATCAGGTTTTATGCTGTTCGCTGCTCCTCAGTGGTCTGGAAAGGAGGATTTTGTAAGGTTTAACTGTGGTTTTCTGCAGATCAGGCTTTATGTGGTACCTACTGAGTGCATCAAAATGAGTCTATATGAGGGAAAGGGTTAAACTTAACCCTCAACATAATACAAGAGTTGTTGGAACGACACATATGTCCCCCGCCCCATCCCCAAAGTCAATACGGGTCACTTACTAGTCCTGACAATTCACCGTATGAAGTTTGAGGAATGTGGGCCTAAGTGTTCTACGGTTATTGATTGGAAACTATTTTCACATTTGAGGTCACTGTGACCATGACCTTTGATCAAATGACTCCAAAATCAAAAGAGCTCATCTACTAGTCATAACAAATCACCCTATGAAGTTTGAGGAATGTGGCCCCAAGCGTTCTCCTGTTATTGATTGGAATCTATTTTTACATTCCAGGTCACTGTGACCTTTGACCAAGTCACCCCAAAATCAATATGGGTCATTTACTAGTCCTGACAATTCACCGTATGAAGTTTGAGGAATGTGGGCCTAAGTGTTCTACGGTTATTGATTGGAAACTATTTTCACATTTGAGGTCACTGTGACCTTGATCTCTGATCAAGTGACCCCAAAATCAATAGGGGTCATCTACTAGTCATAACCAATCACCCTATGATGTTTGAGGAATGTGGGCCCATGCGTTCTCCAGTTATTGATCGGAAACGCTTTTTACATTCAAGGTAACTATGACCTTGACCTTTGACCAAGTCACCCCAAAATCAATAGGGGTCATCTACTAGTCATGACCAATCATCCTATGAAGTTTGAGGAATGTGGGCCCATGCATTCTTCAGTTATTGGTCGGAAATGAAGTGGTTACCAAAAGACCGACCGACCATCCGACCGACCAACATTTGCAAAATAATATGCCCCTGTTCTTCGAGGGGGGGGGGGGGGGCATAACAACATGTATTCACTTTAAGCCTTGTAAGACTTGAAATAATGAGTATACAGAGCTAGCAAAGAAGCCACGTTCATTTCAATGTGTACCAGTTTAAGGCTGTCGATGCTACCATGGTATGTTACAAAGGTGTCATACATATCACACAACTGGTTGATCATCAGGGAATCTGGTGTGAATGTACTACATTGGAGACCCTGAAACATGGAAATAATAACATTCAATTTTAGAAGCAAATAGAATTGTTCACTCTGTGTTAATGATCATCTGGAGCCGTTTTAATAAAGCTCCTTAGGAAATAAAATCACTTACTGGTAGTTTCTAAGATTTTCCTTAAAATCACATAAAATTCCCTTAGTTATTAAGGATTTCCTTTAGTCTTATATATTAAAAACCTTAGGAGATTTATTCCAGTTAAGGATTCTTTTCCTTAAAAAGTAAGGAGCTTTATGAATACGGCCCCTGTTGTACTTGAGTTTACCAACACTGTAATGATATTTAGTCATATTGCAATATCCAGCTTATTACAGGTAGAGGCAAACCCTGAGTACACAGAGGCACCCAGATGGAACCACTGACCTACCCACAGCAAGCCAGTTGGAAGGCTTCCTCACATGAAAAGTATGAATGATACTGCTGGGATTCAAAACAACGGTGATGAGGGGCTAAGGGAAACATGCATTAAGTCAGCGATTTTAACCACTTGGTGACAGTGGTCTCAAATGACCATCTTTATTAAGCAGCCAACTTTCTGATTTACTCCTTTGTAATACAAATACCATGGTCCAAAATCAGTAACATATAATTACAATATAGTTCAATGTAACCTGGTTTGGAACCATGAAAGATATCTTTTTAACAATAACAGCCACCTGCATTAAACAACTTCTTTTCACTGACTTTTTGTAATCTGCTGAACCATGTAATAAAAGCTATGGCTATTTATTGCACATACAATGTACTACTAGTACTTCATTAAAATGAACTTGGAAGAAAATATATGTTGTGATTTATAGAAAATTAATAAAATATAAATCTAAATTTCTAGCACATCAAAAACAAGGGCTATCGCAGACAGAGGATGAATACCCAAGCTGCACCTCCTTGAAGCAATGATATGAGAAGATGTTGAACTGTGTGTACCTCAAGATGAGGACAATGTGCATGATTCTTGTTATTGTCTATATAGCCTCAACTTCACATAGTTAATTGGGGGGTATCATAAACACAAAGTTAATTGGGGGGTATCATAAACAGGAAGTTAATTGGGGGGTATCATCAACAAACTGAGGAAAGTTTTAATTTGATCTGGAGATAGAAGGAACAATATTATACTGATTTTCAACTTACAATACTGTAGGCTCCAATCCGTTTTAATGCAAACTTTTTATTTACAAATTTGAAGAGCTTTGGTGAAGATTTGCTGAGGGTTGCACCCAGAAACTCTGACATTCCCATCAACTGTCCACATAGTGCACATTGATCATCTCCTGAAGTCTAGAAATAAATGTGAAGATATGTTATAATAATGTTCTCTGTTAAGACTTGGCAACATTTGCAACTGTTTGTATTAGATACCAGTAAATACATAATTATACCTTTGGAAAGTGCAAGGTTGGGGCCTCTTTAAACCTGGTTTAAACACTGAAGTTGGTCCTTTTGCCAACTGACCACTCCACGGCCGTAACTGTTGGTATATTTCTCTATTTCACGTAATATCCTGTCTCCATTTTTTTTTATTTTACCTCTACTTGCTCTTCCTCCTGGAGTTAGTTCATTTTAGTTAATTTGTAATATATGTTGTATTTCTCACAGGAATTTTTTGTGTTTCCTTATTGTAAATGTTTGACTTCCTATACACGATTGTAAGTAAATATTTCTAATAAGGCTTACTTATGTCCCATTGACAGTATTACAGTTATTTGGGGGAACTTGTTCATGTGAGACAATAATAATGCTGTCTTGCTTTTGTGTCACATTGAAGACAAATGGCATGATACCATACCCAGCCACATTATGTATGTGACCGTCCGTAACTCTGCAACCTGTAATAACTTGTACAACAAACACAGAATCTTTGAATTAACAGGAACACATTCCTTATGAAATCAGTAAACTTGAATGCCAAAACATTTTGCATTTTCCCCAATAAAACAATGATGATTATTACTTACTTCTTCGGGAGAAAAATACAGAATAGCATCTTTCAGATCATCTTCTTCCTTTTTCAGCATGTTGTGATCATAGATAAAAAACACATGCTTGGCCCTCCTATTGAAAAAAAGATGGAATTGCCAGATAGGATATATTTGTGGATGGAGGTACAAAAACATACCCTAAGAGAGACAAATGGCATATTGATCTAAACAATACATGAATCTCATTGATGGATGGATGGAGACAGACAGATTATGGGTCATTTTGCCCCAATGCCCTTTCGCCCTAAAATGTGAGTCTGTTTGCAGACAGACAGACCAATCTTGTCCAATATATATATATATATATATATAGAGAGAGAGAGAGAGAGAGTGAGAGAGAGAGAGAGAGAGAGACTTCTACTTCTACCAGATACTGGCCACATTTAACAGACTGAATATTATTGCTAGAGAGAGAGAGAGAGAGTGAGATGATGTGATTCAGATCATGTGGACTAGAGTCAACAGGATTGATACACGACTCTTGACCTTATATTTACTTTTCATGTGAATTCCGGAGAAAATAAATCATCTATTTGTTTAAGATGCAATATCATAATTGTGATGACATCTGTACACGTTACTGTGATTTCCTGGTCTCTCTGCATGTCATGTTCTAATACAAGACCCTTAAAAATTTCCTTCAAACATTTGCAGTATCAAAAGATAATCAAACATTTTATGAGGTATATAATGATAAATATGACAGTGATTCAAAAATAACGAGTGTTTGTACAGTCATATTTTAGCCTTAGAAAAAAATACAACAAAAAATATATCATGCTAACCTCCCGCGATCCGCCATCTTGTACATATCACATGATGTTGTTATCACGTGATTCATTTACTCGTGTAGTTAGTGGTTTAGCATGTTAGACAGGTTCTCAGCCCGTGCGTTCAGTTACTAGTTTAGGCAGAGCGAAGTTGAACAAGATAAAAGTTTAATATGATTGCACTTGCAAATAAAATCATGCTTATTTTAATGTATAAAAATACGCATGGTTTCAATGATTTAACTGAATTCATAATTAGATCACACATCTACATTCATGCTCATCGATGAGCACATCACAAAACTTAGTAAGCTGATATTGTTATCCTATCCATTTTAATGTGTGTGTGTGTGTGTGTGACCTTTAACACTTTGTCAGCTCAGGGTCACTGTATATAGTATGAAGAGATCCTGGTCAGCTTAACCAGGACCTAATTAGTATATAAATATAGAATATCATATAATTATTTTCTTACAATGGGTTGTCAGGAGTTGTTCTCGACCGTAAAATTGATCAGGTAAGAGAGTTTCATATCCGTAAGGGATTTTTTCATCCGTCAAGGTGGACATATCATTTGTACCCACCATATATATTTTTTCCGGAATATTGCGTTACAACACATTTACCTCAACATTATATTTTTTTTCGTAGAATGTGTGTGTGTTTCTAAATTTAAAGCAATAAAATCCTTTTGATTGTTGTTGTTGTTGTTATAATAATAAAAGCCATGTTTATTTTTCTCTACCCATACAATTTTGAACAGTCTCCAACTTGAACAACGCATACAAAACAGAGTTAGGAAATGAATTGTATATGGAACGAAACTGAATCCAACCACGAAGCTACATAAGATGCTGGGGGGGGGGGTCTCCGTGGCCGAGCTGACTCGATTTACTTTCACCTATGGTTCAATGGTTCCCCGCTAGGTCAAGTGGATCTTTTATAGGTTTCTTGCGGTAAATCGATAGTCCTGTACACTTGGGGTCTTCCTTAACCTGTAATTAGCTGGAGTTTATATATGACATAAAGTTAAAACTGTCGCAGCAATGGTAAACGCCAAACAAAAACCGAGCATTAAATGCTGTAGGTCAAGTTAAACTTACTGTATTGTCAAATTCCCTTATATTCTTTGTGGATTTCACATTCAATAAAATATACAAGTTTTTTGTTTTTTTTGAGTCGGTGTGACAAATAGAAGAAAAAAATGGAATGCAACTCTTAATCGATGACCTTTTACAAAATAATGTTTACTATCCCAAAAAACTGTCGCCTCTGGCATCTGACTTATTGTAGCATGTCTCCTTAACAGTGTGGACCAAGGGTTGACATGTCTACTTTGTTAATATATAAAGTGTTAATTATTTAAAGAATTTCTACCATCAGACTGTTTATCCGCCGACGGGAAAAAGACTGAACTGTACTAGATGGCATTGCTTTTAAGTTGGTCACAGAAAGATAGAGAGCAGTACAGGTCTATGCAATTTCTAAACGGTACCCGTTCCAGCATTAAGGATACCGTGAAATAACCTAATTACTACAGGGCTCTTAGAGTTGTCGCCCTTGTGTCTACTATTTTGCGCTTTTTAAAAAAAAATCACAAAAATGATGTACTTTGAACATATAAAGCTACTGCATGATTCTGAGTTGTACCAAGACTTAAAACAGCTGGTAAGTTTCTGACATATTCACGCATAAATACATTTATATCATTTGCTTTCTTCAGAATAGTCTTATTTTGACATTGTAATGATATTTCGTGGATAGATACAAAACCAACTCACTTGAACTCACATGATCTCACTTGAATATGAGGTCTTAAATTTAAATAACGCCATATTGACCTCTCACATTATGAGCTCTAGTCTTGTGTATCTGCATTTAGTGGTTATATTCACAACAGTCTATGAGCGCATTATGAAGGATGAAACTTCTTCGCACTCCACAATTTGCCTCGTTAAGCAGTGATTTTAAATTAATGACTGATGTTGCTGTCACAATTTCTTTGGTTAGGCTATTCCAATGTTTAACTGACATTTGGCTGAAACTATATAACCTTAGATTCTTGCTACAATGACATGTTTTTAATTTCAAGTGATTTCCCTTTTCAAGTTATCCAGTCCATTAGAAGATTTATAAATTTGTATCATGTCTGCTCTTATCCTTTTCTTATCAGAAAGTATTGTAGTGCAAACTATTTTTTTTTGCTAGAGAGACTTAATGTAGCTTTAATTTAAAATTATGATGATATGTGTGAATTATTTTCAGCTGGGCCTACCTGCCAAGAAATCACTCTTGACAGTAACTGACTTTCTGGCAATGGTATTGGCTCTGAAAAAAAACAACAACAAAAGGCCAAACTTTCATAAATCTTTATTGTCTTTAAAAGTTAAAATTACAAATTGTTCTAAGTTTCAGATTTTATACTACTCTATTAGAGTACACAGGTTAAAGAATATATGATACACCTGATAAGGCCGTTGTGCGAACTGACATGGATAAATTACTAAGTTCCTATATTTTAGCATCATACCTTTTGTTCAGTCTATATTACAATGTTATAGTAAAATTAAAATCTACCGAAATTTTAATTGAGGTTTGATAAATTAATTTGTTTAACTTTAAACAATCCAGTATCAAGTCCCAAAAAAATAACTGGAGCAGATCTCAGTAGATTATACCAAAAATGACTGATCAAGTGTAGCAGACTACACTCCTGTCAAAAACCAAAAGCTGACATGTTTTAGCTTTTGGCTGTAAAAAAGCTAAAGGCATGAAAGAGTTTATAAAGCAATATTAAACATGGTTCAAATAAAGATAATGTTCCTTGTTATGTTAGCAGATGTTTCTTATCCTTATCATTTTGCAGTGCTTTTGAGATACTTATTTCATTGGGTTTAAAAAAGAGTAAGGTAATTTTATCAAAACTCATCTCATATGACCAAAACTGCCACATATGATAATATAAGATGAAAAACAGAAAATATGCCAATTCCTCCTATTCTTATGAGAAACATCCACGGTATACCATGGTATGTATCTAGATTTTTGCTAAAAAAAATTACAGTATATACCATGGTTCTGTTTCTCCCTGCAGTATCCATCCCTGCTCTTAAAGACTTCAGTGTTTTTGATTTTGATGTAACGTGAACTATGATTTGTTATCAGATTATACCTCGATAATTGAATAAACTGTCCTGAACAATGCATCCTTTTGACATTTTCTGTCATTAGGCTTCATAGTATTAATTTGAACAATCATTAAATGTTTATCTGTTATACCCAATGAAGAAATGAATTTATAAGAAGTTCCCTGCAAATAAATATACAGGGAATACTTAGCCACATCATATAAATGACATTACAGTGCACCTGTTTCAACTCAATAACTGGTAATGGTATGGAGTTTTGCTTTGACATATACCGGTACTGGTTAAACTAAAACATATTACCACTAATACCAGAAATCTAAAAGATTATTAGTTGTACAAATTATGACAATGATGAAGTTATATCTATTGAGGAATGGGTTTGACAATTGCCTGCCAGTATCCATTGTAAGTAAATACAGACAAAATCAGAAGTTAGGACATTGTGCATGTGTGACGTATTGTTATTTTACAGTGTATAGTATATCATGGTATTATGTACAGAAGGGATATGTTTTATTCCACATTTTGTCACGTAATTCCCATTATGTCAGTGTTTAGAGAGTGTGATTTTGTTTTCCAGGCTTCAGTTGTATTAACCCTGTGTGACAACTGTACAGATATTGAGATTTTGAGTCTACCACAGCGATACCAGTGTATGGTGTTCTACGGAAATGCACTCTTTAATTCAGGAGAATACGCTAAAGCTGAGGTAATCTTTTCTTCTTTTGTATTATTTTTTCTTATATGAACATTTTCATGTTACATGGTGTTAATAACTTAATTTGAATTAATTTCAAACAGAAAATAAAAGATTTTTTTAAAAAATTTTATGGAAAAAAAAATGGGCATCTGGTCAGCATTACATAAAAATTTCAAAATGAAATTTTACTCAACTCAAAAATCTCAAGTTCTATACCATTACAATTTAAAATTAAAGAAATTATTACCATTTCCCTTATAAACATGCTGAAAATAGCATGTATGCAAAAAATATATTTTCTATGTCATTGAATAAGGAAGCTATTAATCTAAAATATTTCGAGTTGAGGAACATTTCAGTTTGAGATATATGTATATGGTAAAATGCATGCCGGCAAATAAGAGTCAGACTTCAAACCATATATTGGATGTGTATGATTGCAGGGTGCAATTTTCCAGATTTCGGGGAATAAAAAAATCCATGAGTGTATTGCAACTTTAGTTAAAAATACATGAAATTAAAGACATTCAATGGGCAAAAGGTTGCAAAGTGATATCAGTTACATAGATTGTAAAGAGGAAAAATCTTGGGTCAGTCATTATACCCCCATGTCCTGTCACATCACTACCTATCAGTGTTGTTGAGACAAGATGCTGTGGCAGGGTATTCACCACTTTCAGTATTTACAAGAAAAAACAGAGCAATATGTCAGAGGAAAAATGTTTGAGAAAACTTGTTTTCAAAGATAAGAAACTACTGTCATATCAGAATATGTTATCATTTGAACCTATCAACCATGATACTTGTACTGTCAGTGTCAGTAGTTGGGCTGATAAGCTGACCAGTATTTAATCAATAAATACATGATATAATTTCTACAGTTACACAATAAAATAAGCATTTTGTTTTCAGGATATTTACAAAAGGGCACTGTTAATTAGAAAAGCCATCAATAAGGCGAAAGGTAAAACAAGTGCACCACAACAGCCAGCTCCCAGTCATGTAAGTATCACGTATACTGTAGACTGAAGCTAAGAAATTTGTCAGATAATAAGTTAGGTAACTCTTTATCTCATTAATATTTATGAACATGCATGTATTTATTGATCTTCATTTCCTTATGAAACAATTAATTTTTCTTTGCCCTGCAGCTCAAAGAGTCTGAGCCACTCCTTTTCAGTGTTAACTAATATGACAAGGAAACTTAAAAATGATTTTGGGGAGAAAATGGTTTCTATTGATTGCTTGTTGCATAGATATTGAAAAACAGTAAACAAAAATGCCTGATATTTACTGGGGACAGGTGCTTTTCAGGAAGATTGCTTAAAATGATTAAAAATTGTCATTTGATTGGATTACTTATTTGAGCAGGATGTCACATCAGACGTGGAGGTCAAGTACAAGATATACCAGTGTCACTGCATATGAAGCAGTTCAGGGAAGCCATGTCTGTGGTGAGCTTGTCTGTCCATCTATCTATCCATTGGTCTGGCTGTCCAACCATCTGTCTTTTCATCCATCTGTCTGTTTTTACATTTGTCCTTTTCCGTTTATCTATTTCTACCTGTCAGTCTGTTGTTTTTCTTTCTATCAATCCATCCATCTATTAATCTGTCTTACTTTCTGTCCATCTGAAAGTCTCTGTGCTTAATTATTTACCTGCTTTGTTTTGTTTAAAAAGAATAGTATGATGTAATGAAATAATAAAAGCTTGATTAATTTGATGATTGAAATGAAAAAGAAGTATAAGTAAATGGAATAAAGGAAAGAAAAAAAAACAGGACAAAGAAATAAGCCAAAAATGAATGAAATATAGATTGGGATAAAATATAGAATTAAAACATGTTTAAAAACCATATCATGTAATGTGTGTTCACTTCAGTTGGAGGGGATCAGCACCAAGCAGAGGACACCAAAGATCAATTTGGCACTGGCAAAACTGTACATCAAGTCTGGTATGGACAGATCAGCCATTACCAGCTACAAGGAGGTCCTAAGGTAGCCCCTCACATTGTTTGTATCTTAACCATTTACCTTGTACACGTCTGTTTTGAGGCTTTGGCAGTCTGATCAGGGCCTCCTTTGTCACTCAAACAAGATTGTAGCTCAGATTCTATTGTATTAACCATTTACCTCATGTAGACTCATTTTGATGCCTTGGCAATAAGATTTGTAACCAAGAGAGAATATTGGGAGCCCAGATATACTGCTTATATATTTAGCAGTTTCTCTTCTTCGGTAGAAATGATAATAAAAAAAAAAAAAAAATCTCCCTTGTTAATGTTGTTGAGGTCTTCGTTTCCTTGCAAATAAACTCAGCAAGTTTCGGTAACATTGATGGGAAACACCCACCTCGGGGAGATAGGTTAAATATAGAAAATGGTATACCTGAAGCAGCTGCTTGCAGAACCATTTGACACTTTCTGCAACAGGGCATCTTCTCAAGTTCTGGGTAGCGAAGTCATAAGTTCAGCCTCTGAAGTAAAGTGTATGCGTGAAGAGTGAATGTTATCAGTCATTTGATAGCACACAAAAATAAAAAAATATAGAACTTTTAGCTCCACTATTCGTAGAATATGAGAGCTGTTGTAGTCGCCCTGGCGTCGGCGTTGGCGTTGCAGCTTTTGGTTAAAGTTTTGCATGTATGGTATTGACTTGAAAGTTAATAAATATGTTCAGGGGCATCAGACAACCAAGGTAGATAATTCTTGACTGAATTTAATATGAATTGTGGCCCCTTTTTTTTACTTAAAAATTTTGGTTAAAGTTTTGTATGCAATAGAAAATTTGGTTAAAGTTTTGCGTGCAAGCTACTATCTAGTTTGTATCTCAATAACCATTCATGGTATTGACTTGAAAGTTTACAAATATGTTTAGGGGCATCAGACTACCAAGGTAGATAACTCTTGATGAAATATGTTACAAATTATGGCCCCTTTTTAACTTAGAAATTTTGGTTAAAATTTTGCATGCAAGATACTCTCATGCTTATATCTCAGTATCCAGGCATGGGATTGATTTGAAACATCTTTAATTGTTTAGGGTATCATACTTAGAATAACTTGATGGAATATATACAAGTTATGGCCCCTTTTTTAACTTAGAAATTTTGGTTAAAGTTTTGCATGCAAGGTACTTTCATGCTTATATCTCAGAGTCCAGGCATGGGATTGATTTGAAACATCTTTAATGTGTTTAGGGGTATCATACTATAGAGAAAAATAACACTTGATGGAATATATTGAAAATTATGGCCCCCTTTTAACTTAGAATTTTGGTTGAAGTTTTGCATTCAAGCCACTATCCAGCTTATATCTCAGAAATTGCTTGTGGAATTTACTAGAAAGTTAAGGAGTGTCTTCAGGGGCATCAGAAAACCAAGGAGGATAACTTTTGGACTGAATTTTATGCAAATTATGGCCCTTCTCTAACTTGGATTTTTGGTTAAAGTTTTGCATGCACAGTGTTATTGTGCTTATGTCTCAGTAACTAGGCATGGGATTGATTTTAGACTTCATAAAAATATTAAGGGGTATCAGACTTTCAAGGTATATCATTTTTGACTATTATTATGTACAGGGTATGTGAAGGGCAAGAATTGAAATAGATTCCACTTGATTTACCAACAAGCATTTTGAATAGTCGAGCGTGCTGTCCTCTGACAGCTCTTGTTAAATATAGGTTTTACAATTCTAACTATGTTGAATAACGTTCATAATGCTATTGCCTGTGATAGAGAAACCATTTATTTAGCTCACCTGAGCACAACGTGCACATGGTAAGCTTTTCCGTTGGACCTTTGTCCCTTGTCTGTGTTTGTGTCCGTCTTCAACAATTTCCTTTAAACTACATCTCCTCCTAAGCCATTGAATGGATTTTGTATTCAGTGTGACTGTTATATAAAGCAATGAATGCAATATTTCTCAGGTGAGCAATTCAGGGCCATCTTTTCCCTCTTGTTTTTTTATAACTACAGAAAATTGCTCTTGATGACCACACATCTATAGATGGGAACTGATACAGATAGTTAAAAATCCAATTCTTAGTCATTCAGCATCTGTTAACAAGCTGCTTAAAAGTGGCAGTGTCTCTCTCCATCCCTAATAAATTAACAACTGTGAATGATCTAGTCTCCCAAGAGAATTTAAGTGTCTATTGGGCATCCAAAATTTTACAAAAAGTAGGAGTCTGAGTAAATGTCAGGTGGGCTCTGTGATTACCAACTATTTCGCATATTGTTGATGTGTTAATTGTTATCACACAGTTACCACGTCTTGCAGTATGATCTTTTACCTACATTTTTTTAACCTTTCAAAGACATTTATGTATTATTTAAATGTCATTTTTAGCAGGGTTTCAATTCTCTTGTATATATATGGGAAACATTACTTCATTCATAATATAGCATTCTGAAAAGTGGTAAATTTAGTGCACTATTCACTAATATCTAAATAATGTAAATATTTGGTTTGAAGTTTGATTACCTTGGTTGAACCCATTTATCATGCAAAAAGTACAAAGTTTTGGTTATGGAAAAGTATATGATTTAACAGTTTTTTTCCAAACATGATTCAAGTTTTTCTCCTACAGGGAGTGTCCTATTGCCCTAGAAGCAATCAACGGCCTATTGTCCCTCGGACTGAAGGGACCCGATGTTCACGCCCTGGTCATGAACGGACTTCCCCATGGCACCTCATGTGAATGGTGGGTATGACAGTGTAGTATAACAGTGTGTTGGATAGACTTTTCCAATATTTAAAGGTGTATTCACACTGAAAAATTTGGTTTCTCAGTGAATTTTGCAATGTTCACAGAAAGTTTTTAGTTCATATTATCAGATCAAAGGTTATATAACTTTAAAATACAATAAAATATAATCATACATTGCTCATCCACATTTCATGCAATTTTCAAAATCTAACCCATTTGTTACTGAGAGATAGTTATGTAAGTAGACCTGCACTGGTATAATGTCTTGGAAGTGTAAGTTTCAGTTGGCCATTAATGACATGTGTTTACATCGATTACAAAACAAGTTCTCACAACTTATATTAATCAATCTCGATGGCTCTGAAGGTGGCATGTGTGGTCATAATTGTGGGAGGAAACTGGAGAACCCAGAGAAAACCCATGTGTCTGGATAGACATTCATTGTACCCTCTCATGTATGTGACCAGGAGTCTAACCGGGGACTCATTGGTGAGAAGCAAAGCGTGTTACCACAAAGCTATCAAGGCATTGCTTGATGTAAAATTAAATAAAGTTTAAAACTTAAAACATGTTATGTGTGTTTGTGACAGGTTGTCTCTATGGATACGAGCCCACGCCCTACAGGTGTCCATGGAATACACAAACTCCATCTCAACATTCAAACTCCTTGACAACAAGAGTTACCTCAAGGACAACACCTACCTGATGGCGAGCATGGCACGAGTCCATTTCCTGGAGGGTCATGTAAAACAAGCCTCATTCACATTCCAAAAGGTATAACACTTGTGTGTACGTATTGACCCTTTAAGATATAGAATTGACTGTTAAAGGTCAATAAGTACAGTTAAATCCCGGTTACTCCACCACCTCTCATTCAAATACCCGGCTACATTCCAAATACTTCGTTGGTCCCGATCAATCCCCTATTTATTTCTATATAAAAATATCTGGGTTATTCAAATTTGTGTCATTCGAATATCTGGCCTCATTCAAAAAGATTTTTTGCCCGTGCCAGTCAATTTGTATGCTTTTCGCACCTCCTTATCCAAAGTCGCCGACGAGCATTTATTACTGGCGACATTATGAAAATTAACATTTGAAAGGCGCTAGCATCAATTAATTACCGAAGTGGATGGAGACGTCCGCTTACAGTTTGCATAAGTTGTTAATTGATTGGATGTTTGTCCAGTTCAATCATAAAGGTGATGATTGTAGTATTTCGGATACGCTGGTAAAGGAAAATTTAAACAAGTCTAACAAGCAGACCACGATCATATCGTATTTGGAGACGACCTTGATGTATCGTTGATACATGCAGTTTCTTGGGTTTTAGTCAGACATGAATGTTCATGTATGTATTGAAGTATGCATATAGGCAGAAAAAAAGATGATTGTTGGTAAATTAAATAGCTGTTTTCAAGACAGTGTTGATATTGGGCACATGTAGTCGCTTGTGATATAGTCAGACTTGATAAATTGTAAGTTGTAAAACAAAAATTAATTATCTTTTGTGGTTTACATTTACATTACTTAATCATAACATATTTTAAAAAATGTAAATTATATATTACGTTCACTGCATGAAAAAAGTGGGTGGGATGGGTTTTTGTCTCAACAATTGATGTGATTTGGGTTATTCGAATACATGTCTTACTTGAAATAAAACGCTGATCCCCGGGATTTCGAATAGCCGGGGTTTGACTGTAGTTGTAATTGAATAAATATTGTTGGTGAGTGGTGAGATTGTTTGCCTGTAGAAAGGAGGTCATGAGTTTTGATTCCTGGTCGCGACAATCTAAAATTATTAACATAGTATGGGTATATTTCTCTAGCTTGGTGCTAAAGCATATAAAGATAGTTCCAGGACTGGTTGGCCTAGTGACCTGATAATGTGCCTGTGATTTCATGCCACTTGCCTTTTTGGCTTGATACCACAGTGAAGCATATAAAGTCTCTTTTTGACTGAAATACTGTTGATGAGGTGTTTAAAACAAAGCAAATAAAGAGACATATATATTTTGTTTTATATCAAAATCAGAAATACTTTATATTAATAGCATTCAAATTCAGTTCAGATAGCTTCAATATTTCCAGTCTTATGCTTCTTATCTTATTAAACATGATAAATTAATGCTTGTGCAGAAAAGTCCTTCTGTCACCATTAAATTTAGATACAATATTTGATTCCACAACTTAATGTCAAATTTCAAAACTGTGTGAGTTGCTTCTATAGCATTAAAGTTATTCCATTATTTGTCAAAATATGATGTTTTTTGTTTGTAGTTTTGTGTTTATCAATGTTAGGTAACATATCCAGATTCATAAAACTTCTGTTCATTTCCAGGCCCATGCAATGGACCCATTACATCTTCGCCACATGGATATTTATGCCTGTATATTACACAAGGAAAGGAAATTGCCAGAACTGCAAAGGTAAGACATGGTCAAATTTTTATAACCCATCTACACATTGAGTAGTTTTATATAGTTTCAATTGGCACCTCTACTATACAGGTAACCTGTTTTAAGCAGCCACTTTTCTGTATTTTATCTCTATTTGCCTGTACTGAGCAGGCATATTACTTTAAATAGGTTGGCTCACTTTGTGAAGCTGTTTTTTTCTTCTTACTTTTGTATATTTCTTACTTTTGTTATCTTTCATAATTATATGTTTTCATGTAAGCATTATAAATTCTGTATTTTTGAACTCATTGAAAATTATAATTTGTACTGAATACACTTGTGAAAATATACTGTTGTAATAGATACAAATGATAATAGAAACATTTTATACAGTTAACCCTTTCCCTCATAGAGGACACCATGAAAAGACCTATGCGAACAGCATAAAACCAGATCAGCCTGCGAGTAACTCACAGGCTGATCAGGTTTTATGCTGTTCGCTGCTCCTCAGTGGTCTGGAAATGAGTATTTTGTAATTAAATTTGATACGGTATAACTGTGGTTTTCTGCAGATCAGGCTTTATGTGATACCTATTGAGGGCGTCAAAATGAGTCTATATGAGGGAAAGGGTTAACCACCTAGTCCCCAAATGACTGAAATATTGTTGGTGGGACTTAAAACCCAATAATCAAATATTTTTCATACCGGTACTAAGAATTGCTGTCAAATTTTTTTGATATGATAGCATCTGATTGTCTTAATCATTGTGAAATTTCACAGAAACCTCACAGAATCGGAGAAGATAGAACAACCTCTTAAGGATGATATTGTGATACCTCTATTAGTAATTTTGTATGTTGCCTTTTCAGGTTATCCAACCAGTTAATGACAGCTTCTGAACTGGCCCCAGAGCCCTGGATAGCCATGGGCTACAGTAGTTTAGAGACCAAGGCAGTTCGGGCTGTGTACTTTGCACAGAAGGTATTGTTCTCTCTTAGTATACTTCCATTACTCTGTGTGTATGTGTGAAATTCATTGTCCAGTTTTTACAGATTCAGGGCTACGGATAAGATTTAAGGTCAGTTGAGTATTTACTTGTCAACTTTTCAGAGAATTGGGTTTTCACAATTTTGATTGAGAAATGAAAATATGGCTACTCCATCAAAATTGGGTCAGTTGCTTTTTTTCCAAACTAAAATTGGGAATTGAAATTTCTTTCTTAGCATCAAAATACACAGTGTTAAACACTATTTTGTTAGACGTTGAAATTGACTCTGATTATCAGATACATTAGGCTGTTCCTCTATTTCAAGTACCTCTTGCACTTTTACTGCCTCAGATTTACTGCATGCAAGTTTGTGTTCAGCACTCTTTATTGTGTCTAGTGATGCTAGACACCTGAATGTGTGGCATTCCTTCTTTAGCCCAAACACTACAAAGTTTTAGTTCAGATCGCATGTCCGTATATACCGAACATTTCATGTTGGAATTGGTGTCATTTACAATAAGCCAAGGAAACATGATCTTGCACTCGGCGACTGTAGATTTACCGACTCTACGGCTGTCATGCTTTTTCTTTTTTGTAAACACAGTCCAAAACTTTGAATGTCGGTGATTTTTGTTTTTTTTGGGGGGGGGAGGCATTTGTCATGGTGACTGTAACAGGTCTCCTCAAGATGAGCTATTTGGATAACTCTGTGTCCGTCATCATGTATCATTCATCATGCATTGTCAACAATTTGCTTTAAAGGACATCTATCTGAAATCGCTGGATAGAAATTCATGAAAGAAGGCATGAATGATCCTTGGGTAGCCCTCCACAAAATTTGCTGAAATAAATTTGATCCATGCAGAACTCTGGTGCTATGGCAACCAACAGACTTTTACTTTAAAGACTTTTCCTCTGAAACCAATGGTCAGAATTTAATTTTCTTTGAAGTTGATCCCTTGAAAAAATTAGGCCCCTTGTGTGTTGCCTAGTTTCTTTATGTATTCTATATACATAATTTCAAAATTTGTCTGCTATGAAGCCAATCACCAGAATTAGATTTCATTTTGCACCAATGGTCATTTCATGGCTGTCTACCGTAATTGCTAAAGCAGTTGGTAAAACTGTAAAAAATTAATTTCTTTTGGCACAAATGGCCATGCCGTGACCGTCTTCATTTCAAAATTAAAGTTGATCCCTTGAAAAATAAGGCCTCCACATGTTTGACTAACATAAGAATTCTTTGTATCTGAATCTTAAATCTGGTTGCTGCTGGAGGTAACCATGTAAGCTTATGTACTCTGGTGAGTGATCTAGGGCCATACAGCCCTCTTGTTATATTAATTGATTTTTTTTTGATGATTTATGTGTTAGTGTTAGCGGATGTACCTTGGTGCCTCTGTGTACAAGGGGTTGTCCTCCTCATGTCTTTAGCAGGGCCTGGTTTTGATGTGTTTTTATTTATATCCTTCAACTTTATCAAGACTTCCTGACATGGTAACATTAGTTGTGACAAAGCAGTTTCTGGGGGTATTCATAATCTTCAATGATAGTTCTTATTTGTTGTTGAGTCGAGGTTGTGTAGTGGAGAATTCATCACTTTCAGTGATAGCTCTAGAATGATTTTCCAGGCCAGCACGATTGACCCCTCCAATGTGGAGGCCCTTCTGATGAAGGCCATGGCCCTGTTGTATATCAAGAAGACTCAGGAGGCTATACTCCATCTACAGGCAGCGGTCCGCTTGGCGCCACACAGGTTTGAGGCGTATAAAGGTAGGTCACACAGTGTACCAGAAAACCTTTCCACCAAAGATTGTGCAAATACATGAATTTCATGGAAATATTTTTAACCAGGTTTTTAACAAAAATCCTATGTTGTTTGGTGGATGGTAGGGCATCAAACATGTTCATTTCCATTGAATATCTTTTGTTAGAATTGAGACACCTTATGGGAAGAAGATTGAGATTGATTTTCAGGTTGTTAGGTTCAAAGTCAAGGTCACTGTCAATAAAAATAGATTTTTTGTTTCTGTCAAATAACTTCTTTCAGGTGTGAGATATAGTCAGATTATATAGATAGATATCTAATAGGAAGAGGAAGATTGGGATTGATTTTAAGTAGGGTCAAGGCCACTATTACTGAAATAAATATGTTGATTTTCCAGGAGGAAAAATAATACAATAAATAACTAAATTCACTCTAACTCAATATTTTGGAAAAGTATGCCTTTCTCAAGAAAAAAACATGCATTTTTAGCAAGTTCTACATTATAGACATTTGAATAGTCGCCATATTGTTATTGTTATGAACGACGTCAATGTCATACAAAATAACGTCAAAAGATGACGCTACTTTTGGCGCCTTTTCTCTAGGACGTCAATTGACGCTAAATGGCAAAGAAGGCAATTCTTGCGTGTTGCAGACAAGCGGCTTGATAGTATGCAGTCTCTTTATCCAAATTGTCTCATGTAATCGTCTTTCAGTTCTGTCCGCTGTATATACTGGACGCAAGACGGAAAATCGCATGTCTTCATAAGTGTAGTTTCCTCATACAAAATGTGTGTTTATTGGTTGATCCCTTGTCAGCCTAACATCCCTTAGGTGCTCCTGCATTCTCTCCTTTAACTGGCGTTCCATCTGTCCCACATAGACTGTAACATCACATTGTGCACAACTTATAGCATACACCATGTTTTTCACCTGACAACATACATCAGTCTGCACACTATAGAAATCGCGGCCTGCTGTGTCTGAAATAGGCATGTCTGTAATAATATTGCAAAGCGCACATTCCATTTTGCATGCAGATATCTTCTTACCCACAGATCTTTGAGTCTTTGAATGGACCAAGATATCAGCTATGTTTCTGTGTCTCCTGAAGGCCACCATAGGTGGCTTTGCAAAGACTTCCTTCATTCTCTCTGATCCATACAAAACTCGAGAGTGTCGGCTTAATGTATGTTGAACATTGGGTAGTATGCCGGAATATGTCAGAACCAGTGGAACATGCTAAAAATTCATGTTTTTTTCTTGAGAAAGGCATACTTTTGCCGAAATATTGAGTTAGAGTAAATTTAATTATTTATTATATTACTAAAATAGTTTTTGTTTCTGTTTCCATCAAATAACTTCCTTTGTCAAGGAACATAAGTATTCACCAACCTGTATAGAATCGCAGTGCCTGACTTAATTCCCCTGCACTGATGATGTCATCCAGCATATTATGAAGTCATCAATGAAATATGATGTCACCAACATTTTAAACATGCAAGAAAAAAAAAAGACTTGTAAACATAAGCATTTTGGTGACAAGGATCTTTTATGATGTCAATTTGTGTGATGTCAAATGTGTCTAAGGCAGGGCAGGAAATAAATGTTAGTCTTGTTGCCTGGGGCAATCCTTGAAAACCTGGTTTCTCATCATTTGACGTGTTTCTTGTTCAGATAATAAAGGATTTAACCCTTTCCCTCATAGAGGACACCATGAAAAGACCTATGGGAACAGCATAAAACCAGATCAGCCTGCGAGTAACTCGCAGGCTGATCAGGTTTTATGCTCTTCGCTGCTCCTCATTGGTCTGGTAATGAGGATTTTACAAATAAATTTGGTAAGGTTTGGCTTTCTGCAGATCAGGCTTTATGTGGTACCTATTGAGTGCGTCAAAATGAGTCTATATGAGGGAAAGGGTTAATGGATGCAAGATCTTATATTCATATATGCATTAATTACAGTGTTTTATTTACCTCCACATTCAGCCCTGGAAAATTGTCTATACTAAGTAAAACTGCAGCATTTATGATGCGAATTCTGAGTGAAAGATTATTTCCAAGCTTTTTTTTTTAAGGGTTTTTCAACAAAAAATTAGGTCCTTTAAATTATGATGTCTGGATGGGCATCAGCATACAGTTGACCTTGTGACCTTGACCTTTGACCTAATTCTGATGAAAAAAGTGGCATCTGGACAGGTTTACCTTTTGGTTAATCTGCTATAACTTCTATGTGATTCAATGGATTGCTTCAATATTTGGACAGTTGCTCAAGTGAATGGACCTCTTTATTATGCAGTTGACCATGACCTACTTTGGATGAAAAAAGACCCCCCCCAAAAAAAAACAACAACAACAAAACAACAACAACAAACAACAACAACAAAAAACAACAACAACAAAAAAAAAAACCCAAAACAAAACAACAACAAAAAAACAACAACACATCCTTAATACCATCAGGTCTGTTTTTCACAATCTGTATTAAGCACTCAACATTACTATTGTTTAACCATTTGTTTCACTATAAGGCATTCAAAGCCTTCCAACTGGCTTGAAGTAGGATAGTGGATGTTCCTGGATGCCTCTGTGCACTTGGGGTTGTCCTGCACATGTCATTAGCATGGCCTTGCCATAAAACGGAAATACTGTCCCAGTAATTGTACAATCAAAAACAACAATAACGATAAGTCCGTCACCTGTTAACCTATTTGTAGGAAATGCATTGTTTGAAACTTTGGGATATTTTATATCAAATTCAATGTTTCCTTGTGATTTTGTAAATAGTTTGTGAATACTTTTACAAATACTGGTTATATTGCCCACAAAAAACCATGATTTGAACCCTGATTTGATGAACCATTGTCTAGGTGGAGCCTTGAATTCAGATGATAATGTAAAACCATAGACTTTTCATCTCTATCTATCATGTTCACTGGATTATTTTATTAAGGTTTAATATCTTTATTGACACATAGGGATCACTTTTTCATTGTTTGTCTGTCCGTCTGTCTGTCACACTTTTTTTGCCACGCTTCAGCAGGTGACACACATGTTCCAGAGAACACTCTTGTTTTATGTTAAAGAAACTTAATACTCAGAGCATTTGCATTTTTCTAGCATTTTCGCTGCATTATTTTTTCAGGTTTAATAGACTCTTACTTAGAAACCCGTAGAAACAGAGATGCATTATGTTGGGCAGGAAAAGCTTTGAAAACTCTAGGAGGAAATGTTCGCACTCTTACAGTAAGTGTTGAAATATTGTCAAATACATTTACAATATCATGGCTGGTCATGGTGGCCAAGTTGTTTTAATGTCTACCAAGTAATCATGAGATTAGTTTGATCCCCAGATGCAACAACAAAGTTCTTTAATTCTTTACTTCATGAATATTCATGTACAAATTCATGATATAATGCATATTAATGAACTGAGCTTTAAATGGTGCATGATATCATGAATTTTTCTTTGCCACACGGACTGTGTAGGAATCTAAGCTATAGTATTGTATGAGCAAACCAGAGGAGACCCTGATCAGATAGCTCCTATAGCAGTTGTCTGATCTGGGTTTGCTCTGTTTGTGATATAATAGTGAGGTATCACTGTATATGTCTCATGTAGACAAAAGTCTGAACTGAAATACTGTTGATGGGACTTTAAAAACACATGCAAATTAGTTGTGGGTAAGCAAGCATGTTTTCCATGATTTTATTGAAATATAGACACTAGTGGGCCTCCAATAATAAATATGATAGTGTAACAGCCTAATAAAGAAGTGTTTGTGGTGTTTTTCAGCTGTATGCTTCAGTTGTTGCTAAGGAGGCTGCTAATACAACAAAGGTGAGTTTTGTCCATAGTGATTGATTATTTCATGGGTAAAATATATTAAAAAGCAGTGCATTAATACTTATTCTCATATATATTAATTATTACAGTATGATATTGCAGTGTGACATCACAGTATCCATCATATGTAGGAAATTTTGTTGGTCTGTTAAATCCAAGCAAATAAATTTTGTTATCATCACACACACCAACATGACTTGGGTCTTTTTCATCTAATCATCTTTTCAGCCAGGGGGTTTTCTACTTTCCTAGCCCCCAAATGGGAATAATTATTGACAAATTCCACTGTATTGAGAATTTTTTAAGAAGTAGAAAAGTAACTTAGTTTGTGTAACATATTGTTTAAAGAGGCATTTGCTTTCATTAAGACAATGAAATAACAAACAAAACACTGAATCTGAAGAAAAAAATCAAATTGGGAAAAATATTTCAAATTTTCAATTGGAAATAGGTCGGAACTTTGAACTTTACAATAGGCTGAAAAAACCTGTCAGCAGTCACCTAAATCAGACCAAAAGTTACATGTATGTCAGGTTAAATTTCTATACCAATTATTATACAAAATTCTGACAATGTAATAATTGCCAAATTTAGAAAAATGATAGCGTTTATTAGTCAGACTACTGGATTGCTTTTTGAAAAATACTTTTGGCTTTTAAATAAGATCTCATTGGTAACTTGTGTCACATTGGAAAAGTGTGTAGATGTCATTTATGTTTATACAAATTGTGTTCATGTTCAGTTGGGACAAAAAAGGTGTGAGTTCAAATTTGGTGTGGTACTTTTGTTTTCAGGCTAAACCCTACTTAGAGAAAGCCATGAAGCTGAACCCCAACAGTCTGGACCCTGTGTTTGTGATGGCGGAGATACTCAAGTACGAGAAACAGTACGACAAGGGGTGGAACTGTAAGTGATTCATCATGCCACTCATTTACTTGTAACTTATTCATTGACAAAGCCTGGTGATTTCAAAATTTTTAAGTACGATCTCAGGTTTCAACTCAAACGTCATACATGAACTCAACTTTGAGACTGACTATGATTTTATTTGTGGTGTTCTTGGCTGGTACTTGACAAAATGGGGTTGCTATGGTTACTTGAGAGTACTCAGTACTGGTTCTACCCAGGAACTCGTCTCCTGTGGGTCGGTGCTATTCATAGGGCATGTAAAAGAACCAAGGGGTTTGCCTGCAAAAAGCGCTAGGGTATCACACATGTACTTCCTAGTAACCAATCACTGTCTTGTCAGTGAAAAAAACACCAAAACAACAAGACCCCACTGGAAATATATGCTTCATGTTTGTGGGTTATCCTGACTGCAAGTCTAAATACATGCATGTACAAAAAAAAAAAGTTAAAATTAATGAATTTTTAGAGTGAGATCAAGTCCTGTCTCAGCTGAAAAAAGTATGATAGACATTGTACACCATTTTCTCAGAAAGAATAAGAATTAACACTGCTCCTCTCTTAAACTCATTTGGGTATGATAATCAGACTCATGCCTGAGTATACCTCAACAACACAAATAACCTTGCTGAACCCTTAACCTGCTGAATTTCTCAATTGGACGTAGCCGGCATCTGTTTTGGAACTGTCCATTATCAGTTTTAGGCATAACAAGATGAAAACTTTTAGTTGGTCAGCCAACAGTAAAGAGCCAGGCCAGCCTGCACGGATGTGCAGGCCGGCCTGGCTCTTTACTAGTGGCAAAGGTTAGCACTTACGGTGTCAGCAGGGTAAGGGTTAAGTGATAGTTCAATCTTGACGAACATGCTATTCAATAGCTACTTTGTGATAATAAGCATGGTAGTCAATGATTGACCTGGTTTTATTTGTAATACTATTTGTGATCAGTTGACCAAGCCATGAAAGGTGGGCTTAAAGTTTTCACTGATGAAAACAAGAAGGATGCTTTCTAATTGAGAACGTACTGGGCCAGGTACAATAGCATGATGAATAAGTCCGGTTTGTGTATTCAGGTTGCGGTCATATCTGCGGCACCACAGCACGTGTAGGCTGCACCAGATTTTGGCGGACTTCTTGGCCCACACGGGGGAACACCAGGAAGCCCTGGAACAGTACAGCAAGGCTCTCGGGTAGGCCCTCTTTTTACTTAGTACTCAATCATGTACCCTCTTCTTTGGTATCACATCATTCCTGTTCAGTGCCATTTTTCTCTACCATTGTCTGCTTGTAGGCACGCTTTCAGAAAATTTCCTTGAATTCATAGTTTTCCTCAAAATTGCTATTTATCAAAGAGTTTCTTTCCCCAAACTCAAGAAAATGGTTGTTCTTTATCCCCAGATTTTGATAATGAGGTTCCGTCCCCATTGTTAGAAAAAGAAAAAAGCCTGCTGTTAAGCACTTCACATATATAAGAGTGTTATGAGGTTTGGCAGTGTATGTAGAGAATTACCATTATTATACCCTCAGATAGAAAAAATATGGGGGACTATGGTAGAGTCACATCGGTTGGTCCGTTTTTGGCTACCTTTGGTTGGATTTTGATTAAACTAAGTCTAGTTGGGCATATCGTTGGCACGTCATGACTGGCTTGATTTTGTTTGAGTTACAGCCCATTGTTATATTTATTAAGATATATTGTCCTCACTTTTCCTCAGCTACCAATTGTCAGATTTTCTTTTAACTTCACAACAACAATCCTACTTGCTCATTTTGTAGGCATTTCATGGTTGCTTTATTTTTAATTGAGTTAAGCAAAGGTATCCAGTACATTGCTTTGACCGAAATACTGTGGCATTTAAAAAAAAATAATTCAACAAAATAAAAGTTGTAAAGCTGTAAGCAGAGGTGACACATTGGGATCACTTTTCTGTTGTCTGTCTGTCCATCCGTCTATCTGTCCATCACACTTATTCTGTCAGATATGCACATATCTGTGGCATGTTATGATCAGCTTAGTTGCCTTTTTGTGTCATTTTCTATAAGCAGAGATGACATATAGGGATCACTTTTCCGTCGTCTGTCTGTCCGTCTATCCATCTGTCAGCCACACTTTTCCCGTCACGCTTCAGCAAGTGACACATGTGTTCCAAAAAACATATTTGTTTGTAGTTATTGAATAAATTTTGTCTGCAATACATGTTTTATTGAATCAGGGCTCTACCTGGTTTTGGTGTTTTTGTTCTTCAAATTTGTAAAGACTGTCTTTGACATGGTAACAGTAACTATGACAAGTTATTCATCATCTTGAATGATAGGTCTTGTTTTTTTTTGTTTTTTTTTGGCAAATGTGTGTTTGTTTGTTCAATTAACTTTTTACTTAATAATCCATACCCAAATATATAAATGTCATATTGTAAATGTAAATTGTGTAGCCGTGCCCATTAATTTTGACCACAAGTGTTTGTAAATATTTAATTATGTATTTGATAATGCTGCCCACATTTTTGGGGCCTTATCATGTTCAAAGAATAAATAAACTAAAATAAACTGTTATAAATGTGAATACACTGAATATATATTTGTTACTTTGCCAGATTGGATCCATCTAATGCTCGAGCCCGTGAAGGGATTGAACGAGTAGAGAAACACAGTGATATAGGACTGGATGGCTCATATGATGTGGAGGTGGAAGAAATGGAAAACAGCGACAACGAGGTTATTGATATTGTAATACTATTTTACCTCTTACAACTTTTCTATATTAATATGCATAGATGCATCATCACAAAATCAGTAATGATTACAATTTGAAAATTCCTAACTTAAGGTGGTGGGATATGCGTTCATTATTGTATGAGGAAACCAGAATATCGTCTGACCAATGTCATTAAAAATGGTACTGGTATTGTTCCTTT
>CM037790.1:51657496-51707496 GCA_021229015.1 Solen grandis
ATCCACGTGAAAAGAAAAAAGTTTATAAACTTTATATTAAATCTTTCTTTATTATTCCAGCCCTGGTTGCACATCTATTTCCAAACAAGAAGGAAGCAGCTTTTGCGAACTACCATACCTGGAAAGCTACTGGCTTTACCATTACATTTGTTTACAGCAACTTCTTGTGTGTATCAACCAAACTCATCATCGGCATTGCCTTACTTGTAGCGGCCATGTTGTTATACCTGATTGTTGAGGTGCGCGTGCACCGACGGTCACGTGACAAAGACGAATACTCGCCACCATCCGATAAAGGGACAGAACTCTATGACTGAGGCCAATAGCCCAATCGTATTTATTTATCTATTTGTAATCCAAAGATGGAAGCGGAGAATCAAACACGTTATTAATTAGAAATTTACATTGATAATATGTACGACCATATATTCTCCAAACGTCAACTAAATGTTTCAGTACGATTTTGTTTCATTGGCGACGCTAAATGATATAATCATTAAAGATAGACAAGGATATTTTTTTTTAACGGTGATAAACATCGCCGTATGTTTTGTTCTATTTTTCGATTTTGTATGTATGTAAGTAAGCTGCGAAAAGTAAACAATATTCCTGACGTTTTCTTGGATAAGAATCAATGCATCCAGGCGCGCCATGGTCCAATGGAAACGCGTATGACTGCGGATACGGAGGTTGTGGATTCGAACCTACGTGTGAGATAAAATATTTTATGAACTTCCCGGTCGCAAAATACTGGATCAGCGCAATATACTTTGAGAAGTATTTCTATCAATTATAAGAACTCGTTTCCCCATTCACATATAAAAAAATACGTTCAGAATCATCGCCAAAGTATTGATTATACTGTACATGAAGGGTGTTTGTTAGAAATAAATGTACATTCTGTCTCCATAATTATGGAGCACACGTCATTAATTTGCCATAATTAATTGATACGACAGAACGTGGAATGCCAGGTGTTATACTTAGTTCATATGTTGTATTTGAAACCCCACGTGTGATGTTGTATTTGTGGTGGGAACATAATGTATATTGACAGTTATTTATTCTCGTACATAAACACATTCAGGTGAAAAATTAAAACCACGGGATGCTTGGTGCACTGGTCTGACCGATCACGGGATGCTTGGTGCACTGGTCTAACCGATCACGGGATGCTTGGTGCACTGGTCTAACCGATCACGGGATGCTTGGTGCACTAGTCTGACCGATCACGGGATGCTTGGTGCACGATCACGGGATGCTTGGTGCACTGGTCTAACCGATCACGGGATGCTTGGTGCACTAGTCTGACCGATCACGGGATGCTTGGTGCACTGGTCTAACCGATCACGGGATGCTTGGTGCACTGGTCTAACCGATCACGGGATGCTTGGAGCACGAACACAAAAGGCTTGGAAAACAGGTCTAACCGATCACGGGATGCTTGGTGCACTGGTCTGACCGATCACGGGATGCTTGGTGCACTGGTCTAACCGATCACGGGATGCTTGGAGCACTGGTCTAACCGATCACGGGATGCTTGGTGCAATGGTCTGGCCGATTTTAATGCACTAGTATTACCAACAGAAATGCAGTACAAAACAGGGTATATGTATGTCCGAATTATTTGAAATAAAAACTTAAAAAAGGTTGTTTGGATAATCTTGAAAAACCATTATAAAAACACTGTCCCTTTAATTGACAGGTGAGATTTAAGTTTGTCAGCCGCACTGTATTTCCTTAAAAAAATTTAATAAAACGGACTTAAAATCGCTATTTGTAATAGATCATACTAATAATTTATCCAATACGAACCATTAAAAAAATTGTTTTGCTAGTAAACACTGGCATTTGATTATTTTAAAGGGCAGGTGTACCTGTATAGAAAATGTCGTTTTGTACTTTCACGTTATCATCTAGCTTGAGTGTAACGTCCCACCGACAGAATCTCAGTCATTTTGGGATCTCTCTCTCTCTCTCTCTCTTGATTACTACCCACCCTCATAAGAGGATTATTGATAGGGTAGGTGCGGCTTCGAAGCTTGTTAGTTTTTTGTGTGTGTTTTTAAACACACGAGAAAATGATTACTGAAAAATGGGACTTGGCCTCCAAGTACTGTGATGTGATTCAAGTGTAGTATAAATGTTAGTTTGATGTACTGTCTTTGACTATAAACAGGGTAAGAAATGCAGGATTAGAATTGTATTTGCGACACTTCTAATGTACATGAGACTATATGGTGTTTCACTGTAACAAGCGACATGATACCACACCCAGTCACATAAACCTGACAATGCGATTACTAGTTCTAGAGCCAGCCTTATCAACAGAGTGCCAAACACAATGTAAATTATGGTGGCATATTTCTGCCAGCCACTACCCACTTAGTTATGTCGAAACCTTTCTGAAATATTACCACACACTCAGTCAGTTCCTGGCAAGTATAAAACGTTAGTCTTATCCTCTTGGGTATCTTAACTGTTAGTGCCCACTACTGCCAACCATATATTCACTGAAGATAACTGAATATCGTGCTCATTTTTTCAAGTTAGTTAAATTATGTTGTTAGCAAGCATTTTTACGTAAGTACCTGGAAAAAAGTATGACCTCCAGTAAACCTAAGTGAATGGTTGGCAGTAGTGTGCACTTACAGACAGTTTTGTCCTGTTAAGTTACGTAAGTGGATGACTTGAAGTTTTTTCTACTTGCCAGTTAGTAGGTAACTGAATATGTGACAATTTTCAGAAGCTAAGTGGATTTGTGGTTGGCAGAAATATGTCACCATAGTAAAAACGGTATTGCCAACTTATATAATGTCAGAGGTGTTTCGTTGTTATTACAAATACATGAAATTGTTTACAACAGTGCTGGGCTCACTGTATTGAAAACAACAACAACAAAGAAATAAAGTTACACATGTACATCTTTCCAACAATTCACCTATCTCCGGAATCCCCCGTCTTTTTTTTCCGATATTGCTGCTTAGCCAGACTTGCTAAAAACCATTGATCAAATCCATGTTCATCAAACAACGAACTTTTAGTAAGGCTGAGAAAAGATAGTAAACGCAGAAAAAATATTAACACGAAGTCAATAAAAGAATAATGCCATGAAATAATTTTTTTGGCCATAGTAGTATGGCATGTCTATATATGTGTTCTATAACTATATAAATGCATTTATATATGGTATACTCATATAAATATTGTATATAGCTGCATATGTTTATGGTATAATTATATTGTAAATTATTTTGTATATAAAATTATACTACATATATATGACTTTTAATACAGATATATCAAAGAATACAATATATATATACAAAAGTAATGGAACATATATATGGAATTATACAACACATAAAAAAGCAATTGTTTAATATATATTAAAAGAATACCATAAACATATGCAACAATATACAATATATATCTGATTATACCATATATAAATGCATTTGCACAATACAAATATATATATATATATATATATATATAGTAGCACGTTCCGTTCGTGATTTAAGAGGAGTTTTAAGAAAACGTTTCGTTAATATTTTCATATTAAATGTATGTCTTTAAAAAGCATGGATTTAATATAAAGAACGTCAATGATTTTTTACCCCTTACATGCTAGTCTGAAGTTAAGGACAAGTCCCTGTAATGGTTCCGTTACATTTCGGACTTCATGGCCTTTCGCGGAGATAACCAAAAGTTTCCTAATGTTTCATTAGGGTACCTTGGTTATCTTGGTAGAGGTTAAGTGGTCCAAGACGTAGCGGAAACATTACAGGGACTTTACCTTAACTGAAATTAATATATGATAGGTATAAGTTTCATCTTGTATTTGTATATATGTATTTATAAATATTCCGTGGTATAAGTCGTATACTAAATAGCTGTGTTGTTTATTTTAAGGTAAGATATCTATAATGGTTCCACTACATTTCGGACCTTATGGCCTTTCACGGAGATAACCGAGGTTTCCTAAGTGGTAAAGGACTGAAAGCCATGAGTTGTTTCTTTTTATAATACTTAAGATTTTAATTTAAAACTTAGCGCAATGTTGCATCTGTTCGATTCCTTTGTTTGTTCAATTTTATAATATAACGCTGAACTTTGGGGAAATACTAAATAAAAAATATATATACCTAATGAAACTTGTATGTACTCCGATTTCAAACTTGTAGAGAAGATATATTTCCCAAAAAGTAAATATTAAAATGTGCATTGGCTCAAACTGTTGTCTGCTAGAATAATTCTGACGCATAATCAACTCTGTGAAACCAATTTTCGTAAAAAGCTATAGAAAACCAAAAATCTGTTATTTTGAATACAACAAATGCTATAGACAAAACATTAGTCGGAGAACATACAAGTTTCGTCTAGTATATAAATATTACATTTAAAATTCTGTAAAAGATTACTCGGTGTTAAAAGAACTACTTGCTCAGCGTAAGTGTACGGAGAATTGGGAAGATATCCATTTTACATAGCTCGTTATATAAAAAATGCCAAATATTGGTTTAGGCTTTTTTATATACAGATGATATAATTCTAGAAAAAAAATTACACATATATGTTATAAAATAAACTGGGTATCAAATGTTAAAAGCTTGTGTGATCAGTTTGGGTTTAGCGATGTATATATTGGTCCATTCTCAGTAAATCCAAATGATTTTTGTATAATATTTAAAACAGAATAAAAGTACAAAAGTGGAATAGTGATTTATCCATAAGTAGTGTTATTTACATATTAACATTTTAAAACAGTTTTTACCTTTGAGAGTTACCTTGATATAGTACCAAACAATTTAAGGTATTTTCTCTCCAAATTGCGTTTATCGTCACATCCTTTGAAAACTGAAAACGGGTAGATACGGAAGAAATAGAACTGATAGACACTTAAGATAGTGTATGTTTGTGATAAGAAATTCAATGATATTGAAGACGAGTACCATTTCATTTTTATCTGCACAGCATATAACGAAATCAGAAAACGTTACATATACAAAAGATTTTACCTAAAACCAAATTTTATTAAATTTTATGAGATGTTAAAATTCAGATAAAAAGCGGTTTTGTTAAATTTGTCTAAATACATAAAAGAAGCTTTAGAACATCCTAAGATTTGTTCATTTTTCGCATTATGAGTTTATCTTGATTATTTTCTTCAAAATGTCCATGACTAAAATGCTATATACATGTAATAATTAAGTTATTAGAAATATTTGTTTAATTGCGACTTATGCGAAGACTCTTTACTAATAACTGCATTATTTTATTTCATTCAAACATAGGTCTGGTATATGTAGACGTTACAGAAAGTTGAGGATGTGTGTCAATACCAGTGGGGGTTGGAGAGAGAGAGAGAGAGAGAGAGAGAGAGGGGGGGGGGGGGGTTAGAGATAGAATTTTGTTGAAGTGTGTTGTGTTGTATGCACAGAGAGCGTACGTGTGAGTGTAAAATGATTAATTAAAGCTGATCAATTCGACATATAATTCAGTAAGATAGACTGAAAAATAAAAGCACCATAACGATTTAAAAACAGCAAGTATTCTCAACTTTCGGCCTGCATTAACTTATTTCTGTAACATGGTCGTGGTAACCATTTGATCTTGGTTTTAACTGACCGTATATATACGAGGGTATACGAAAAGTATCCGAAAATTTCCATAACATATTTATATCGTTATTAGCATAAAAAATTCAGAGCGATTTGTATATATTTTTCTTTCAAACTGAGTTCAAAATATATCAAAGTATTAATTTTGATTTTTTTTTAAATTTAAACAACGGTTAACTATATTGATAAATATGTTTATTAGTATATATAACTTTTCCGGAACATCCTCATATATCCACGAAATCGCGTTATATTTATAATTATCTTTAGCGATTTTATAGAACTTATATTAAATTGGATCTAAGTACGTAATCCCTCTATTCAGTGCTATTTATATATATTACCAGTAAATTTCAGGCTTTTTGGGGGTTGAAATCGTGTTTAAGATGATGGTTAGAATTTAAATTTTATGAAAAGAACGTTGGCCTACTTTTTATTTCTATTTAGTCTGTAGTTATCTTAGCCATGGTTGACATACTAAGGGTTTTTATTTTCAAAAGATTAATAAGTAAATAAAAAAGTAAATCACTGAAAAGGCAGTTCTATGTAGAAAACATGATTACCATGTATCTCAACACAATCAAACAAAAGTTTTCTTACACATCTCTTTAACATCTGCTTTAAATCTTATACTTTTTTTAAATTTTAGTTAGCGACGTCGAGGTACAGCGGAGTGTTCTAGATCTTTGGATTGTTGGATAAATAGAGAAATGTATGCGATGTAGGACCCCGAAATAGTGGGGACGAATAAACGTCTACAGTGCATAAAATCCGCTAGTTTGCATAAATAATCAAACATGGTAACCAATTTACCCTAGATCATTAATACAAATCACGAACACATAGGCTTAATTTTTATATGATAGTGTGTGTGTACCTCCGTGACATTACGCAAACTTATATATATATATATATAAAATGTAAACAAGACCTGTTTCCGGACATATAACTTGCTTAGAATTGCCAGGAGAGTGATGTTATGTGCCAGGTATCATTCTGAGATGATGACCAAGGTTCGAGTAAAGTGAAAACTTGGCCAAAAGTTCTCTTTGGCTGATTATGGGACCATTTTTCTTTCCATCACGGCCGCCACCAAACCCCTATAGTAAATATAAGGTATCTTCATGTGAGGCGTATATGGACTCTGACCTCCCATATAGATACCATAACGGCGGGCTACTTGCAGAAAGTTGGCCATTTCGGCAAGTTTGGGGCAAATGAAACAGCTCGCCTGCGCCTCCATGATACATATATATAAAATGTAAACAAGACCTGTTTCTGGACATATCACTTGCTTAAAATTGCAAGTAGAGTGATGTTATGTGTCAGGAATCATCCTTAGATGATGCCCAAGTTTCAAGTAAAATGAACTCTAATTGGTCAAAAGTTCTCCTTAGGTGGTTTTGGGCTCATTTTTCTGTCCATCATGGCTGCCGCCAAACCCCTTGAGTTAATATAAGATGTCTTCATGTGGGGCATATTTGGACTTTGACCGCCAAGTTGTACAGATACCACTTCGGCGGGCAACTTAACGCTTGTTTGGTGCAAAAAGATGGCCATTTCAGCAAGTTTGGGGCAAAAGAAAAAGCTCGCCTGGGCATCCATTAAACATATATATATAATGTAAACAATACCTGTTTTTGGACATATCACTTGCTTAAAAGTGCAAGTAGAGTGATGTTATGTGCAAGGTATCATCCTGAGATGATGGCCAAGGTTCAAGTAAAAAGAAATATTGGCCAAAAATTCTCCTTGGGTGGTTTTGGGCTCATTTTTCTGACCATCATGGCCGCCGCCAAACCCTTAAAGTAAATACATGTATAAGGTGGCTTCATGTGAGGTGTATCTGGACCTTGACCGCCCAGTTGTACAGATATCATTACGGCGGGCAACTGAGCGCTTGTTTGGTGCAAAAGGGTGGACATTTCGGCAAATTTGGGGCAAATGAAAAAGCTCGCCTGGACCCTCATTATAGACATATATATATAAAATGTAAACAAGACCTGTTTATGGACATAAAACGTGCTTAAAATGGCAAGGAGAGTGATGTTATGTTCCAGATATCATCCTGAGATGATGCCCACTGATCAAGTAAAATAAAATCTTGGCCAAAAGTTCTCCTTGGGTGGTTTTGGGATCATATTTCTGTCCATCATGGCCGCCGCCAAACCCCTATAGTAAATATGGACTAGGACCACAATTAATTTTACTATATGTTCTATATAAGCATATATGCAAATGGCAATTTCTGTTAGGGAAATTGACATCCAAACTTACCCACATTAGATAGATCTATTCAAGAGAAATAATTCTTTACATTTTAAACATAGGGTTACCCAACTACTTTTTGACCTATTTAAGGCCAAATAATATATGTATGAAATAAGTACACCAGTCCGCCATTTCACACCAACTTTTTTAAAAAATTCCCCTCTCAGCAATGCTCAACTTTTAAGGTTGTTGTGCAATAAGGCCTCCAAAATTTGGGCATTTTATGATTATTTTAACTGTGTTCTATAGGATTTAATCCTTTATTGCATGTCTTTCAGTCAAAAACTCACCATAATTCAGCATTAAATAGGGTCACTATTTTCTGTATAGGCACATCTGGATACAGGGTAACCAAGGGCAGGTAACTGTGGTCTTAGTCTTATTTAGTACAAAAAAAATTAAAAAAGTGTCTAAAAGTGATGCACAATATATACTGAGCCATTGTATGAATTTGTAGCAAAATATTCTTTCATTTATCAAAATACAGCATTTTATGTAAGATAGGTGTTTACCCAAAATAACTGCAGTTACAAATGCAGTCTAGCTTACATGGCCAACACTGAAATTTTAATAACTTCTTTATTTATGGGAAATTTCAATGAATAAAAAATTGATGTTCTATCAACTAATCTGCATTAGAAAATGTAAAACAACTGAAAATAAAACCTTATTCTTTACTCAATAAACTTGTTACTATTTTAGTAACATTTTTGGATTTTTTAAATATAAAAAAAAAAAAAAAGTCTCACCCTGTAAAATATTTGTTCATCTGAAAGAATACACTTTTGTCTTTATAATGAGACATAGTTGACCATTCTTCTATAAAAGACTGTGGAGATATCTTGTTATGAAACAGGCTACTGCAGGCACTTCAGGGGGTCTGGATGGCCAAATACCAGATGGCCCCATCTCACCGGGGGTAATACAAAACTTCAAAGGGTGACATGCAGTTGTCACTGTATCTTTCATGTGCCATTGTCAGCATCCCTGGAAGATGTCTGCATTCTCTGGAGACCATTCTCAGTATATATAGAGCTGATTTTTACCAAAATCCTAATAAAAATATCAACATTTAAGCAAAAAAACTCTCATCAACACAATGAGAGGTGACATGGCTGCACACTTATAAACTGGCCATATTCCACAGAGCAAAGGCTTGAGACTGACTGATCTCTCATCTATGGACACCTACATGATTACATACTGACTGCAGCAGAGAGGCCTTTGAGACTGAAGATCAATCTGTAAGGCGAAGAAAGTCCACTCCTAAAACAGCACAGGCGTCTTCGGCTAACATGGACCCACATCTAGGCCTCTCATCAGAAACAGCAGAATGCAGCATTAACTTTGGGCGTAAGACTTTTGGAAGGTGAGATAACTTCCATGGGCTATGATGATGTATATTAAGGTCATAATCAAGAGTCAATCAGCTGTGATCAGCCTAATTTATGGGTGGGAAGGAGAAAAAAGCATCTTCTGCCTTGAAATGCACTAACTGCAACTGCATCTCACATTAAATCACACCCATGACAAGCTGTATCATAAGGTTCAAACTCCTATCCATGAGTCAAACACCCAAGCATGATCATGGAATGGCAGAAGGGTCAAATGATGCCTAAATGTGTGACGGGCGATGCTGGTACATATTAGCTAAAATGGACATATTTGACCTCCAGCTAAGAGCAGCAAGCAGAAAGCAGCTGATAGAATAGGAAAGGCTGAATGAGAAATGGCTGCCAACCCAGTACACAGAGTATAATTCAATATAAATCATTAAAGGAAACAACAGAAAAAAAAAATCGAAAAAAATAAAAAAAAACATCAAGAGGAGATAACCATTCCAATGTACTAGAAATAATTTCATGAGTTATCTCCCTTTTGCTAAATGATATAAAAGAGCAAATTTAAGTTCTTAACAACACAGTAAAGCGATGATTTCTGTTGAACTGCTTTCCTAGAGTGCTAATGCTTTTTAATAAATGGAAGCTCTTGCTTGCCCTTTATTTGAATATTATTGTTTTCATAAGATGCTTGAATGTGTCACTGGGTTTTTCATTATTGCAGTGAATGAGCCTTTTATTTGCAGTTACGAGTTCACATGATAAAGAAAAAATATGTACACATTTTTCTTCACCATGAAAACTAACCACTTTTATTAAAGCGGCACTGTCCTGTCTTAAAAATATATTGTATTTGAGTTTTTTGTTTTGATTCTTTTTCAGAGAGAGAAAGAGAGGAGGGGGGAGAAAGAGAGAGAGAGAAAGAGAGCGAGAGGAGTACATACATATAAGCATGAAAACACTACAAACACATGGTCCCCCAAAGACAGCACAATCCATTAATCAAAGAATCACATAACCAAAAAATAAAATAAATAAATAAGAAATAAATAAGAAGAAAGAAAATTTGCCAAATACTTACACTAGCTGTCACTGCATTCATGATAGCCATCATGGGCTAAACATCTCCCCTTATTACTACAAATCTGCTGTCTTATGTTCCTATCATGGGGCTCAAGTCTAAAGTGTTCCACATTTATGCAGAGAAACTCATGGCACAGATGCGGAACATCACAATCATGCTTTTCAAGCAGAATTCTATGATTCATACTGTGTCGCAATATGTCAACATGGATAGTATGCTAAACTGCATCTGAAAAATGGTCCTTGAGGGTCTCTGGTTTGCTAGTAAAATAGAATATTTAACTCCCATTTGCCCCATTCTGCTGTTTAATACTAAACTGAAGCATGATTTTTTTTTTTATTTTGAACCCTGCTGTTGTCATGGCTATTATAAACATGTATCTTTCACACCAAAAGTAGATTCTGATAAAATTTTAGTAGAATGGGGAAAAATTATATATATATATATTAAGAATATTATATATTTTCTTAAACATAGTAACACATTTATATCTTTATAAGCAATAACTGTGCCAAATTTCAAATCAAAAACATGCATATTAAAAAAGTTATTAATAATGAAAGTAGGTCACCCCCCTCTCAAAAACCAGTCCACAATTAATTTTACTATATGTTTTATATAAGCATATATACAAATGACAATTTCTGTAAGGAAAATTGACATCAAAACTTACCCTCATAAGATAGATCTATTCAAGAGAAATAATTCTGTCCATTTTAAACATGGGATAACCCGACTACTTTTTGACCTATTTAAGGCTAAATAACATACGTATGAATTTGGTGCACAGGTCGGTCATTTCACACCAATTTTCTCAAAAATTCCCCTCTCAGCAATGCTAAACTTTTAAGATTTTTGTGCAATAAGGCCTCTAAATTGGGCATTTTCTGACTATTTTAACTGTGTTCTATAGGATTTAATCCTTTATTGTCTTTCAGTCAGAAACTCACCATAATTCAGCATTTAATAGGGTCACTATTTTTAGGAACATCCGGATACAGGGTAACCAAGGGCAGGTAATTGTGGTCTTAGTCCTATAATTTGTAATATATTCCATCAAGATATTATCTACCTTGAAAGTATGATACCCCAAAACGTATTAAAGATGTTTTAAATTTATCACATGCCTGGATACTGAGATATAAGCATGAGAGTATCCTGCATGCAAAACTTTAACCAAAATTTCTAAGTTAACAAGAGCTGTCAGAGGACAGCACGTTCGACTATTCAAAATGCTTGTTGGTAAATCAAATGAAATCTATTTAAATTCTTGCCCTTAACATTCCCTGTACATAATAATAGTCAAAAATGATATACCTTGATAGTCTGATACCCATTAATATATTTATGATGTCTAAAATCAATCCCATGCCTAGTTACTGAGACATAAGCACAATAACACTGTGCATGCGAAACTTAAACCAAAAATCCAAGTTAGAAAAGGGCCATAATTTGCATCAGTCCAAAGTTATCCTCCTGTTTTCTGATGCCCTTGAAGACACTCCTTAACTTTCTAGTCAATTCCACAAGCAATTTCTGAGATATAAGCTGGATAGTAGCTTGAATGCAAAAATTTAACCAAATTCTAAGTTAAAAGGGGGTCATAATTTTTAATTTATTCAATCAAGTGTTATCTTCCTTTATAGTATGATACCCCTAAACATATTAAAGATGTTTCGAATCAATTCCATGCCTGGACTCTGAGATATAAACATGAAAGTACCTTGCATGCAAAACTTTAACCAAAATTTCTAAGTTAAAAAGGGGCCATAATTTGTAATATATTCCATCAAGAGTTATCTACATTGGTTGTATGATGCCCCTAAACATATTCATAAACTTTCAAGTCAATACCATGAATGGTTATTGAGATACAAACTAGATAGTAGCTTGCACGCAAAATTTTAACCAAATATTCTATTGCATGCAAAACTTTAACCAAAATTTCTAAGTTAAAAGGGGGCCATAATTCCTATTAAATTCAGTCAAGAGATATCTACCTTGGTTGTCTGATGCCCCTGAACATATTTATTAACTTTCAAGTCAATACCATAAATGGTTATTGAGATATAAGGTTGATAGTAACTTGCACGCAAAACTTTAACCAAAAGCTGCAACGCCAACACCAGGGTGACTACAATAGCTCTCATATTCTTCAAGTAGTCCAGCTAAAAAGGGGCCATAATTTGTAATATATTCACTCAAGAGTTATCTACCTTGGTTGTCTGATGCCCCTAAACATATTGATAAACTTTCAAGTCAATACCATGAATGGTTATTGAGATACAAGCTGGGTAGTAGCTTGCATGCAAAACATTAACCAAATTTTCTATTGCATGCAAAACTTAACCAAAATTTCTAAGTTAAAAAGGGGGTACATGTGATTTATATTAAATTCAGTCAAGAGTTATTTGTCTTGGTTGTCTGATGCACCTGAACATATTTACAATTTCTTTCTTCGAATAGTCGAGCTAAAAAATGTTAATAAACCAGATGGTCCATACATAATGTTATTCAATACTGATATTTTTTTTACATATAAATAATTACGATACATTTTATTGATCATTTTTTATCATCTGTGTTCATATCTACAAAACAGATAACTTACTAATTTTGAAAATACATTCTGTGCTGTTACCTTTATGGTCTTAATCAGTTTCTTGCAACTTTCTCGTAAAAGGTTCATTAAGAGACAGTTAATTTGGCCACTATGCAATGTCATTGGCTTCAACAAATGTTAGATTACTGGTTACAAGCAACCTCTACGAAAATATCCAAATGTTCCCGAATGAAAGAGATAAGAGACTGGACTGTACTGTGCGAAGCATGTACCAGACAAATTTTGATGCCAAGCATCAAAAACGCTGCGCATGTTTTTGAAGCACGACTTAAATAAAGTAAAACCACACAGAAAAGGTCCAAAAACAACACACAAAAACTTATATTAACAGATTAGTCAGAAATATAGAACAAAAAAGTACACAAAATTCTTAAATTATAGTAGACACATTATGTGATGATGATTTAAGATGACAAATTAACTAATCTATAGATCAATAAAGATACATTTTACAACAGGTAATTCATTTCTTATATTTATTGGAATAGTTAGGGTCTGCAAGATGTATGAAATTCCCAGACAGTAAGCTACTAAGGCGGTATTAATGTCAAAGTAAATAAAAAATCATCATCACCATCATCTGCAGCAAGGTCATTGATGACAAAAAAAAAAATCAGTTCAGATAAGGTTTGATTTGGTAAGGGAATTAGGTACAAGTCCCAGTATTAATTAACAATCTACTTCCCTTGATAATGTAGCGTGACGTAGGAGTATGACATTCTTTTTGTATTGGTGATATGTATCAAATCAAATATATATTTACAAGGCTTTACAGCACAAGCTATGAAATATTCAGTTAAATTTACCCATTTCAAACACTATACATACTGGGACCGCAGATTGGGCCTGGGTCGTAATTTAGACATGTCCGCTACGGCCATATGTATAATGTTTGTGTGGTTTTACACTTTCTACATTTTGCTGTAATACTTAAACTGCTTTTTCATTAATTTTTCAAGTTGACGGTTTGTTTCTGAATTCTGAATATTTTAAGATCTCAAAACATCTTTGAAACAAGAGGGCCAAGATGGCCCTAGATCGCTCACCTGAGAAAAGTATCATTCATTGCCTGTACAAAACAGATTGCTTTAGAATTAAGATGATGAGGTGACACAATCTTCAGGAATTTTCTGACCCCATCCACAAAAGATATCATCATGACAAACATTCTGCCAAAGTTTGAGGATGATTGGACCAAACATGTTGCCCTCAGAGTATAAACAAGATTTTTCTAAGATTTGACCTACTGACCTACATTTCTGTCCAGCCCCACCCATTTTCAAACTGGTTCGAGATATCATCATGACAAACAATAATTCCAAGTTTGAGGAAGATTGGATCAAAATTTTGGCCTCTAGTGTGTAAACAAGATTTTTCTAAGATTTGACCTACTGACCTACTTTTTGATCCAACCTGACCCATTTTCGAAAGGGTTCAAGATATCATCAAGACAAACATTCTGACCAAGTTTGAAGAAGATTGGATCAAAATTGTGGCCTCTGGTGTGTAAACAAAATATTTCTTAGATTTGATCAATTGACCTACTTTTTGATCCAACCTAACCCATTTTCGAAAGGGTTCAAGATATCATCAAGACAAACTTTCTGACCAAGTTTGAGGAAGATTGGATCAAAATTGTGGCCTCTAGTGTGTAAACAAGATTTTTCTAAGATTTGACCTACTTTTGGATCCAACCTGACCCATTATCAAAAGGGTTCAAGATATCATCAAGACAAACATTCTGACCAAGTTTGAGGAAGATTGGATCAAAATTGTGGCCTCTAGTGTGTAAACAAGATTTTTCTAAGATTTGACCTACTGACCTACTTTTTGATCCAACCTGACCCATTTTCCAAAGGGTTCAAGATATCACCAAGACAAACATTCTGGCCAAGTTTGAGGAAGATTGGATCAAAATTGTGGCCTCTAGTGTGTAAAGATTTTTCTAAGATTTGACCTACTTTTTGATCCAACCTGACCCATTTTCAAATGGTTCAAGATATCATCAAGACAAACATTCTGACCAAGTTTGAGGAAGATTGGATCAAAATTGTGGCCTCTAGTGTGTAAACATCAAAATTGTTGACGGACGACGGACAATCAAGTATCCCAAAAGCTCACCCTGAGCTATGCTCAGGTGAGCTAAAAAAAATTTTTGAGCTCTAATGAATCGGGTTGCTTGCAAGGTACGTTAACCAAGTTTTAAAACCCGTTGCCTACGAATTTAAGGAGAAGTCATAAGATACACATTATATCTGTCCAGTTTCATTTTAATAACGATTGAAGACTTGTAGATTTTGAATACTGTTATTTATTTTCATCAGTTTATGCAAATAAATGATTCATAAAGTGTTTCTTTTAAACAAATTACAGATTTTATTCTACAATAAAAACAGTAGTTGCTCCCTGTTTTGATTATGCGGCTCCATTGGCAAGTACACTGAAGCTGATACATTAACGACACCTGGCTAAAAGAAATTAGCAAGACGAAGCAGACGAGCTTTTGATTTCTCGGACATTGATTAATAGGTTATTTGCATCATCAATTTATAAAGTTAATTGGCTTGATGTAAATATTCGGTTATTTGCCTCGCTAATAAAGAATACGTATTCGAATACTGGCAATATTCGGTGCACCGAATACATGAATATATCGTTACACCTCTACTCCTCACCTAATTGGCTGATATCAGCCAGAATCAAACTTGGCCTGGAGATTATGGTAATAAATATTGCCATAGAGTTTGAATGATTACTTGAGAAATGAAGCTGCTAGAGTGCAACAAAAGTGAAATCTGGCATTTAAAATTAAAAGGGGCATACTCTTAGCCAATATTAGCCATAACTGAACTTGGCCAAGAGACTATGCTAATGAACATTGTCACAGAGTTTGAAGATGGTTGCTTAAGAAATGAAGATGCTTGAGTGCAAACAAACTGAAATTTGGTGTTTTTTTTAATATGAAAAGGGGCATAACTCCTGACCTAATTGGCTGATATCAGCCAGAATCAAACTTGGCCAGGAGATTATGGTAATAAACATTGTCATAGAGTTTGAATAGGATTGCTTAAGAAATGAATGTGCTAGAGTGCAAACAAATTGTGGACGAATGACGGACGGACATTCATCGATCCTAATAGCTCATCCTGAACACATGTGCTCAGGTCAGCTAAAAACTGAATCACTATTTAGTATTAGGGCTCACCCTGGCTGTAAAACAGTTTGCAGACACATTCACCAAATGAATCTAGAAAAAAGAATAGACTTTGTTCTTTGAAACATGCATCACCTGCTGAAGCACAGCAGAAAACGCACGACGGACAATGGAAAACTTAGGGATCCCTATGTGTCACCTCTGCTTACAGCAGGTGACAAAGAAAAAATAGTCAACAGTTTATTAAATCAAGTGCCATTTTTATTTTTGTCAAAAAAGGGGTCTCGTCTCATGCCAATCTGTTTTAGTGTCCACTGTGCTTACCTTTCACCAAATCTATTCCTTTCTTGGTTTAGATAAAAGTAATTATCATTATTTATTCAAGATATATTCAATTCCCTGAAATTTTAATACATGTATGTCTAAGTATAAAATGGAAAAAAAGGACAAACTTTATTTTGAGATTTATACAAATTTACTTCATGATAACCAATCAAAATGGACACTTAAAAACACGTTAAAGACAATTTACAACTGACATGATGTTCACCGATACATCAATCTCTCACAATGATAACCACCCTCACAAATGTTAAAATGTGGACCCTTTAGAACACATACTAAAACTTGTAGTAAAAGTCTCATCTACAAGGTTTTTGAGGACAAAATGCAGAGGAGTAACATCTTTAAACGATACCCCAACCCAAAAAATCTTCAATAAAAAAAAATCTGGGACCAATTTTAACAACTGCATATACAAAGAATTACCTTACAAGAGACTAAAGTTATATTGGGCTCCCCTTTATTTTAATTCCCTCCTTATTCAACAAAGATGGGGAATGGAAAACTTTTTAAGAATACATCTATTTTGAGAGAACACTGCCACATACTTTTTAAATGCAAACTTTTTATACCTTACAATTTTTCAAAATGTAGACTTCTTAATTGTAAGTGAATGATTTGATAACATGGATATGATTATGAATCAGAAGGATAGTAAATTCCCACTAACAACACAATTTCGGTCAGTAAATACCTCTCATTAGTAGTATAGGTATTGAACGTTTCTAGGGCACCGGGTCTAACACACTCCCTCGTTTTTCAACTCGGGAGTGTGTTAGACCCAGTGCCCTAGAAACTTCCAATACCTATACTACTACTCTATATTTATAATAAAAATTTAAAAAAATCACACTAATGTAAAATTTAAAAAAAACAACAATGAAAAAAAATAAAGAAAATTATGTTTTTTCTTAAACCCCTTTTTACCACTCTGAATATGGAGGAGGAGGGTTTTCTAACGTATTATAAAAATTCAATATTATACAGTTTTTATATTTTTGGATATTATCTCCATTGCCTCTTTTCTCCCCTGTTCTATTAATTTTTGCCTTTCTTCTTAAGTTTTTTGGAACCGCAGAGTTTTTTGTTAATTGTTTAAGCTATTATATTTTTCTAATTCATCTAAAATTTAAATTCTTGTTCAGATATCTCTCCATCTGTTAAAGCTTTAGAGATTAAATTTTTTATACTATTTAATTTACTGTTAGCAATAGTTTTAATATTATCATGTTTTTTAATTTTATTCATAAATTTACGTCTAACAATTTTTACAGAGGCTCCAACTCCTCCACATACAAGAGCTACAATTTCTAACGGAAATAGAATAGGAACAATTAAACCAATAGTTCCTATAATTATACTAGCAGACATAAAAGCTGTGTCTACTCCATCTGTTATATTTATTCCTCTTTTATATTTTTTATATAATGCTTTACGAGTATCTCTCTCATTAATTAATGTTTTCTCAATCTCTGAGATTTTTTGTAATCTATAATTTTGACTTGGTTCATGAAGTTCTACTTCCGACTGCTCTGCAGCTGTTCCATAGTCTGGCTGTGAATCTAGTATTTTACTATTTAAATCAGGGTATAAATTTGGGGCCGTTGGGTTCTTCATTTTTAAGTATATTATTTGAATTCAAACAATAACGAGGCAACAGTATTAACTACAGTTGTATTATCTACCAGACTAACAAAATTAATAACACTTCCAGCCTCAACTAAAAAAGGGCGTTCAAAATTATCATGTTTTGCTGTTGTTGTTTGTAAAGTAATATCACACCCACTTAAAAGCTCTCCATCAACCAACACACCAACTCGCACTTCACCACTTGTCCTTTTACTCGACAGACCAATACCAGTAATATAACCACGCCTTATCACAACATAACCAACATCTTTTTCTCTACCGGCATTTCCAAATGAAAACACCTTACTTTTATATAAAGAACCTTTTATTTCAGCACTTATTGTAATGTTTTTTAAGGATTCCTCTATTCTTTTTACCACAAGGTCTAATTTTGTTAAAGTGTTAAGTAATTCTCTATCTAAATTTGACTTTAAATTATTAAATAATTTACTTTCTAAATTTGAGTTTAAATTATTAAAATATGAATCTATCTTACTATTATCTAGTATATACTTTTTAGAACCGAATATATTCATTTTTATAGATAAAAAATAAATTTTATATAATTTAGTGGAACAAAGTTCTAGCAGTTCCCTATATGATCTCTAAAACACAATGCATTGGGAATTCATGATTATCTATTTTTTGTCCTTTTTCATCACGAACACTTATATTTAATTCAGAAATATTTCCCATAGTTAATTTTTTATACTCTGGATTACTAAAGTTTATATTATCAATATCTCCAAATTGATTACTCTCAACAGGAATAACACCAAGAATATTACTAGGTGCACCATTAAAAAAATTATAAGAACTATTTATTTGTTCAAGATGAACATATAATTCTTTATAAGGAACTAAATCTATTGATTGTTCACCATGGCATGGGAGGTTAAGAAGAGGTGAATTTTCCAAATAATGACTCTCTTTAAATCCTAACATTTTTCTTAATTCTTTGGTTATTATTAATCCATAGGTTATATCACTAACTGAACTTATTGTTGGGTATTCTTCTGCTTTTAAACAAGCAATACCATTTTTTTCATCAACAGTTAATGTTATTCTGTTGTCAAAATTTTTAAATACATCAACTATTTGTTGAAAATTATAAAAACCATCTGAAATTATTTTTTTGGGTGGTGGGGATTTACGAATGTTAGTATCAATCCATTGTCCAATTAAATTATACCAACCCATAGTATAAGTAAAACCTCTCAATCCAATTTTCTTATCTCCATGTTTATTATCTATATATTGTTGTAGGTTTATAGGTTCATTAATATTGGAAATTATATGATTCATTTTTATTGATAAAAAATAAATTTTATATAATTTAGTGGAACAAGGGAACCGCTGCTTCGCACAAAGTTCCAGCAGTTCCCTAGATGATTTCTAAAACACAACTCATTGGTAATCCATGATTATTTATTTTTTTCCCCCATTCATCACAAACACTTATAGTTAATTCAGAAATATTTCCTATAGTTAATTTTTTATACTCTGAATTATCAAAAATAATATTAACAATATCTCCAAATTGATTACTCTCAACAGGAATAACTCCTAAGATTTTACTAGGTGCCCCATTATGAAAATTATAAGTACTATTTATTTGTTCAAGGTGAAAATATAATTGTTTATAATTACTAATAATATTAGCTTTTATTTTCTCTTCTTCTATTCTTTCTCTTTCTCTTTCTCTTTCTAATCTTTCTAATCTTTCTCTTTCTAATCTTTCTCTTTCTTTTTTTCTTTCTAATCTTTCTCTTTCTCTTTCTATTCTACCTCTTTCTATCTCTTCCATTATTTCTCTTTTCTTTATTTTTAATCTTTCTTTTTTTTTCACCAATTCTATATGATTTTTAAATGATTCTATTATTGATTCTATTTCATCTACATCTCTTTTTTTTAAATGTTTGAGTGGAGAATTTGAAAAACCTATTATTTGAATATTTTCTATATTATACCATCCTATAGTATAATTAAAACTTTTTAATCTAATTTTCTTATCTCCATGTTTATTATCTATATATTGTTGTAAGTGTATAGGTTTATCAATATTAGAAATTATATGATACATTTTTTACCGATAAAAAATGATCCCTGAAGCTTTTAAATATAATGAAGATGTTAATTATTTACATGGAGGAGTGTTTAAAAAAAAGAATATTAACATTATAAAACAAGAAATAATAATTTCATCAGATGGAAACGGAACGGCTGCTCTGCACAAAAGTTTTAATGTAGATTTCCCTAATATATTTGAAAAATATTTATTACCTAAAGTTACATCAGAAGAAATAGTAAAAAGGTGGGAAAGTGATTGGATGTTATTTTGGCAGAATCAATTAAACTTTGCTATTTGGTGTTCAACCACAGGTTGTGGAGTTGATATAAAAAATCATATAAATGCGGGTAGTGTTTCACAGCCGGACAAGGGAACCGCTATGGACGGAGTCCAGCTGCAAAGCATAGCGAAGCACAAAGTCCGAGGATTAACAGGTTCTTTATTCTTATTCCATATTTATTATCAAACAAGAAGAATATTAAAAGAATTATCTATTTCTCTTCCACAAAATAAAAGTTGGAATGCTTTTAATAATAATTATGATAGAGAAGCTTATGAAAAAATTTGTAGTGAGTTTAATGTAGATCCTAATACAGATTGGAGACATAAAGCTACGGATAAAGTCCGGCTGCGTAGCACTGGTCTTGGAATTGTATATACAACAAGTCATACAGCTTGGGAAAGAACAGATTTTAGAAGAGATAATTCTTCACAACATATAAAAAGCAGCACTTCTCAAACTTTAGATTTATCAAAAATGACATTTGGTCCTGAAGTACCTGGAGGAAGACATTGTGGTATTTCAAAATGTGAATATCTACCACCTAAAAAAGTTCATATTGATTATATCAAACAACCAGATGAATTTAAAAACATATGGACAACTTTTATTCTTGATGAGTCAAAAGGTTTTACACAAGCAGGAGTTGAAAGAATTAATGAGTCTATAAGAATATATTGTTGGGCTATTCTTGGAGCACAATCTCAAACTAAAACAGATATTTTAGGAACAGGAATGGCATTTGATGCTCAAAAACAATTTTTAGCAAATGTTCAATGATTATCCAATTAAATAAAAAAATATGAAAGTGTTTAAAATATGCAAGAAGCAAGTTGATTATGTTTATGGAATAGGATTATATATGTCTCCTAGTGATATGGAATTAAGAATTGGAACAATACAAGATTATAATAATGAAATTGTAGTAGCAGAAGAAGAAGAAATTCAAACACTTGGAATAAATAATGATGTAAATGTTTCTCATGTTGAACCTACTACTACACAACCCACAGATATAAGTGGTACACCAACAAAAAAATCTTTACCAGAAATAAGTAAACCAATTGTTTCCCAGCCGGACTATGGAACAGCTGCTGAGCACTCTGTCCGTAGAAAACCTAGTGAAATCATTGAAACAACGGATGAACATGAAGATGATAAAACAGCTATTATAACAGGAAGTATTACAGTAGGACTTTTAGCTTTATTTATTTATGAGTATGTTCTCTAACGGGTAAAACCCGGCTGTAAAACACTAACGAACTTTGTTCGCAGCTGTATAAATCATTCCTATAACTAAAATTAATAAAGCCCATAAATTATTACCAAACCATGCAACTATGTTCCCTGTTGTTTTCAGTAACCATCCAACAATAGCTCCAATAATTCCAGGTAATGCTTCTACCGCTTTACCTGCTAGTTTTGCTAATAGTTTAGCAATATTTGATAATTGTTTTTTTATCCAATCTCTTACATTTCCTCCTTTCCCAGGAGGTTTAGGTGTTGTAGTTCCACCACCACCAGGAATAAAAGTCTCAACAATAACACCAATAATCATTCCAAAAGCAGTTAAAATACTAACAATTGTAATCCCTTGTTCTCTAAATAAAGTTTTTATTCTTTCTGCTAATGTTGTATCTTCATTTAATACTTTATGTATTGTCTCTTTTATTCTATTTATTTGAGTTCTTAGTTTATCTCTATTTGTTTCAAGTACTTCTAATCTTGAAGTTCTCTCTATCTCTAAATCACTTATTCTTTTAGTGATTCTTTCTATTTGGAATTCATCATTATCTTCCTTAGCTCTTTCTAATTTATTTTTTTCTCTTGCTAAGTCTTTATTTGTTTCATTTAATTTAGCTAATCCATTTGCAAGCTCTCTTTTACAGTGGTCATTGCTTTAAGGACTCCATCCATTTCTCTTTTATCTATAATTGTTTGTGTTCCTTGTTCAATTCCAACTATTTCTTTCACTCTAGTTTTGGCTTCTTCAGAAAAAGATGTTTCTGCTATTTCTTTTACCAAAGTTTCAGCCTCTTCAGCTGCTCTAGGTAAATCAATCATTTCTATATTATCAACATTTGGAATGTTTCTCTTCTGCATTTTGTAATTTTTCTTTGGCTTGTTTTGATAATGGTTCATAACGTATATTCAACAAGTTTCTAATTGCACCTCTTCCAATATATTACTTTTTATTTTTTTAAAAAGTAAGTTTAATAGGTTCTTTACCTGGAACTTTTAAATATAGTTTATTATCTATAACTTCAAAGTTTGTAATATCGATATATTCTGATTTTACTTCATATTTTTCTTCTAAATATTTAAAATATTTATCAACCATATCTTTTCTCTGTTTTATTATTAATTGTATTCTTGTATTATCCTCAATATGAGTAATTTGACTTTGTCTATCATTATTTATAAAAGGAGTTTCATCATCTTCATCATCATCAACATCATCATCATAATCATCATCTTCATAATCATCTTCAAATGTAGGATTATCAAAATCATATCCTCCTTCTGCCATTTTAATACGGATTTTATCCGGTTGCGGAGCACTATGGAATAAAAATTCCAGTTTTAAAACATTAAAAATTTCCTCTAAAAAATGGCAGCTTACGGAGAAAAACTAAACCCATACAGAAGAATAAGAGAACCTAGAGGTATTAGAGGTATTCGTCAAAGTGTTGTAATAAGCAATAATCCTTCAACTATTGATCAAAATCAACAATTGTTAGTAAGATTTCCTAATCTAAGTGGTAATGATGTTATTGTTCCTGGAACAACAAGATTAGCATTTGAAATTGAAATCAAAAGTGATAGTGATGCAAATGCAACAATATATCCAAACATAGGAAGATCAATAATTAAGAAAACTGTAATAAAAATATCAGGAAATGAAGTAATGTCAATTGATGATAGTGATATATATCATTGTTATATTGATTTATGGAAGTCTACTACAGAACGTGAAAATATGGCATACCAAGGAATTGGTAAAATAAACATGTTAAGACATAGAGTTGGAGCTGGTAATGCTTCCTCAGATACACAAGATGAAGCTATTGTAAAAGCTTATGGAAATAGATTTTGTATTCCTCTAGATTTTGAATTATTAGAATCACATATGCCTTTTTATCAAGCGGGTCTAGGAGATAGACTTGAATATGAACTTACATTTAATGATTATAATAATGTAGTTAAATCTAGTGATAATAATGCTTCTTATGTTATTAAGAATATTTGTTTAAATTTAAATGTTTCTGATGTTGAATTAGCTAGAATAATTAGAAATAGATTTAGTGGTAAGATGGTTATTTTATATGATAGAATACTTAGACATAGGAAAATAACAAAAAACAAATCTGATACACTTTGGAATATTAATCTAAATGTTCCAGCTAGAAGTATGAAAGGTATTCTAATGTTATTTGAAGATCCGGATAGAGCATCAACAGAACATTATTTTAATCCTGAAATAACAAAAGTAGAAATAACAATAGAAGGAGTTCCAAATCAACTATACAGTCAAGGAATGAAAGCTTATCAACAGTGGGATGAGATAAAAAAATTCTTTGCTTTTAATTCAAAAGATGATAAAGAAATTAGTAAGATGATAAAAAAATTAAATTTCACCAATGTAACATTAGAAAAATATCTAACAAACAGTTATGCATTATGGTTAGATTTACGTTCAACGGATGATAACTCTCTACATGGTTCAGGGAGAAGAATTGAAAATGCATCAGAAGGTATAACTATACAAATAACAAAAGACGCAGGATCGGATGAGCCAATAAATGTTTATCTATTTGTTATACAAGATGCACAAATTAATTTTGAAGATGGAAGATTTAAAGAAATTGTGTATTAGTGGAACTTTGTTCCAGCTGTTCCATAGTGCAGAGCAGCAGTTCCTTAGTGGAACTTTGTATGGAACTTCGTATATATAAAGTAATTACTAAATAATTACTAAGTAATTACTAAGTATTACTAAATAATAAATTTTATAAAATGGATGAACCAAAGGTTCAGACACAGAAGTTAGAATTACAGACAGAGTCCGGCTGCGTAGCATTCCCAAAATATCCACACTGTGCAATTATCTGTGGACAAACTGGATGTGGAAAAACAGAATTTGTTTTAGATCTTTTAGAACAAGAATATAGGGGTGTATTCAATTATATTATTATACTATGTCCTACTATTCAATGGAATAAAGCTTATAAAAATAGAGAATGGATTGGTGATATTTCAAACCCTAAAACAAAAAATTTATTTATTCTTAATCCTATTGTATGGACAAAGTCCAGCTGTGGAACATTTAATGGAGAAGAAAAACTACAAGAATTATTAAGAATATTCTTTAATAAATATCAAGGAAAACCAACACTATATATTATAGATGACTGTAGTGCAACTAAACAATTAACAAAGAAAAAAGATATGTTATCAGAATTAGCTTTTTCAGGTAGACATGCTGAACAAAGTGTGTGGGTTATTTCACAAAGATATAATTCAGTTTTAAAAGATCTTAGGGAACAAACAAAATGGTTATGTATTTTTTATACTAAAGACAGGGATAGTTTTGAAAACTGTCTAAGAGAAAATGATGTTATCCCTACACTAGAAGAAAGAGAAAGAATTAAAGAAGAATTGAAAAAAAAGAAACATAGTAAATTAATTTTAAAAACTGATCAACCCACAAATTATTGTGTGGTTGATTAATATGTTTACCTTAAGGTATACATAGTAATGCTTAAGTAATGCTAAAGTAATGCTTATATATACCTTAAGTTATACATAATAATGCTTAAAAAATGCTAACAATCCTCTATCAAACAACATCGGTGATAACAAATATTATATTCTTATCAATATTGCTCTGCAGCTGTTCCATAGTTGGATATGGAATATTTAAAATAAATTTACTTATAAGTAAACTTAAAAAATTAATATATAAAATGGATGCCAAAGAATTTCTTAATCAAAATAGTGTTTCACAATGCTCCGCAGCTGGACAAGGGAACCGCTACGGAACGGCTGCTCTGCACAGCTCTGCACAAAGTCCACAGCCGGACAAAGTCCATAATGCTACACAGTGCAGAGCAGCGGTTCCCCAGCCGGACTTTATCCGTAGCACTATAGATGAAACAAAACGTGAAAGATTATCAGCTATTGTTGCTGGTGGAGGAAGTAAACAATATCTTGGTAAAGACTTACAAATGTCAGACATTGATAAAATAACACCAGAACAAATAAACAAATTATACTGTAGATATGAAGCTAGATTAGGAGCAAGTATGACTAAGACAATAGGTAATTCTTTTATTAATTTATATGTTATGGGTGTATCAAAATATTTTAATGTTGTTAATCCACCAAAACTAATACAAGATTTAGAAGAAGATCCATTTATCAATCATGCTTTAAATAACACTTGTTGTGAATTGTATTATAGATATGGAATGTATCTTGCTCCTTTTACTACTATGATAACAACTGCTAGTCATATTGATTTCGGGCAAAGTGCTACGCAGCTGGACAAAGTCCATAGCCCGGCTGCGGAACACTTTACTACACTAGTTGAAAATACACCAGTTGAAAATACACTACGGACAAAGTCCGGCTGTGAAACACTAGTTGAAAAAAGTGAAAATATCACTAATAAAAATGAATGAAGAAACCCCTGAAGGCTACACTAGTTCTACCGAAGGCTACGCTAGTTCCGAAGTTAAAATAAAAATAAAAAATCCAAAACGAGTATCTGCTGGTAAGAAAGGTGCAGAAGTAAAAAAAATGAAAGCTGAATTAAAAAGAAAAGAAATGGAAAAAATGAAGAAAGAAAACATTCAATTAAAATCTATTACGGATGAAAACCGGCTGCGTAGCATTACAAAAGAGGACGGACAAAGTCCGGCTACGGAACGGTTGTATAACACTACGGAACACAATAATGAAGTTAAAGAAGTTCAACATAGTGGACAAAGTTCACAGTTGGATTTCATCCGTGTAAATATATACAAAAATTATATACCTTTATGTTTAGTCGGAGTTTTTGGATTAGGATTATATATATATAATTCTAAACAAGTAATGTTTCACAGCCGTTCCGTAAACCCCATACAGAAAGAAATTAAACCACAAGAAAAAGTTGAACCACAAGAAAAAGTTGATCCATTTGATCTTTAGTGCTCCGCAGCTGGAACTTTGTTCCATAGTATTCCATAGCTTAACACAAATTTGTTTTCTAAAAAATGGCGGATGAAAAACAAATTGTTAATACAGCTTATCATGCAGGAGTAGTTTCTGTTTTAACAATTGGTTATGCAGAAATAATTAAAAAGGTTTTAAGAAAACCTGCTCCTAGAGTAGATTTAAATTTTAGTGATGTTTCAATGTTAACTATTGATATTCTTCTAGCTACTTATACAAGAAATATGTTGGTTAAACAAGGTATTATTCCTGCTGATATTATGAAGTAGTGGAACTTTTTTTGTTCCATAATGCTACGGACAAAGTCCGGCTGTGAAACACTACGCAGCCGGTTTTCATCCGTAATGTTTCACAGCTGGAACTTGTTCCATAGTGCTACGCAGCCGGATTTAATCCGTATAAAAATGGCAAGTGCAATAGCGATGATGATTGGTGGAGCAGTGGTTAATGCATTTTCATTTTCAGGTAGTAATTATTTATTTTCTCATATTGGTAAAAAGGATGCTGATGAAGAGAAAAAAAGACATGATAAAGCAATGGAACAATTACAAGCTGCACGTGATGAATGGAATAAAGAAAGAACACAAAGATTAGATTTTTTAAATGAACAATTACAAAAAGAACAACACTCTAAACAAACCTTTGAAGATGTTGATGAATCAATGAAAGAATATTATTATGCAACTGGTGGTGATAAAACTGATAATGTTTCACAATTAGAACCTTTATCTAGTGTTTCACAGCCGTTCCGTAAAGAACCTACATTAAGTGATTTTTATACTCCTTCTGAAGATCAAAAAAATAGAGAGATTATATTTATTATTGGTGGAATGACATTAACTGGATTTGTTGCATGGAAGCTACATAAATGGTAAAGTATCTATTCCATTATTATATATATATCTTTTATCATCATATGGAGACATACTTTTTTTATTTACTTCATTAATATACATTTCATGTTTATCAGAATTTAATGTATACATTTTATTCATTTTTTTTGTTTCATTAAATAAACAATTTTTAATCCCTATTCCTTTTAATTTCTTGATTTCTATTAATTTATTAAACATTTCACAACCATTCCATGATTTAGATAAAGTATAAGAATAAGCTTTACTTCTTAAATAAACTATTTCATTCATAATATCACCATTTAATTCATCTTTAAACTTACCTATTACTTTTTTATTTTTTTCTGAATAAAGTGGATGATCTTTAGGATAATCAGATGTATCCAGATGATCTTTTATTTTTTCTAAATCTTTATATACATCTTTTGTTGTTATTGATAAGAAGATAGAATCCGTATCTGAAGCAACTAGTTCATTCTTTTCCCATAAATTATTAACAACATCATAATAAAATTTATACATATGTAATTTAGAATAATCTAAAACTGCTTGTCCTAAATAAATAGGTTTATTAAAGCAACAAAGTTATCATTGAATATAACTGAATCTTTAAAACTAGGTTTATTTATATTTTTTTTTTTCTTCTAAATCTGTTAATAGTTTAATTTCATTTCTTCCTCTTATATTTTCTAAAGTCTTTCCATAGAAACTATTATTCATTAACTTCCATAAATTTTTTAAAAGCAATTTTTTTATTCTTTTTATCTTTTAAAATTAATATATTTCTTTTTATCTTTTAAAGTAAGAAATAATTTTTCTTCTTTACCTACTGGTTTATCTCCTAATAAATTTAATTGATAATTAGATAATTCTTCTTTCTTTACACACATCTTTTCAGGAGCTAATGGATATTTATTTGTTTTTTTCTTACATTCATCTGTATACTCTAAATCACATTCTACTATACAACCCTTGTTTTTTGGAATGTTTTTGTAATAATTTAAATCTTTTTCCCATTTAAAATCTTTAGTTGGAAGAGGTTGAGACATTGCCCATCCATAAAGATTATTAGCATCTAAATATAATAAGAATTTTTCTTCTAAGAATGTAGATAAATCTCCTCCATTATTAAATATTTCTAATGCTTCTTTTTCTTCATATTCATCAAATATTCTTTTTCCTTCATTATAATTAGGAGTATATTGTTAAAAGCTTTTACATGTCTTGGACCTAATACACCAGAGAATCCACCTCTTATTCCTTTTTCAAACATTTGTAACATATCTATATCAGTTAATAATTCTAACTCTACACCAGTATATTTTAGTCCACATTGCCATGTTAATCCTGGAGCAGAGTAACAATAACAAGGATCTATTTCATGATGTTTTAAGAAGAATTTTCTAAACTTTTCAAATGCATCAGCTAAAATAAAACTTTTTTTAAATATAATATTATTTTTTCAGTTTTTTAATATCTGGTAATTCAGTTTCATTTAATTTTTCTATAGAATCTATATATTCATATGGGTAAACCCCTTTTTTTCTTAATAATGAAATATCTCTATTAAACTCTTTTTCTAAAATAGGAAATTCATCTATTGATTCAGCTATCCCTGCTAACCCTTTACTCATAAATCTATAAGAATCTAAGAATCTTAATTTTTTATAATATGATCCATAATCAATTGATATATATTCTTCTGAACTTTTTGAAAGAAGTTTAACTTTATTATATTTTTTTAATTTTAAAAAATGGAAATCATAATTAGAACCATTATGAAAGAATACAGGTATTATCTTTGTTACTTTACCTTCTTTAGTATTACATGATTGACATGCTGCTCCTCTATATTTCCCTGAAAGATGATTATGTTCTCTTACTTTTTTATTATTATCATTAAATTCATTTTCACAAATATAACATTCAGTTCTTTTTAAATTTTTTTTTTTTTTTTTTTTTTTCCAACATAAGAAAAGTATTTTGATTCAAATATATTTGGATAATCAGATTTAACATATATACCATAACTATTTACTTCTTGTTTAAATATTTTATTTTTATATTTCTTTTATTTATTTTAAATTTAAGAATATTTTTTCCTGGTTCAGGCTTATAGATTTACAATGTTTTAATTTTTTTTCTCTTTGAAATCCTTGTAAACAATTTCTACATGTAAATGATTTATGATTATTCTTATAACGAAAACTATCTAAATTTTTAATTAAACAATAATGGGTATTTTCATTACTTTCAATGTATAATAAATCAATTACATGGAACGGTTGATCTGCATCATTTTCACTTTCATTGTTTATAGTATAGTTTGAAACATAAACTGGATATAAAGATTGTCTATTAGATTGATCTTCTAATGCAAAAACATTTATAATTAAATTATTTTGTTTCTCTACTTTTGGAATATCTTTTATTTTAACAGGATATTCAATCCCATCCATATTAAGTTTATTTTCATATGGTTTATATTTTGTCACTTTTTTTTTTTTAGGTATAACTTTGATAATATTCCCTATCATTTTTATTTTGAACATTAATAATATTACTTGATTTAAATTGAAGAGGTATATAAGATGAAGCTTTCTGATAATCATATTTATATTGTTTTACTTCTACACTTTTAATATTTTTAAAAACAAAACCAGATCCTCCTTCTTGAAATTCATCTACCCAAGCTTCAAATTTATTTTTTAAACTATTAAAGAATTGTTTTATATTATTTTGTGATTGAATAACTTGAGTAGGGTGAGAGTAATGACTTTCTATTATATCAAACCAAAGGGGTTGAAAATTCACTTGTTATTATTATTTTTATTTTCAAAGGAAAGTGATTAATAACTATTCTTTTTCTTAATAACTTAATATATTTAGTTATATTCTCTCCATCTATATCATCAATAATAGTTTCACTAATAAGATCTTTAAAATTTCTTGGTCTCATTTTAAAAGAAATAAATTTTAATTAGGTGTTTCACTGTGTTTCACAGCTGTTCCATAGTGTTTCACAGCCATAGGATAATTTTTCATATAATCAGGATTTCTAACAATAAACTCTTGATACGCTTTTTTATACTTTTCTTTGTTGTTTTGATAATGTTTTTGTTGATTAGGCTTAAGACATTGTTTACATGCAGATTTAATACCAAATCTTCTTCCTATTTGTTTATAATATTCACTTAGTAGTTTGTATTCTTTACATTTTGTACAAACTTTTCGATCTGCCATTTTTTAAGAAAACAATTTTAAGCTATTTAAAAATGGATCACCCAAAATATATTGTTTACGTTGTAAAAAGAATACTGAAAATAATTCAGTAGAACAAGTAACAACAACCAATAATAAAAATAAATAAAAAAAAAAAAAAAAATTTAAAAGGGGAAATTGTTATAAAGAAATTTCCTAAAAGACGTGTTTTTGTTGATTCAATAGATAAAATATGGGCTGTTGATTTAGTAGATATGCAACAATATTCAAAACAAAATAAACACTATAAATATTTATTAGCAGTTATAGATGTTTTTAGTAAATATGGTTGGTTAATTCCATTGAAAAATAAAACAGGAGTAACAGTAAGTGAAGCATTTAAAACATTATTTGAAGAAAGAAAACCAATTTTTATTTGGTCAGATAAAGGATCTGAATTTTATAATCGACAAGTAAAAGAATTATTAAATGATAATAACATAAAATTATATTCAACTGAGAATGAAGAAAAATCTAGTGTAGTAGAACGTTGGATAGGAACTATGAAACAACATATGTTTAAATATTTTACTGCTCATGAAACTACTAAATATTATGATGTATTAGATCAATTAGTTAAAGATTATAATAATACAATTCATTCTTCAATTAAAATGACACCTGTTGAAGCAAGTAAATCAGAAAATACATTAACAGTGTATGAAAATTTATATCCAGAAGAAGAAAAGAAAATTAAGAAACCTAAATTTAAAGTTGGAGATAGAGTAAGAATAACAAAAAAGAAAGGTAAATTTGAAAAGGGTTATACTACTCGTTGGACTAGAGAAATATTTGTAATTGAACAAGTTTTAAATACAAATCCTGTTACTTATAAAATAAAAGATTTAAAAGATGAAGACATTATAGGTAGTTTTTATGAACAAGAATTACAGATAACTGAGTTCTAGATAATATCCAAAAATATAAAAACTGTATAATATTGAATTTTTATAATACGTTAGAAAACCCTCCTCCTCCATATTCAGAGTGGTAAAAAGGGGTTTAAGAAAAAACATAATTTTCTTTATTTTTTTTCATTGTTGTTTTTTTTAAATTTTACATTAGTGTGATTTTTTTAAATTTTTATTATAAATATAGAGTAGTAGTATAGGTATTGGAAGTTTCTAGGGCACTGGGTCTAACACACTCCCGAGTTGAAAAACGAGGGAGTGTGTTAGACCCGGTGCCCTAGAAACGTTCAATACCTATACTACTCTCATTATAGACCATTTACACATATTACACAACATGTATGTATACAAAAATCTTCACCAATGGCATGAAACTGATTCTTCCACACAGATCAGATGGATTGTTCAAATGTTTATGACGTATATACACAGGCCTGTGCTGCTGAATGAAATAGTTTTAATTTAACAAGGGTGCTGCAAAGTCTGATGAATGAACAATGAATGGTCCCTTGATTATCGGCCACCTCTGCCACCACGGAACATCTGACCTCCTCTTCCTCCACCACCTCGTCCTCTTCCTCTGGCAGCTGGAAAAGTAAGATATTATATAAAACGTACATAGCTGTTTAAAATTACATTTTAGTGCACATACTGCAGGACCATCACCACCTCAAAATATAAAGGTTTTGATATTTCTTTGCTTATCTTATGCAACTGTTTTTGTTATAATAAAAAAAACTCCAATTTTCAAGGGATCTTGGTTTTCTCCCTCCCCCTTCCTTTATTACTTGTAAAAAGTCATTCAATAAATTCATGGTGTTCTCCCCAAAACTACTATTCACTCAAGGTTTTATTCTTTCAGAAACTAAAGAAAAGTGTTAGTCCTATATGACACATTATCTGGCCAATAAGGACAGAATTTCAGTGGAATATGCCCAAGTTACCTCCTGTTCTCCTATATGTACACTGAAGCATGGTATGAAACACAACTGATATCATTCAATTACAGAGGTCATACCTCAGGGGTTTTCTTAAGTGGACGCTCACTTGCCCGTGCCGGGTTCAAATCACCACGGGCAAGTGATTTTTCAAAGGAGATGGCCTGTTGGGCAAGTTTATATCTGTAAATGATTTTTTTCATTTTTTTATATTCTACATTATATAGGGGGTGAGTTGTGTTTGATACATATTAACTAAAATTCATCTTAATATTACGCATATTCAGTTTTAAACATTAACAAACACAAACTGAAAGATTGGACAAGCTGATTTCATTGGGGAGCAAGTAGATGTTCACAGTAACTTTCCCACTGGGCTGTTATGTGATTAAAGCCATCATATATCTGAAAGACATGGCAGGGACTCCTTAGATTCAGTAGGGACTCTTGAATTTTAAAGCAGGTGCTCTGTTGGGATACCTGGCTAAAAAGTTAGTGTCAGACCCTGATTTGAAGATATTCCCTACAAAATGAGGCGCGACAACCAGAACCAAAAATAGCATGTCATGCTGAGTAGCTCATTGATGGGACTAATTGATTCCTGGTCCTATGCACTATTTGCTTTGTCTGAATAAGTGATATTCACTGCCACTAGCTGTAACAAACTCTTGACAAAGCAAAAATGCAGCAGTGAGTTTAGTTACTACTTGCATTCTATAACAGGTGCAAATGCTCACATTAGCTAGTGTGACAGTAGCTGAACACAGTTCATCTGGAATTAAAAAGTCTGCAACACCTTAAGTTCCATTTAGTATCAAGATATCTTGAAACAAACTGCACACTGACAGTGATATTTTTACAACTTTTGTAGCAGAAGGCCTGGGACTCGCTAAGCTAAAAAATATGTGGAAATATATGAAATAGATGGAAAGAAACGTACCCACTACCAAAATGTACCCAAATGGAGTCAAAACATGCCCGAATAGAGTCAAAACATACCCACCTGTTGGTCAAAATGTACCCAAGTAATAGGTCAAAACTTGCCCAAGTTTTTTATTTATTTTTATGAATGTAATTTGTTTTTAAAGTACAATTAATGTTTTAATGTAATGTTCATCATTTCATTTTTTAAAAAGAATTGTACAAAATAGTTGATCAAAATGTGTAATCTGAATCAAAGGTGTTTATAATTCAATGAAGAAAAGAAGTCGAACACACAATTGTAGAGATCAAAGGTACTGGTAATCATGTATTAAAATGAATAAAATTCACATTTAGTTTCATACATATATAATCAAAAATATTTTATTCAAAAATTAAAAGTATCAATAATAATTTCTTGAGAATACTGATTTTAATATTTTGATATATCCAGGACCTGATATATCATAAATAAGCAGACATCAACAAAGGAACTAAAAAAAAAAAAAAAGAATGTTGTTCATGTAAAAAATTAATAGATTTTCAAACAAAATTATAAATTATAACCGATTAAAATATTATATGAAAAAAAAAAAAAGTAAATAAAAAAAATACTTTGGTACGTTTTGACCTCAAAATTGGGTACATTTTGACCACAGAAAGTTGGTATGTTTTGGTTTGGGTTCGTTTTGACTTGCTCCCATATGGAAAGTATGCATTCTACTCTGATTTCAATAGCACTTTCTGTATGTTTTATGCATCCAGTGGATGCACTGAAATCAAAATATTGCATTCACAGCAAAAACATTGCATCCACAGCAAAAACATTGCATCCTGAACTGAATGCAGGATCCAGAAGTAAAATATCACTGCACTGAATGTGTTACTTGATACTGCACTGCCAATTTAAAAAGTATGTCAAAAAATGAACTCATTGCCTGAACTGTGGATAAAAATTTTCAACAAGTAGTAGTCTGCTCTTTTGTCGTTCCAGGAAAAGTGTTATTATCGATCATGGTTCTGATTAATGTCTTGTGGAGAAAATATGCGTACCTTGTGCTCTTAATATTGCAGATTTGCCACGACCAGCTGACTGGCCCTTTCCTTGTATTCTTTTGAACATGGGTGCATTTTTTAGCATGTCTGGCAGTATCATGAACCTGATTTTGCTCCCTCTGATGTAAACATTTTCAAGCTGTGCAACACGACCATCTCTGTAGGTCACGGTGATATTTGCCATTTGACAGTTCATGTTATCTTCAGCTTCAACAAGTTTTCCTCTGTAAACTCCCCTGTTGTCGTTTCACATGTTACAATATGCCCTTCTGCTTCATGCAACACTTTAATTGGTACTCCAATAGACATTTTAATTGTCTATCTTTTAAATTCGTTGGATTAATATATAGTTCTAACCGTTATTACTAGGGATGCAATCGATTCAATTTTCAAAACAACATTCACAAAGAAAGCCGAAAATGGCGCTTGACGTTCTGTTTACGTTTCCGGTCAAAACCGGTGTTTTGTAAGATTTCCTCACCGTAAGAAACGAGTTGACGTTGTAAGGTACACGCGCACATGCACTTATTTTCTATATAGACAAAGACGGAAAATTAAATTCAGCCATGAGAATTTTCTAAAACTTTGCATGATTATAAAAATTACATTAGAAAATAGTTAATGGGAAAAAATAGTCACCGCTATGACTTCTTTTTGAGTTATCTGTCCCAGAAAGTGAGGTCTTTTTTTTGTTGTTGCTTTTTTCAGTCATTTTCAAGGCAGATAACTCAATATTGTGGGCAAGCAACACTTCATTAATTTCAGCTTGATCTTTGGTACTGTATTCTCTGTTACTGTGTAAAAGTTTTAGAATTCTATGTCAACAGATTTTATGCTATAGTCGCAAAATATATAGAAGATTTTCTCTCTCTCCCTCTCTTTCACTGAGAAAAATGCAGTATGTTTATTTGCTGAAGCAAAGTGAAAATTCTATCGAACGGAATTGTTTTAAACTTTGAATAATGACAGGAAATGAAACAACAAACAATAATGAGAAATAAAAATAAGACATACAAGAGCAACAATGATAATAACAATAAAACTCACTTTCAGGGGCAAATAACCAATAACCCAAAAGAACTGTTCCATATTCTTAAGTAATTAATGCATATTTTTACAAACATTATTGAGGGCTCTATGGTCCATTGTAAAATCAATGGCTGCGGAACCAGAGGACGTGGGTTCGAACTCCGTTGGGAACAGGACGTTTTCATGGCATTCACATGCTCAAAGTATCCTGGAGTATCCAGTTCTCGACAGCATAAGAAGTTATTGTAAGAAAAATGAACAAAACGATCCGGGCCCTTCTCAATGAACTGAAAATGAGTCTGCCATGACAATGGTGCACATATAGAGACAAAATCCATAACAACAGTTGCATTGAAGTTTTGTGTTTTTCATCATAGAAATGATTGGTTTGTAAAATATATATGATGATCCAAATGAGAACAAAAAACACTATCACACTCTATGTGTTCATGTTATTATAGGGTGCCCTCCGAGTTTTGTAAACGGGGGTACAATAGCAATCTTTCCTAACTTTTAGTCCTTTCAGCTAGAAAGTCCCTTCTATTTTGGAGGTAAAGGTCAATTTTTTGGTGTAAAAACCCTATTCAAAGGATAAATGGGCATGCTGCATTATCAGTATCAAGTATAAAGTTTGCTATCCAATTAATAACCCAGGATTATGTAAATCTATATTTATAGCTTTTTAAAAGCGGTAAGAACTTGTTTCCCAATCGACGTCAAATGTTTATTGAAACTGATATTTCGTAAATGATTGTTTTACGAGACCTACATAATATTACTGTCAACAGGTCTAAATTTAAATGGTATGATAATTTAAAATAGTGACGGTAATTTTCCGTGCACATGAACTTATGGATCATTGAAGCCAATCAAAAGCCGTAAACACGTCACGTGAAACGGAGTTCAAGATGGCGGACCACGAGCGCTTCAAATGAAAATACAAAATGATTTGTATCATAACTCTTGAAATGTGAACATGTATTCGTTATTAGGATACAGCATACTTGTAAATATTTTTTTAAGTAACTGGTAAGTAAATTTATATAGACTGTATGCTATTCAAACTGCGACAAATATCATTGACTTTGCGAAAAAAACTTCTGGTAAGATTTTTCGGCCTCAAGACAAAACGGCCTTAGACGTTTTGATCAAAATTAATCTTAAAGACATTTCGGTCCTAAAGGCTATCGGCCTCTTTTGTCGGACCCGTATGATATTTCAAGCTAGCGAGAATATTAATCCAACATCTATCTTGAATTGTAAATCCCTTCCACCCCTTGTGTTGAAACTGTGGCGAACTATTCCATAACCGAAGAGAGTTGCTCACACAATAAATTATGTTCCAATAAGTTTCATTGTCTGGTTCTTGTTATTTGAGGGTGTTTTTTCAAATTTGTTTTTAATTACCAAAGACAATTTATTGTGTCACCTGCTGTAAGCAGAGGTGACACATAGGGATCACTTTTCTGTTGTCTGCCATTCTTTTTTCCATCACACTTCTTTATTCTGAAATAACTCCTGCTCTAATCATGCTATTGAAATGAAATTTCATTTATGGACATACCTTGACATGGGGAATTGTTATGCACAATTTTTTTTGCAAACGAAAGCAAGTGGTACAAACTAAATGATCAACTACGATACGGCATTTTTTTTTATCAAGTCATCTAACCTAATCTCATTTAAGTGTTTTAAGAGTAATTAAAAAAAAGATTCAGTCAATACGCCAACCCCTCAATCAAAGTCGGTGATGTAAACTCATATTAAGGACCATAGAAAATTAAGTTACACATGAAGACTATCTAGAGCAATGTTCTGTAACATCTGCATTAAGGCTTATATATTACCAGGGTTTAATATATACATTTTCATTTTGGGGACGTGTGTCCCCTCGAATATTTGATATAAGGGTCATTTGAAATTTTAGGGGGACATGCTTGCAGCAAGCCCCTTAGAACAGTCTTTATTCTCTTAGTTGATGGACTATCAGGCTCAGCAACAGTAACTTCCCTTGACGACAAATCTGGGTAATTAGATGGACCAGGACGATCGGCATTGTCCGTTTCCGAGTTCTCTTTTGAAAAGAAAAATTCCGCTGCGTCATTGTTGCAGCATTTGCGATGATCTGAATGACGTTGCTATGCACAACTCTCCATCACTGGTTGGGACTAAGTTGTACAGAACGTATCGGAACATCAGACTAATTTATAAAGGGAGAATTTTTCTGTGATAAAATTTATCCAAATATATAAAAGGGCGATATATGGTGAGAAAAAATAAAAGTAAGTCTAGTCTTCATAAATAAAAACATGCTTCAATGCACGTAAATAGACAGCCTAATATTCTGGACGACAACGACGTGAGGTCATCGTTCTATGCAATGCCGGCAGCCCAGTTTCTAATTTAAGAAACGGAAAGTCCCATATCTTGATCTGTTTTTTAGAGCCAAGCAGAAAAAATAAAATGAACATGCATCTGGCACATCACATGTTGTTTCCAGAATAAAGGAAACACATATAGTAGGTTTAAACTGACAGCTATTTGATATCAATCGAATGTGCCTTATATTTAGAACCTGGTTTTGAAAATGCGTCATTGACGGCGCACTAGCATTCAACATGGGGGTCATTTCAGATTATTTTGCGTCAAAACGCACGATTTTGTGCGTCATCGAAAACCCTGTATTACTTATTTCATTTCTAACTGCAAACAATATATATATATACAATCTTAAGCCTGTTTACAGAGTATTTTTAATGATAACTGATCTACATGGAAAAAAATCCACAAAAAGAAAATTGTGTTTTTTCCCCACAAAAAGGGCTAGGGTGCTTTTCCCAAAACTGGAAAAAAGGCCCTGCAGGCACTGTGTTAACCCTTTCCCTCATATATACCCCTTTTGACGCCCTCAATAGGTACCACATAAAGCCTGATCTGCAGAAAACCACAGTTAAACCTTATCAATCCTCATTTCCAGACCACTGAGGAGCAGCGAACAGCATAAAACCTGATCAGCCTGCGAGTTACTCGCAGGCTGATCTGGTTTTATGCTGTTCGCATAGGTCTTTTCATGGTTTCCTCTATAAGGGAAAGGGTTAAGTGATGATGTATTCCTTTCTTTATGTGTGTATTTCAGTGGTGTTCACATTACACAGCAGGTGACTGGAAAAGATAAGTTCTGGACCAATTTGTGAAATGCCCACGTTATAAAGTCAAACATCATACATATAGATATATAAATATTATGGCACATGAAGTGGGCATATATGTTTTACAAACATTTTTTGTTTGCAGTTTACTTCTATTATATATGATTTTATTTTTTATCTTATGATTTTTGATGAGGTTCTGAAATATATCAATGAGATATAATTCATATCTAACTGTTGAAACTGAGTGAGAGATATAGAATTTTGGTTCCTGATCTGGCTCGAATTCCACCAACAATACTTGGCACAAAGTAATACTTAAATTCTCAAACTAGGTAGATATACATTTCACCATTACTGTTTTATGAAATATTCAGTACATAACTAAGCAGAAATGAATTGTTACCTTCAAAACTAACAATAGTTGTTAAGGAATGAAATACTTGGCTTTTATATTAGAGAAACAAGACTAATGAAAATTGCCCTTAATTATTTATGTTTTACTTAGCGCTAAGTATTGTTGGTGGAGTTCAACCCTTTACATTGATATATACAGCAAAATAGAACATAAAATGGATTAAAATTTCCATGACGTCACGGTTATGTCATATAATTTGATATGATTTGGCGCCATTTTTGGTAATGTCTGATTATTTGTCCTGACTAATGCAAAAACTAAAGAAAACAAGATAAGATAAAAAGTTTGTTTTGAGTAACTATGAGTGAATATGGAATATATCGTATCTCAAAGAGATACAATTTTACATTTTATAATTGTATCACTTCTCAATGAGATATATTCCATATTCACCCAAAGCAAACAAATATTATCTACCGGTATGTATTTATTGTTTTTTCTTGAAGCAGTATGAAGTGCAGGTTAATCCTATGTTACTATGTATTCTAGCTGGTACAAACTGTTAACTTTAAACAGTTTTGATTTGATAAAGTAAGAACTTTGATCTTACCTAAAGCACTAGCACTGATGCAAACATTCTCCCAGGCTGTCTTAGTCTTGATACAGCAGATATACTACACATTAAATGCATTGACTGTTTACATGTCCTGAAATCTTTCTTGACTTTTTCAAACTTAAGTACTAGTCCAACTAGTTGTCATTTTCACTTTTGTTTTGAAAGGCCAGGGCACTTATTGGACAGGTTTTTGTCCGCTCAGGTCAACCTTTTTTTTTTTCTTTAAATCTGCTATAATTTTTATGTCTTTCATTGGATTGCTTAATATTTGGACAATTGCTGAAGTGGATGGATCTTTACATAATGCACAAGACCTTGTGACCTTGACCTAAAAAGCCTGAAAAAACCTGTCCATAATACCATCAGGTCTTGTTCTGCCATTATGACAGACAAGAATTTTAATGGCATGATTTGTAATCTCATATGTTACAACTTCCTGAAGACATGTCCAAGTAATCTCTAATCTACCAGCAGAGAAAAATATTACTGGAGCGGATTTCAATAGAGATTAAATCATTAATGTCTGAGCAGAACCCGACACAAGTCTGTCATCTAAAAGCTTATTGTGGAGTGGGAACCAGACGTTGGGATATCAGATTACATAATACTATTGATAATAACACACTGTCACACAATGTGCAATAATGTTGTCACCAGTTTATTTTCAGGAGGTTAAAAAAAAAAAAAAAATCCTTGTCTTCTTTTCTTCAATTTCCAGTCCAGTTTTAATTGTTTTCATGTAGGCATGCTCAAAATTAATGCATGCCCAAGATGTGTAGTTTTTACATGTACTACATATCAATATGTAACCATAACTTTCTTTGCACATTTTCAGAGTTGTTCTCAGTGGAAAGGTTTGTTGTGGTAGGACTTGACAACTATCTTCTATGATCCCCAATCCTGCCATGCCCATACAAGCCCCACAGTGGACAGAGTTCCTCTCCTGTCCAGTATGTTACAATGTGTTCAACGAAAACCATTTCCGACCCATCAGCCTGGCTTGTGGGCACACTGTGTGCAAGTCGTGCCTGCAGAAATTCCAGCAGAGGAAGTGTCCTTTTGATCAATCTGTGATAACCAGGAATATTGAGGATTTGCCGGCTAACTTTGCCCTCTTGCAGCTAGTGAGTGCATCAGCAACGCCTGATGTGAAGAAAGGGTGTGTGCCAGATGAGTTTAAGAAATATTATGAGAGTTCTAAAAAATGTGTGGAGGAATTAGCCCTCTTGTTGAAGCCAGTCTCATCAAGTAAGTATCTTATTCTTTTCTTTTTTTTTCATTTGAAATAATAAAACTGAATTTTAACATGTAGTGCATTAGAATTTAGATGTACATTTTTTTCTGTATTCTGAGTAACCTCTGAAGTTAAATCTCTGAAATGCAAACTCTGTATATATACAATTTATAACATGGCAACACATTGGTTCATCTAATTTTTGTGAATTTGTATTACAGAAGAATGTGATACTAGTATTGCTGAATATAAGACTAATGGGAGTTATGGCCCTTGAATTGATGAAAAATTGCTAAAACTCTTAAAAAACATGAACAGATCTTTGCCAGTCATGGTCACAATGTAAATGGGCACATCATATCGCAGCTAAGTTCAATAACTTTATAATCTTTACCAAACTTTGTCAAAAGTGTTTCGGTACAGCATCTCGATTGAGTTTGAAAACCAGTCAGAATATCCCAGACGTTCAAGAGTTACATTAACAATCGTTGAATTTATGACATTGTAAGACAGGCATATTTTGCAATAACCAGTGCTCTTGTTCAAATAACTAGCACAAAATTAATGAATTAATGATTCCAGGACAAGAACAGGGTCTAGGTCACAGTCACTAGGTTCATGATCAAGGTCTCATCAGTTGTTTGACATCAAAATTATGTCTTGGCTGTAACACTATTGTGTATTGTCGTGTTTTCAAATAGCTTTGCAAAAATTTAATGAACAACAGGACAAAACAAGATGTTGCCAGAAAGTAAAAGGTTGGTATCCTGATAAAGGTCAAGGTCACAGCACTTAGTAAAGGTCAAGGACACAGCACTCAGTTGAGGTCCAGTTTATAGCATTTAGTTGACCGTAAGATCATGTTTGTAAAGTTTTTTCAGAATTTTTCATGATGGAACTTTGGAGGTTTTTTGTTGGACTTTCCTGAACAAAGTGTCATCTGAACAGCGTTGGACACTTAACTTTTTAGCCAGGTATCCAGATGGAACACCTGTTTTGAAATTCAAGAGTCCTTCTGAACATAAGGAGTCCCTTTCATGTCATTTGGATATGATGGCTTTAATTATGTTACCAATGGTGAAAAAGTTGCCATTATCAAAGAGGGTATTATAACTTTTCATGAAGATGATTACTGTACATTGATTTGCAACAAATGTGGCTGTTCAGTTTATGTTTAATTGTATTTGTATAAGTAAGTGTCCCTACAGAACACTTGGCATGTCAATTCAGGAGTCCCGTGAATTTTTGGTGTCCTCGGGAGCCAGGACGACATTTGTGACCACTTGCTGAATGAGATGACAATGACAAAATGAGAATATCATATGCATGAAACAGTCCTGTAATCTTCATGCAACATATGCATAGTCCTTTGTTCGAACAACTGTGTAAAATTACCGGTAACAATGTTGAAGAAATAAGTTGGACCATAAAGTCATGCATAACCCTGCACTGCAAATCATTGTTTCTATAGCACTGTAAGCAGAGGTGACACATAGGGATCACTTTTCCATCGTCTGTCTGTCTGTCCGTCACACATTTTCTGTCACACTTCAACAGGTGACACACGTGTTCCAGAGAACACTCTTGTTATGAATAAAAGGCTAGATAGTATGCATATGCATTGTCCCATCACATCCGACCTTAACCCTTTCCCTCATAGAGGAAACCATGAAAAGACCTATGCGAACAGCATAAAACCAGATCAGCCTGCGAGTAACTCGCAGGCTGATCAGGTTTTATGCTGTTCGCTGCTCCTCAGTGGTCTGGTAATGAGGATTTTACAATTAAATTTGGTAAGGTTTGAGTTTGGCTTTCTGCAGATGAGGCTTTATGTGGTACCTATTGAGTGCGTCAAAATGAGTCTATATGAGGGAAAGGGTTATAAGAAAAATTTAGCATCTTTTCTGATTGATGAGTCAAGGTTATGTGGTTGGGTATTTGTCACATTCAGAGATTGCTGTTTTTAGTTGTAACTGTTGCATGAGCTTTCTAAGCTATAAATATGAAAAATAATATATCCTGATGAAAAACCTTGTTCAACCTACTTCAGTAAAGAACTTCAATAAAGAACTTGGCATATCCTTATTGTAGTATTTATTTCCCCCAACAGCAAGCACTGGGTCCATCATCTCAGTCTCTACGCCAAGCACTGGTTCATCTGGCAATCCCAGCTGTGTGTTGAGTCGACCTATGCAGAGGAAGCTAATCACCCTAGTCAACTGTCAGTTTGTGGAGGAAGAAGGTCGAGCACGTGCCCTCCGTGCTGCGCGGTCTCTGGGAGAGCGAACGGTGACGGAACTCATACTGCAGCACCAGAACCCGCAACAGTTGTCGTCCAACTTGTGGGCGGCTGTCAGAGGGAGAGGTTGTCAGTTTTTAGGGCCAGGTACTCGCACTTTAATTATGTTCACTGGCGTAGCTAGCACCTTTCCAGTCATGCAGGGAAGATTACTCTCTGCCTCTACTCAATTTTTAGGATGATATACATTATTATCCAAATCAACTGATCACAAAGAGTATTACAAAGTGAACACATGTGCCCTTTTGTGTAAATTAGGACAATCATTTCATTGAGTATGTGGTATGTTAATGTAAAAGTTAATAAAACTTGACAGCTATTGTATAATCTGATTTGAAGATAAATATTGAATCTATCTGTACAAATTGAGAAGGTACTTTTAAGCATTATTAAAAAATTTATAATTACTAGTTGAAACAAAGAGCTAAGATCTTATTATTCAAATAGACTTAAAGAGACACAGTTTTTGTGTCACCTGCTGTAAGCAGAGATGACACATAGGGATCACTTTTCCGTTGTCCATCCGTCTGTCTGTCACACTTTTTCCATCACGCTTCAGCGGGTGTCACGCTCTGGTTAACATTAAGGACTTGTAAGTCCATGGTGTTGTGTTTAAAGCACCTAATCTTTGTTGTAAACTTTATTGTCTTTAAAAATTGTCTGATTGTCTAATTGTTCTCAATCACACACTCCATTTCAACCTCAGGGAGTGAATAACAAATATACTAGTATACAAAAAAGTTAAAAAGGAAAAAATATAGTCATATTAATAAGGTAAGTAAAGGATTAGATTTGTTTGTTACTTCATGGTACATTTTCATACATTTCAGGGATGCAGGAGGAAGTGCTGAAATTAATTCTGTTGGCCCTGGAGGATGGTTCAGCCCTTTCTAGAAAGGTTCTAGTTCTCTTTGTTGTACAAAGACTGGAGGCTCAGTATCCACAGGCCTCCAAAACGGCCATTGGCCATGTGGTTCAGCTTCTCTACAGGGCCTCCTGTTTCAAGGTATGCAATCTCTTTCTTTGTTGGTAAATTAATGTGAACACCCTGCACATTCCCTGAATGCACTTTCCCAGTTTTTTGCAGTGAAAACTATAACAAAAGTCCCACCTTTTCATATGTATTGTTTGGAGATGATTTTTCTTTCATGGCATTGGTTTGGTCAACTGATCATAAAAAGTCTCACAAATAAACTCATATTGACTTTAGTGTAAAAGTAAAACAGGTCAAACACTGATCATTTGATATCCCTGTGTGGCTATTGAATAGCCCTTTTTGTGTCACCTGCTTTAAGCAGAGGTGACACATAGGGATCACTTTTCCGTTGTCGGTCTGTCCATCCGTCTGTTGCTCACACTTTTTCCGCCAGGCTTCAGCAGGTGACACGTGTTCCAGAAAACATTCTTTTATTTAATTTGGATATTTCTTTAAACACTTGAAAAGTCCCTCACCTGAAATAAGAAAGGTTAGTGAAATATTTAAGATCTGCTACAGCAGTGTTGTTGTGTTTTTCTCTCAGCTTTTTGTGAATGGGACTGAGGTCCCTGGATTTGTGAAAGTAATGATCATGTATGTTATAATTTTTGTAATTACACTATAATAAAATGACTATTCTTTTAAGTTCAAAATTAAATGTCGCATGAACAAAGTTAATTTCTTCTGTGGTACCATTCAAAACTAGTAACAGTCAAGTTTGATAAAACATGGACTGTAAACTTGAAAGAACTTTTTTTCTTAATTGATGATGAAGAAATAGGTTTTTACAAATTTTTGTAGATTCACTACATATCAGTCCTTACTTTAAAAATTGAAGTGAAAATAAGACAACTTTTTCCAGTATGAAGAGCACTACTTATCAGTTACCTGTATATTAAAATTATCCAGGTGACCAAGAGGGATGAGGAGTCGTCTCTGATGCAGCTGAAGGAGGAGTACCGGTCATACGAGACATTACGTCGTGAGCATGACTCCCAGATTGTGCAGATTGCCATGGAGGCAGGACTGAGGATTGCGCCAGACCAGTGGTCGTCTCTGTTGTATGGAGACTCCACCCACAAGTCACACATGCAGTCCATTATCGATAAAGTAAGGACCTCTTAGACGTGTTACTCTTGGTTGGCTGTGAAAATACTATCTTGTGGAGACTGTTAATTGTGGATTTTAACTTATGATCAGCTTAAAAATAAGAAACTGAACTATTTTGTATAAATACATGAATCACACATTGATAGAAAACTTTCAAAAACCTTGATTTTGAAAAACAATTTCTGGAATGAGGGTACTTAAATTTTAACAGGAGCACCTAGGTAAAGGCTGTTTTGTGGTGTAATGATTTATTCTTTTGTTGTGATGATCAAGAATGATGTGTTATTTTTCATTTCAGCTGCAAACACCCCAGACATTTTCTCAAAGTGTCAGTGAGTTATTAATAGCCCTACAGAGAACAAATGATCCGCATAATCTTCAGCGACTTAGACCAGAACTTGAGTTTTTGTCAAGTATTGATCCTAGTCCAGGTATGCCCAGTTGGAAATTAGTGGAAACCTAAAACTAATAAAAATGTTTTAACTTGCTTGTGTGAACATATTTCATTCTGTTCATTTAAATGGATTGTTTACTGCTACCTGATTAAAAATTATACACAAATGGGGCATAAGGTCCTTTTATTTGTAACAAATCCATTGATGAGTGATTCTGTTATGGTAATCCATCAATCATGAAATGTGATTATGGTCCATCAGTTGATAATGGAAATTTTGTAGTAAATGCAAGCCTTTATAGACTTTGTCATCTTGTTACCTTTTCTGATCTTAACTGAAACAAACATTAATATTCATAGAAATTGCATACAATGTTTACAAGAATATTATCTTGGATGAATTTCATTAAAATTCTGTAAGATAAATTGGAGTTACCCGCCTTTGCAATTCAACCCAAACTTTTATGTCCAGATGTGCCAAGCCCATCCTGGGACAATCTAGAAGGAGTGATGAAGGCTGTAAAGACAGTAGTTGAGGGGCTGGTCCACTTCCTACAGAATTCTGGTATGAGAAAACATGAGTTCCTGACGCCGTTTAATGTCAGATACAAGACAAGTATGTGCAGAGATCACGCTGAGAAGGGTACTTGCCCCCGTGGGAGCAGCTGTACCTTCGCGCATTCTGAGCTGGAACTGGAGAAGTAAGTTGACCTCAGTTATCCCACAGTGCCTCAGTATGGCACTTAAGGCATATGAGGCATATAAAAAAAGGAAATAAACAATATCCATCTCAGTCTGAGGATCAATATCACCTTGTCTTGGTTTAAAGAGGTTACTAATGATAACTTTGAAAACAGCCATTTTGAGATTATGGATAAGTTTTGAATTTCAACTAACTTTCGTAAATAATCAAAATGTAAACTACATCTGAAACGTTACAAACAAGTCTTTTTAAAGTGGGTCGTAGCAAAAGTTAATTTTTGGGATCCTCGGCACACTCTAAATAAATTTGTATTCATAATAGACATTATTCAGTCCATTAAAGATAACTCTACTTTCACCTGAAAATGACAGTTTCTCACCGCAGATAAAACGCAAGTTGGTAGCGTGTAAAATGTAAACAGATATTGTAAGAGATACCATCATAGTTTGGCATTGACTTTGACCTTGACCTTTGAACTTTGACCTATTTTTGAAATGTTTAACAAAAAACTAAAACTTTGGCCATAGGTTTTTTCTGTTTGTCATGCATCTTTTATATTTGGTATGCATATTCATCATGACAGTGGTTTTTCAGATATAACTCAATATTTTGTCTGTTGACCTTGACCTTTGACCTTATTTTGCCATAACTTTGGACAAGTTTTATAATTGATATTTCTTTGTCATTTTTCAATATTTCTTTTTTAAAAAACTTTGTATACTGGTTTGTCATTATATGAACCTATGCAGGTGTGATTTTAGTCATGATCTTTAGGCAGATGAAAAATAACATTTTTTTTTTTTTAATTGTCTTCAGATTTTACAGTTTTGTGTTGATCAAAACTCAGTGGATTAGCAATGTGATTTTTTGTTTACATATTTTCATCTTTGTGTTGTATACATTCTAATCCATGCATAGGTCAAGGTCATCCTGTAAGGTCAAATTTAAAGGGTATGGTACTTCAACTTTGCATTTAAAGGCTTACAGTTTTAGTTGTGATTTTCAAGGTCAACTTTTTTAAATGTTCAACAAAAATATGTAACATTGGCAAAAACAGACGAGCGTTGGCACCCGCATGCGGTGCTCTTGTTTTATGATAAAGTAACACTATTTGATTGTCATATGATGAAGTTCATTATACTGACAAATTCAGTATAACAACATTCTGGGAACAAATAGTGTCGCTACATAGAGGGTTCACTGTGCTTCATAGACCATAACTAAGGATATCTGTTTTGTTGCATATATAAAATTATGTATTGATAAATCCCCTTGGTTGTCAGGTACCGCCAGAGGAACAAGAGAGCTGCCAAAGGTCTTCCTCCATTGCCAACTGATCCTAAGGATCCTGAAATAGATCCTGGACCAGTGTAAGTACAGATGTTTCTGACTAAAACCATTCAAATTCTAAAAACATTGGCCCAAAACACTAATTGGCGCAAATCTTAATTTCCATCATTGTTTATATTATTATATTTCCAACATACTGCATATACGGAATTAGTTGAAACAATATCTCTATAATAAAATAATAGATCTAAGCTTTGGTATATATACAAGTAACAAAAGTATAATTGAAAAAAAAAAATAAAAAAATAAAAAAAAAAAATCAAAAAAAAATCAGTGGAATCAGAATGGTTTTGAAATGAATTGTTAACCAGGAGATGACTGAGGTTGAAGAAAATAAGATATGTTCAGTATGAATGTATATTTTTTCAGCTCATGAAAGAAAAGGTTTATTAGTCCCCTACCGGTGTTTACACCAGGTTTGCCCCCCGTCTGTCCGTCCATACATATGTCCGGAAATCTGGATTCCACTATAACTTAAAAAACATTAAAGATAATATTATGAAACTTGGTATATGAATAGATGGCAGTATGGAGATTCTGTACGTCACTTGTTTTTCTAAGACCAAAATTCTGGTTGCTATGAAAACGGAAAAGTTATGCACCTCACCGGTAGGGGACTCATTTGTTGTGTGCAACACCAGTTACTTGTTTTCTTTGAGAACCTAATTGTGTAGAGTCATCACTTAAACTGTTTCAGGTTTTCTGGAGAAAGACCTGATCTCTTAGCTGGTATCAAGTCCCTGAATGTCAGCCAAAAGAAAGGGTCATACACTCAGATGTTGGGGATGGCCCACCGACGTGTGCCCCTTCCTTCCAACCCTGCTACCCAAACAGTTCCTGTCCTACCTGCACCCCCAGACAACATCCATGTCCCAGGTGGCACAGTCCAGCCCCAGACTGGAGACCTCATTGTTCCCCCATCCCAGGGTCTTGTCCAGCCACCAGCTGGCATGAATCTAGGTCAGCAGCCACCGATGAGGCCCCAGCTACCATCATACCCTGCAGCCCATAACCCAACCCCTGCACAGCAAATACCTGTTGATCCAGCAACTGGAAGTATGCCAGTGAATGGAGACACCGCAATTCTGCACGCTGGGAATGCCATCCCTCCAACTGGCAACGTTGTCCAGCAAGTTATGACCCCACCCACTCAACCTGTCCCTCAGCAGGTTGGGCAACCCATGGCCCAGCCTATGGGTCCAGCACCAGGACAGCCGCCACAGGGAATGCATCCAGGTATGAACCCCGATGGAAGCCCACAGATGCCCCAAAATATGGCCCCGATGCATGGTTTGATGCAGCCTTACATGCCACCCTATGGCCCTGCAGGTTAGATAACACAGTGTTTTGTTTCTCGTATTGTGAACCATGCTGAGAATAAGAAGTCTTACTTGTCAGTACCTGGAGATAAGTAGAGATTTTCTACATTTTTTGTCTGCATAATTTATTGAACTTGATCATCCTTTTACCTCATATAGACACGTTTTGATGCTTTGCAAACTTTTTACAGCATATAGATGCATTTTGATGATTGGCAACCTTTTAAACTCATATATACGAGTTTTGATGCTTGACAATCTTATCCTTTTACCTCATATAGATGCGTTTTGATGCTTAGTAATCTATTTACAACATATAGACACGTTTTGATGCTCAGCAATCTTTTTACAACATATAAACACATTTTGATACTTGGCAAACTTTTTACAGCATATAGACGTGCTTTGATGATTGGCAATCTTTAAAACTTTTTTGGCAATCTTTTTACCTCATATAGATGCGTTTTGATGCTTGGCAATCTTTTTACCTCATATAGATGTGTTTTGATGTTTGACAATCTTATCCTTTTACCTCATATAGATGTGTTTTGATGATTGGCAATCTTTTTACCACATAAAAAGAGGTGTTTTGATGCTCAACAATCTTTTTACCTCATATAGATGCGTTTTGATGATTGGCAATCTTTTTACCACATATAGACGTGTTTTGATGCTCGGTAATCTTTTTATCTCATATAGATGTGTTTTGATGATTGGCAATCTTTTTACAACATATAGATGTTTTTTATGCTCGGCAATCTTTTTATCTCATATAGATGTGTTTTGATGATTGGCAATCTTTTTACCTCATATAGATGGTTTTTCATGCTCGGCAATCTTTTTATCTCATATAGATGCGTTTTGATGATTGGCAGTCTTTTTACC
>CM037790.1:51707596-51725737 GCA_021229015.1 Solen grandis
TTAAGTTTTAAAATACCCTTTAGTCTCAAACTTTAGGGAATGGTTTATTTTGCGGACTCTGTTTTGGAAGCTGTGCACAAATAGACACATACCTGAAGTAATAACAGGTAAGTATTTACTAATTAAAATTAATTTTACTTCAAAAATTTCATATCAGCACTGTTAATCAAACACTCTTCTCAAAGCGATAACTTAAGTTTTAAAATACCCTTTAGTCTCAAACTTTGTACTGTAGATGCTTATGACTAGCAGAAGTACTTAATTTATTATGTATTTATTGTGGCATATATTAAAAGGGACAACATGGTTTACAAACAACTCTAGCTTTTAAATACATTCTAGTTGCCATAGATTTGCACCAAGTACAAAATATGTATTTATTTGATTTTAATTTTTATTTGATTTGATCATTATTGTTCAAAAATTAAAAAAATGAATCACATGCTTGCAGTATAGAATTTGCCTTGACCCCTCCCTATGGATCAGATGTTTCATGGGCCCAGCATTGGTAACTTCATTATACTATACATCAAATATCTGGGCCCCAGCATTGGTCACATCATCATATTAAAAATGAGATGTCTGGCCCCAGCATTGGGCACATGATCATACTATACCATCAGATGTCTGGGCCCAGCATTGGGCACATGATCATACTATACCATCAGATGTCTGGGCCCAGCATTTCACATGATCATACTATACCATCAGACGTCTGGGCCCAGCATTGGTCACATGATCATACTATACCATCAGATGTCTTGGCCTAGTATAGGTCACATGATCTTTTCTGCACATCATGCTGCTCACACAAATTGTACAGTAGGACACCAGTTGGGGAGTCTGTGATATTTGATAATTTATTTGTGATAAATTTAAGTGCCATCAAATTATGATAATCTTCAGCTGGCACATTTGACTTTTTTTACACTGTTCAATATTACAGCTTCCTGGCCAACTGTTTTCAGAAGATAATATGATGGCAATGGCATTAGCTTAAGGCTTAAAAAATAAACCTGGAAATATGCAGCACATAGCCATTATATTCATTATAGACTGTGTAATTATGTTTAAATGCCACTGGGGCTTTTCTTTTTTTCATTTATAGTCAGGTTGAATAACATTCCTGATTAAACCCCTCGCTCACTTCCTCAGAAAAATCAATTGTTCAACAAATTTTAGGTATATATATGTATAGTGCAAGGATTGGATTATGTTTTTATACCTCTACAATATGGGAAGGTGGGCCTTTACAGGTTGAGTGTCCTAAACTAAGTGCAACTTTGTGTTACAAATCAGTTTTATGTCCATGGTTTGGATCATGTTATATAAGAAGACCAATGAACAAGGTATCATCATAAGATACCGTTGCATATTGTAATAGGATACAGTACTTACCTATTGTAATAGGATACAGTACTTACCTATTGAAATAAGATACAGTACTTACCTATTGTAATAGGATACAGTACTTACCTATTGTAATAGGATACAGTACTTACCTATTGTAATAGGATACAGTACTTACCTATTGTAATAGGATACAGTACTTACCTATTGTAATAAGATACAGTACTTACCTATTGTAATAGGATACAGTACTTACCTATTGTAATAGGATACAGTACTTACCTATTGAAATAAGATACTGTACTTACCTATTGAAATTAGATACAGTACTTACCTATTTAGATAAGATTCAGTACTTACATATTGTAATAAGATACAGTACTTACCTATTGAAATAAGATACAGTACTTACCTATTGTAATAGGATACAATACTTACCTATTGTAATAAGATACAATATTTACCTATTGTAATAAAATACAGTACTTACCTATTGTAATAGGATACAGTACTTACCTATTGTAATAGGATACAGTATTTAACTTTTGTAATAAAATACAGTACTTACCTATTGAAATAAGATACAGTACTTACCTATTGAAATAAGATACAGTTGCAAATTGTAATAGGATACCGTACTTACCTATTGTAATAAGATACAGTTCTTACCTATTGTAGCAAGATATAATACTTTCCTATCGTATTAAGATATAGTTCTTACCTTTTGAAACAAAACAAGGATATCATTTTTCACCTGTGTAGAGTGTGGTTGATACTGAGGTACATTATAGTTGTCACTTGTATACAGTGTGGTTGATACTGAGGTACACTATATCTGTCACTGGTATAGGGCGTAGTTGATACTGAGGTACACTATATCTGTTACTTGTATACGGTGTGGTTGATACTGAGGTACACTATATCTGTTACTTGTATAGAGTGTGGTTGATACTGAGGTACACTTTACCTGTCACTGGTATAGAGTGTGGTTGATACTGAGGTACACTATATCTGTCACTGGTATACAGTGTGGTTGATACTGAGGTACACTATATCTGTTACTTGTATAGAGTGTGGTTGATACTGAGGTACACTTTACCTGTCACTGGTATAGAGTGTGGTTGATACTGAGGTACACTATATCTGTCACTGGTATAGAGCGTAGTTGATACTGAGGTACACTATATCTGTTACTTGTATACAGTGTGGTTGATACTGAGGTACACTATATCTGTTACTTGTATAGAGTGTGGTTGATACTGAGGTACACTTTACCTGTCACTGGTATAGAGTGTGGTTGATACTGAGGTACACTATATCTGTCACTGGTATACAGTGTGGTTGATACTGAGGTACACTATATCTGTTACTTGTATAGAGTGTGGTTGATACTGAGGTACACTTTACCTGTCACTGGTATACAGTGTGGTTGATACTGAGGTACACTATATCTGTCACTGGTATACAGTGTGGTTGATACTGAGGTACACTATATCTGTTACTTGTATAGAGATACTGAGGTACACTTTACCTGTCACTGGTATAGAGTGTGGTTGATACTGAGGTACACTATATCTGTCACTGGTATACAGTGTGGTTGATACTGAGGTACACTATATCTGTTACTTGTATAGAGTGTGGTTGATACTGAGGTACACTATATCTGTCACTGGTATACAGTGTGGTTGATACTGAGGTACACTATATCTGTTACTTGTATAGAGTGTGGTTGATACTGAGGTACACTTTACCTGTCACTGGTATAGAGTGTGGTTGATACTGAGGTACACTATATCTGTCACTGGTATAGAGTGTGGTTGATACTGAGGTACACTATATCTGTCACTGGTATAGAGTGTGGTTGATACTGAGGTACACTTTACCTGTCACTGGTATAGAGTGTGGTTGATACTGAGGTACACTTTACCTGTCACTGGTATAGAGTGTGGTTGATACTGAGGTACACTATATCTGTTACTTGTATACAGTGTGGTTGATACTGAGGTACACTATATCTGTCACTGGTATAGAGTGTGGTTGATACTGAGGTACACTATATCTGTTACTTGTATACAGTGTGGTTGATACTGAGGTACACTTTACCTGTCACTGGTATAGAGTGTGGTTGATACTGAGGTACACTATATCTTTCTCATAGAAAATGAAATCCATGCATTACTTAAATGCTGGTGGTTGGACTTTAAACCCAAGCAAGCAAATGTTTGCCTAATGTTTGGTTGAATCTATCAAATGAGTAAAATTTTTGAGCCAGCATCATTCTGTTGACCCAGAAAAAGTATGCTTTTGTGAGGAACACAAGTGCAGTACATAATACTTTGCTATTGATAGTTGGAGCAAGACTGTTTGAAACAAGGACCCGAGTTTACACCAACTTGCAGAGTAAACCCTGGTGACAATACCCCAAATGTGTGTTAAATACATTTAATGAGAATGATGTGTCATTCCCAATATAGGACTGTCTAGACTGCCTCCATGCTGACAGCAAGTTTTGTAGACTTCTAGTGCTTTGTGATGTAATAATACAATAAATCCAAAGTTCCAATATCAACTTTATTTTACAGACAGTAAAACTTGATATAAAGACCAGCTAAATGTCAGACCATGATTTTTTATGACCCTGTTCCGATATCTACTGTTTTACTTGACTAAATAATAAGACCACCTCATTATTTTTGAGAGAGTCTTCATTATTGTGACTACTCTCAACATTTAGAACATGCTGTGAAAAAAAAACATTATGCAGAAGCATGAGTCACCACTGTGACAGTTCTAGTTTACATACAGGGTCAGACTTGTGATTCTAACAAATGTTCTCTCACGTCTGGTCTCATAATCATGGTAATCATTTCTGTCCCTCTATTATATCTCCTCTCTCTCTCACTAATTAGCAATTAGCTTACTTTTCTAGCTTTCTGACATATTTGCCTGTCTGTTATATATATATCATTTTGACATTTTTGTATTGCTAGTTAACACAATTAAAAAATATGCACCTTTTGACACTATCATTTCACAGGCTCATCCTTTATGCTTTACAATCATCAATTTTCTTGACATTAGATTTTCTTGATTCTGTATGAAAATCAATTCTTCTTCTTCTTCTTCTTCTTCGAGATAATGGGCGGTTCCGCAGTTTGTATGAAACTCCTCCCCCTATTGATATTTTGACAGTTTCTATTCATACCTAGGTCGATTGCTCACAAACAGTATCACAAACAAAATGCGCATGTTCTTTTGAGAAAAGTAGGTCAACTGTTTACCACACGCTTCATACCTACACTGATTGGATAAGCTGGTTTGTGTAAACATACTTGATTGACAGTTTAGGAACGATCCATTGTACATGGCTCACTCTGGAGCCTTGTCGTACAATGGGAGTATAATATATTCTTGGATATATGCAAAAATGTAACAGACTGATTTGCAATAAATGAGAATTGCAATAAAATTCTTACAAAATTTGTTAAACTTGAACAATGATTACTGCAATGGGAAATCAACAAGAAATGTAAAAAAAGAAAATTGCATTTAAGTCATAAAACATGGCTTTAATCAACTTATGGAAGATTATATACTTGAGGCATGATACCACACTCATGTCTAAGGCATGATACTGTAGTGTGGCAGCACTATATCTTTCTTAAGTAGACATTGTAAGTCTCCAAATGACTGTTAGTGGGATGTTAAAACAAAAAACAAAAATCCATTTCATACGATTGATGAGACTTGAATAAAGCCCCCAATACATTTAAACACCTCTAGATATGTTTATAATATGTCTTTAAAGGATACTTTCAAAATGTGATTACATTAGCCTTAAGATAATTACAAAACTTGTTAAACTTACAAGACACAGCTAGCAGCTGATGTTGCAAATAAGCAGTATGAGTTTTTTCTCAAAAAAACTTGATGTCTTGTAAGGAAATAAGTAACATCTTTATTTAAAATGGATAACATATATGGCATAAACCAATTTTCTGTAGAATTGCTTCTGAAGGAATGATTTTTGTGTTGATATTTATTGGTTAAACATCCATGAAGTCAACAGAATTAACTCTCTCAGAAATCCCTGATTTTTACTATGGTATTGGAAGTGAAAGATATTTACATATGTGTAATGACTGCCTGTCTTGGTTAAATAGCTGTCCCGATCTTTTTTCTCTCAGAAACACGAATCATGTATCGCTATCAGACTGTTTATGGCTTCCTCTTTTTGCTATTTATAAGTAATTGTTGGTCATTATTGATTACTGTGGTACACCCTATTTTTTTTTCTCTACAGTAAAGAACTAGACTGTGTTTCACGAGACATGGCAAATTGAGTCTTTCCTGAAATAAATATTTTAAGGTCTTTAACTCAACTTTTACAGATATAGAGATAAGAAACTTGCATTCTTGCTATTATTTACATGCTCTTTCTGAAAAAAGTATTTGTTTTCTTTAAAATCTGAAAACTGTGGTGATCTAGAAAATCTCAGTTGTAGATGTTTTTTGAAACGCAAACCAGTTCTTCAACCAAATTAAAAACTGAGTACAATCACAGAGGATAGCATTGCTCGCATTAAAAAATAAAAATAAAAAAAAAATAGAGAGGTTAAAAGCTTGGTCTGTAAATTCTTGTATATTAACCAGTATCTAATGGTAATTGGTTGAAACACAGTTTTGAAACCTTAAAAAATAGGAAATGGTTTTATTTCTATAACAGCTGAATGAAATGTAATTTAAGAATGTTTATTTTTATTTTTTTTGTTTAACCTACACGGTCAGTCCAGTCACAGAGATGAACTTCGTGGTTATCTTCAGACCCTCCATGAGGTCACCATTAAGTTTTTGGTTCATTGGAGTGTCTGATGGCCATGTAATTAAGCAACATTGTTTTTCTGTGAAGTAAGGGCTGTAATGAAATCCTGTGTCCCACACTCTCAGTACATGAAGAACAGAATAGAACAGAAACTTTATTTCAACAAGTTATACAGTTTCTAGTCGTAAATAATTCAAAAATATATGCATACAATTTTCTCTTTACATGAAGACAAGAGGGATGTGGGGATATTGATCACCTTTAGTTATATCTATTTAGTTTAAAATATCTTTGTAGAGAGATAACTTATATCGCATAAAATTTGCTTTTTACACTGGGAAAATATTAAAGTTTGTTGGTCAACAAATTTTATTGATTCCAGATGAATGTCACAGTGAAATAATATTTATTTCCCCTGAAGTGCTTTAACACACTATGAATAATTGCCATTTTAAAGTAGTTTAAAGATTTATAAGATTAGTCTGAAGAATTATAATTTTTTTCATTAAATATATAAATTATTCATATTGTGAATGCAGTAATGTTTTCACACTTGTGTACTTCCAACTGAAATTTCCCTTCCAGCTGGCTTGCGGTAGGTCGGTGGTTCTACCCAGATGCCTCTATGCGTTCGGGGTCCTCCTCCACCTGTAATTAGCTGGACGTCGCTATATGACTGAAATACTGTCGAAGTGACGGTAAACTCAAATAGTCAAGTCCATCTGAAATTTCATTGACCAGGACAAATATATGTACGTAATAAACAAGTCAATACAACTCCTTTTGTCATTGGAACTATTATTTAATTTTACAATTAAAGAAAAACAGTAACATATAAAAGGTTTTTATTAATTACTGCTTTAATCATTGTACAAATTTTGGTAATGATATATAATGTCTTTTTTATGACTTTCCGGTGATTCTCCTGCAAAAACAGAAACATTAATGGTAAATATGAAATGAAATTTCATACACATAGTATTTATCATTGATATATGTTATCATTGATATATGTTATCATATGACCATAATAACTTCAATAACTTCAGAAACTCTGGGTTTAGAATTATAGCTATTTCATGTCAATCCCGTCGCTATCTCTCAGCGCATTGTGTGCTTTGATTAATATTGTTTTTTGAAATATAACCTACTCAGCTATCACATGTTGTTATGACATGTAATATGTATAAGGACTGGAGGTCTTTAGTGTAAGAATTGGCTCAGTCATTATATGCCAATAGCCATTGTGTAACAAGGTGTGAAAGTTGGTAAAACAGATCATAATATAATACAGTTAGTTTTCTAATTGTATGAGGGAAGACCAACTCTGGTTTGCAATGAGTTAAATATCATATTAGTCATCTTCAGGTGAAATTAAGATATAACTGGGAACTTCCATATAAACAACATGATGTTGACATAACTGTGACATAACAAATTAGCATAAAAAAATTACAATTGCAATACAATACAAACTCAGTGTGTTTTCAACATGTTGACCCCACCACTGGATGTTGTGTCATGCCACATGATGACCCCACCGCTGGATGTTGTGTCATGCCACATGATGTCCTCACCACTGGATGTTATGTCATGCCACATGATGTCCTCACAACTGGGTGTTGTGTCATGCCACATGATGCTCTCACCACTGGATGTTGTGTTATGCAACATGATGACCCCACAACTAGATGTTTGTCATCCACCCACCCTGATGTCATGCCACATGTTGACCCCACCACTGGATGTTGTATCATGCCACATGATGACCCCCACCACTGGTGTAGCCACTTGATTCTCTCACAACTTGGTGTTGTGTCATGCCACTTGATTCCCTCACAACTGGATGTTCCTTCATTCCTTCCTAGTCATGCCTCTTAATGACCCAACAACTGGGTAATTGTAATGCCACATGATGCCCTCACAACTGGGGTGTTGTGTCATGCCACATGATGACCCCCATCTTTTGGTGTTGTGTCATGCCACTTGATTCCCTCATGATTGTTCATATGTACATACGTCCGTCCGTCTTTCCTGAAACTTTGTGACATGCGTAACTCTGAAAGTATTTGTACTACAGATTAAACTTCTTGGTTATTCAGGACATGAACTTTTGCACCTGGGTATTTTCTTCGAACCACCGTTGAAGTTGACAGATTTGTTTTTTAAAAATATGTAGTTTTATGCTTGTGACACACATAACTCTGAAAGTATTTGTACTTCAGACTTGAAACTTCATGGATATATTAAAAATCAAGACATGAACTTTTGGAACTGGGTATTTTTATGCCACCTATCAAAAAGTGAGGCATATAGAATTGCCTTTGACCGTCCAACGATCCCAAAACTGTGACACAGATAACTCTGAAGGTATTTGTACAGACTTTAAACTACTCGGGACATGACTTGCACTCCTGGGTGTTGGCTTTTGTTTTGGAAAGTGCGACAGGTGGGGGCATCTGTGTCCTCTGGACACATTTCTAGCTCTTTATGCAGACTGTGAAGCATCTGAGCTACAGTACAATATTTTATGAGCAAACAGAAGAGACCCTGATCAGACAGCTCTTTTCAGCTCCAACTGAACTTTTATCAGATGGCAAAAAAATCAATGCTGTCATTTGAAATATTATTGTACTTGAGTGAAACTAGCCCTGTAGTTATATTCATTCCTTTGCATTTTTATTAACGAGATATTGAGATTACATCTAAATATTTGATGAGATTTGTGCCTTCACGCAAGACCAAAAACATAGTGCTTCTTAATCATTAATTTCGTTTCTCATAATATTCTAATTTTGTAACAGGGAATAGAAATAAGATATAATAAGTTTAAAACAATTTGAAGGCTTAGTGCAAAACTGTGGTAACTACATACAGATAAAGAAACAGTTACAATTAAGTTCTGCACCTGAAGCCATTGAATATTGCTTTTCCATTCAAGGGCAGCGACTCTGTTACCACAATACAAATCACTATACTGTTGTCCCACAGGACCATGATGAATTTACTAATTTCTGATTTCAATACTGGATGATAAAAGGCAGAAACTCATTATCATCCAACACACATCAATCTTTACAAAAGTTGTTGACTATACTACCAGGAAATCCTTGGGCCAAGTTTGTATCCGTAAAACATACAATGGAAATCACTGTCAACCTTACAATGGAAGAGTAAAATAAAAGCCTTGTTTTATTATCTTAAATGAAATAAACATCAATCATTTTTTGTTTCTTTTTCTTTTCTGGTAATAAATAGTGATAAGTAGAAATCAATTCAGTTTTTAAGGCACAAATCTACAGGGTGCAATTTTGGTTTATATTGCAGGGAGGTCTAGTGCTATAAAACTTTAAAGTATGGATACTTTATCGACCTCCCTGCAATTTGAACCTGAAATATGCCTCTTGTAGATTCTCATAATTTAAAGAACTGTTTTGTTGGGAAAATTGATATAGAGTGGGAAAGATGATAAACAATGGCAGTCTTGAAGGGTAGGGTTTCTACATGTTCAGCCTCCATCTGTACCCCAATAATGTCCCTCATCCTTCACAAAATGCTTGGATGAGGCAACATTTTTCTTCCATGGCTAGTTCAGGTGCTTACAAGCAATATCACAAACAGACCATTGTGTTATTTTGCTTAAACCAGGTCAACTGTTAATCAGATATATTCCAGTACAGCCATTTGATTTGAACACCTCTCTAAACACTGGCTATATCCCTTGAGTACAAGACCCTCAATTTACATAATTTCATATATGATCAGCCCTTCATCTCACTGGCTGAATATTTATCAAATGAAGATTGAATAGCATATGAAGCAATGGATTTTTCTGTGCTATGTAGACTGTTTGTAGAATATGAGCTACAATATTGTATGAGCAAACACTAAAAACACTGATCGGACTGCTCCTGGAAGGAATTGTCTTTTCTTGGTCCTCTGCCTCAAAATGGTCACTATTATGAGGTAAAAGGTAAAAAAAGTTCTTCACATACCAATACTGTATGTAAATCTTTACCATTGGCTTCAGAGATCCACTCATTCCTTTTTTTCTCATTTGATACTTAACATTTGCTCATTATTATGGAGAAAAAAAAAAGTCAAAATTGAAAAAGTATCTCAATTTTGGCTTTTTTTTCCTCCATAAAATGGGCAAATGTTAAGTAATTAGTACCTTCTTCAAACCATGTCACATGACCAGCAGTGACAATTAGCTGCTTGAGAAGTCTAGGTCATAATCAAACTCATTCCAAGTTATTTAATATCAAAAATATAAAAAAGATATCTCACTTCATGAAATGGGATATTTACACACACACTCTCTCTCTCTCTTTCTCTCTCTCTCCCATGAAGAGCATCTTTATTATTCCCTGTTATGACTTAAACATGGTAATTCAATAATTCTAAGACTCAAGTGATGCTGAAATTTGTCAGAAGACATTAACTTAATACGGTTATCTTATTATCCAGTTGTCAAAAGAGCCATTAAAACTAGTACCAGTATGGCACGCCGCCTTAAGTTCAAGGTAGTTCCAGGACTGATTGGCTCGGTAGTTTCATGGCTTGATATTACTATGAGGTACAATGTATTACTATATTATTCTCTAATGAGTAAATAAAGTCACAAAGTAATGCATGAACTTAGTTAGGGGCACTGTTTGTGAACAGTTGACCAAGACATGAATGAAAAATAATCGGGTATCCAGTATCAGTAGGTGAAGGCAGGACTTGGATCTTCATTATGAAGGCTGGGAAGGTCCATTATTTCCAAGTTAACTCTTAACCCCATGAATATTCAACCACAAGTCCATGTCAAATTGAATGTTTTAGATGCAATATAAAGTCAGTTTAGCTAGAATATTTCGAAACTCTCAGATGGTAACAAATCATGGACATTGTCATTATAATTTATTGTCTTTAAAAGGTTAATAAAAACTTTATCTGAACCCTTACATCAATTACCTACTGATTATCTGTAATATTGTGATCATATCTACAAGTACCAAATGTCACCGTATATAATTTGGGTGTTTTTGTTGAGTTATTTTAACTGCCTTATTTACATGAAATAGATACACTTCCGTCCAAAATTAGACCTTATGTACATGTGATCTACAGTCAGCAAGAAGATGTCTACATCCTCTGTGAGTAATATACAGGATAGTTTGTTTATGAAATTGCTCTTTTTTTTATTGAAAAGGCCATCTACCTCTTGTTGATTGCTTACGCTAATGATTTGATTTATAAAGACTGATTTGACTGCACGTCAGAGCTTAATGGATTCCAGGAATTTTCCTGTTTGGGGAGGTGATTTAGTTTGCATATCAACATAGAAAAGATTGAATTTTCATATTTTCACCTTATTTCTGTATTAATTGCATTGACTTTGGATAGTATAGCAAATGTTAAGTTGTATATGAAACTGGATTTTATTCTGCCATACAGACTGCAAAGAATATAAACTATTATGACACTGATCAGACAACTCCATCCATGAGCCTCCTGATCTTGGTCAGTCCTCTGTTTGACAAGGCATAGAAACACGTCTAAATGAGGTAGAGGGTTAATCCATGTGTAAAGATTTCCCAAGGTATTGTTAAGCCAATCATATTTTCTGGCTCTAATCAACTTTAAATAAATCATTTACTGATTTCTCCCCCTAATTTTGCATATTGGCAGATTTAATTAGGAATTTCGTATTTGATATTCATTTATTCAGGCTTAGTACACTGTCTGAGCAACGTGTTTAGAATCTTTTAGAGTTATCATCATTGACGCATTTTGTCTTTGATGTATGAGGAATGTTCAAATAGTATTGTGTATTTGGTCTGAAACCTTGTAAACTAATGGAAACATGCATGTTTTCATTTCATACCCTAGAAGTACTTTCCCTGTAGTGAGAAATGCATCATTTTATTGTAAGAATCTATTTTTTAAGTTTTTTTTGGTATACTACTAGATACTGATGAGCAACAGAACCAAGAGTTTGTTGTGATTAATATATATGACAAGAAAGGGATGTTATTCATAGTTTTGTGAACAGATAGAAGTGGCATTGTGTCAGATCCGGGAAATAAAGTGAATGTGCTCTCCAACTTTAAAACTACTGAACTAGAAGTGTACGTGTGCGGGAGCATTGTCATGCAACAGTCGAACATGTTTGAAACCTTGACTTGGCAATGTTCTTGCAGGACTTCTTTAATTTCTTTAAAGATGGAAAGTTGAGGTATTGTCATCACTCTGGTGTTGTCATCATTGTCGTGGTGAAAAACTTTAACCTTGGCCATGACTCCTAAACTATCAAATCATCTGTCATCAGACTTCACATACTTGTTTATTATCACAAGGGCTACATTCTCATCTGAAGTCCATTTTCACCTTTTTATCTCCCTTTTTTTTAAAAAACAACAACAACAAAAACAAACAAATAGATAAGCTTTGGCCTCTGCATGTGGAACTCTAGTATAAATGTAAAGTCCCTGTAATGTTTCTGCTATGTTTTGGACCACTCAACCTCTACCAAGATAACCAAGGTACCCTAACCTAATAAAACATTAGGAAACCTTGGTTATCTCTGTGAAAGGCCATGATGTCCAAAATGTAGCGGAACCATTAAAGGAACTTTACCATAAGATAACATCACAGTAGTACTTGCCAGTCACATTTCTACCCTTTTTTACTAGAATCTTCGCTAGAGGTGAATATGGCACACAACTTTCTAGTAAGTCTTGATACAGCCATGGTTGGTGGCTCATATTTTGTTTGCAACCTTTTTCACAGGTTCAAAATAATGCACACAGTTTCATCACCTGTAAGCATTTGCAAAAACTCTGTTGTGGTAGTTTTGGAACATTTTCAGCAATCAGTTTCAGCATGAAGCTCATTATGATCTTCAGTCAATAGATGGGGTACCCATCCAGCAGCAATCTTCAAGTTTCAAGATCTTCTTTAGAATGAAAGAAGTAAAATACCAACAATGTGTGCAGTATAATATACAATATTATATATCAAGCATCATTTTTAATAATTTCTGTGATTTGGCAAAATATTTGAGTCACATATTACTCTCTTCAGCTAACCTGATATTTTGGCATTTTCAACAGACTCTACACCACATTTTTTTTTAGGTGGGGGGCAAAAAGCCTTTGCAACATTGAATATTAGAAAATTTCCATGAGTTTATTTGTTTTCCAACTGTTTTTGCATCTTTTCATTATCTGTCCAAGTTAAAATAGTTACAACTCTGTAACAAAGTTATGGATTGGCTACATGTACATGCCATTGTGTAATATTGAATAGAGGTAATCAGCTTTATGATCATCCTGAAATTCCTCATGGAAATGTCATGTCTGCACAATATACAATACTTTTCAAACATCCCTCTTGTGTAGACAATGTGAATAAGTTTCATAGAATTATTTCCTTTGTGTAAAATTCAAGCTTCAGTTTTCTCATTACATCACAGTGTTTGTATTGTAGTGTTGTTTTATGCATGGAAAAAAAAGGAAATTTTGATATGAAATGCAAATCAGGTGCGATGCTAATTTGTCTTCATTTCAATGTTTATGGAATTAGCTTCTTTTTTCTGCTAATTGAAACACTGAAAATTAATCTCTTTTCTGACTGAATTTGACTCTACAGTCTTCCTGCTTAACTAAGTGTATAGTGATGAATTCCAATGGACTTTTTCTTAAGATTTGTAGCTTTTAGAACCAATTAACTTGAACTTGCTTTTGGTTTTTCCATCATGAGAATAAAGTGATTTCCTTTTCTTGTCTCTTGCTGACATATCTGGGGTTGCTCTTGTTTTCTCAGTGCTGTTGATCTATTTTACCACCTCTGTGATGATTGATGTGTGTTTTATTGAGAAGAAAATGAATTTCTGCACGATTTTTCATCTGGGATTAAAGTTTGTTATCATTAAATTGCATCTTGGCCTGGTGGGACAAGCAATATGGTGATTTGTATTGTGTGGACCAAATTATGGCCCTTTGATGGCAAAGCAATTATTTTGTATTTTATCAGTTTTTAGTTGTGTGTGACGTAGTCACTCACAACTATAGTACCTACATTCTGAGGATCCCATTCTCAACATCTAAAACCAAATAACCTCTGAATTTTGTATGAATGATTGAACGATTGAAAAGAATTCTACAACACAGGTATGTCGAGATTCAGACAAAGTGTTAAAAACTTAATTTTGAGTAAAAAATACATAGTTATTGTAAACAATAATTGTATATAGCATAAAAGCACAAAAGAACTATTTTCCCTGTGATGTTGAGTAACTTTCACTTTACCATGCAGAGGAGTATAGTTTCTTTTGATGCAAAGGTGGCTCGTCTCGTGCCTGAATTTGGATGATAGATGTGCAGGTTTTGGTTATTTAGTGGTGTTACAATAGTCCATATAGAATAATAAAAAGCTTGAATTCTGATACAAATCTGCATAACTTACTAATAATCACTTCAGGCTATCTCAGATACATTGAGATACTTCCAGGGGTTATTTGTTGCTCTATGGAATGGCTGATACCTGGACACAGTATAGATCCACTGGTTTGCATCTATAAATAGAAACTGTGCTGTCACTCGGAGGTACAAATCAAAGTGCTGATAGTGCTAAGAGAGCAGTATTGTCGCATTTCTTTTGTTTATCAAAGTAACTTTAATAAACGGGGTTCAAATTTTCAGGCATTGCCAGTAATTTACCCCGCTTTAATGTTGCATTAACATGGTCATTACAAGAAATTAAAGATGAATACACTATTTGTTTCATCAGACTGTTAACAATTGGCACATCATCACTCTTACTCTCCCTTTTTCTATAGCCTACAATGAACAATCATTTATTATTTTAATCTGAGTTTAAAATTTAGCAAAAACTAAGTTACACTGTATATTTGCAGATCGTCAAACCCTCTTCAACTTGAGACATACACAACTTCAATGACTTCAGCGCTTTGATTTACTTGGTTATCAATATGCACATGTCAGTAATCTTCTAGCAGATGATTGTTAACCCTTTCCCTCATAGAGGACACCATGAAAAGACCTATGCAAACAGCATAAAACCAGATCAGCCTGTGAGTAACTCGCAGGCTGATCAGGTTTTATGCTGTGTGCTGCTCCTCAGTGGTCTGGAAATGAGGACTTTATAATTAAATTTGGTAAGGTTTAACTGTGGTTTTCTGCAGATCAGGCTTTATGTGGTACCTACTGAGTGCATCAAAATGAGTCTATATGAAGGAAAGGGTTAACACAGGTGTGTCACTTCAATCCTATGTTGTTGGTTGTCTGGCTTGCTGTCTTGTTGGTTGGCTTACATGCTGGTTGCTTGGTTGACTACATTGCTGACTGTCTTGTTGGTTATCTTATGTTTTAGTTTGTTGACTACATGGTCTGTCTTGTTGGGTGACTGGCTACCTTTTTTATCAGTTGGTTGATTGACTGCATGACAGGCTGTCCTTTTGGTTTTCTAGTTGTCTATCTTGGTTGGCTTTTTAGTTGGTTGGTAGACTTCATGACAGGTGGTCTTGTTGATTTGAATTTGTATTGGTTGGTTGACAGCTTGGCTGGCTGTCTTGTTGGTTGCTTTACTGTCTTGTAACTTGGCTAACTGGTTGCTTACTTGGTTGGCTGGCTGGTTGGTTGGTTAGTTTTGTCAGTTAACCCTTTCCCTCATAGAGGATACCATTAAAAGACCTATGCGAACAGCATAAAACCAGATCAGCCTGCGAGTAACTCGCAGGCTGATCAGGTTTTATGCTGTTCGCTGCTCCTCAGTGGTCTGGCAATGAGGATTTTACAATTAAATTTGGTAAGGTTTAACTGTGGTTTTCTGCAGATCAGGCTTTATGTGGTACCTATTGAGTGCGTCAAAATGAGTCTATATGAGGGAAAGGGTTAACTGAATGGTTGGATAAGTCTGCCTTTCTATATACTGAGGCATGTATGACTATATGATATTATGTAGCCCACATACAGCCCCAGTGAGGCAGCCAGTGACCATCACTAGTTTAATATGCAAGGTGAGGCATTCAGCATTTCTCCCCATTAATGATAGGTGAAGTCAGGATGGAACAGAATAACAATACGCTCCACTGGGGATGTATAACAGAAATTCCGTTTGGAAAATATTCCACAACGTACATAATTCAAATTTGATTTGGGTTATGGGATTTGGATTTCTTCCCAAGCTGTGTAAGCTTGTGTGACTGGTGATAATACCACAGTTGTGCCTGGAATCATTGTCAGTAAATGACAGCATGTCTTTGTTGCTATAACTCTATCACTTATATCAGAATATTCAATGGAGAGAAATGTTGTACAGTTCAATACTGGCTGCTAGACTTAGTCTACACAAAAAATGTAGGCTTCACTTTTTAGAAATAACAATTGTCACCATGATGATTTCTATTTTAGAACACAATGACATCATTCAAGGTACCTTATTTACTCTACTTCAGTGTATCATTCATATCTGATGAAGACCTTATGTATGGTCGAAATATTGTACAATAAATTCTGTCATCAACCTATTGCCTTGAGATTGTTTGTTATACTTACCTGTTTTTAAAAAATGTAGATGAAAAAGAAACTTTAAGTATGTTATTGCATGTCACCATTGGTTTGTATCACAAAAAAATATTTCAAAAGATGTCATACAACTTAATGTTTGTACACAAACTTATAGGTAGCATACTTTCTTCACACTTCAATCCAAAGTCCATCCGAATTTATAATCCTCAAGGGGATGAGGTCATGACTGAATTGTGTTTGTTTTGCCATTCTGTCAAAGTTTTGTTAAAATAAAAATAATGTAATAAAAGAAATGATAAGAAAGCCTATCTTTCTACTTACTTGGCTGCATTGAATTTAGGACATTAAAGGTCAAGAGCAAATATCAAAAAATGAAATGGCATATTAGATTTTTATTGTCTGCATATATATTTCCAGACAGACAGGTTTTGTAATAAAAGAAGTTGTTGATTTATTGTTCTCAATAAAGACACTGAAAACGCTGAAGTCTCCCTCCAAGCTGACTCGTTCATCACCAGGACTTTTAATAAGTGCATCTTGCACATTAATGGGAAATCCTTTGCAGATTATCCAATATGACAAGAACATACTTCATTAAGTTTTCCACGATATCAATGGATGGGCTGGGAGCACCTGACAATGGCTACAATGATGGGGGTCTTTATAACTGTACATGGCCAATGCTGGATCTATACAAGGGCATTGTCTATGTTGTGATTACTCTTCCTTGAATATGATACACTTATACAGATAGGATTATGTGTGCTTGATGTTCAGTATATAAGGAAAGTTTCAGGACTGGTTTGATTATGACTGGGCATGGTATCATGCCACATATTTATGGGGTAAGGCTGCACTAAAATGTCTCATGTAGACCAGTGTTGCCATACCATGTGGTAATTAAGCTAAAACATGCAGCATAATTTGCCACAGTTTGGAAAAGCAAACTACTGTATTTTATTTCTTCACCAATTATAATGGGGTATTGCATGCGAAGCAGAAAATAGTGCTTACACAAAGGCCCTAACGATTCTTTTGTCAGATATACACTTTTTCCTAATTTAGAAAAATCATTGTTAATGATTTGTTTTTTCGTGATAGCAGACATTAATGCTCACTAATGTTTAGAAATCATATACTTCTGACAAAAGAATTACTAGGGCCTATTTGTAGAGCTCAATTTTTCGCTTTGCTATATCCCATTAAAATTGGTGAAGAAATAAAATGCATATTGAAGTTCTCTGAATCAAGGCAAAATAGCTTAAAATGATGTCATAATTATATACCAGTTGTATGGCCACACCGTAGACAACTGAAATACTTTTGATATTGAACCCAAACATGTGTATAATATAATTTATACCAGCTTTAATTTGCAACATATTGCATTATTTCCTTGGTTCCAAGATATTATAGGCATCATTTCCT
>CM037790.1:51725837-51775837 GCA_021229015.1 Solen grandis
GAGATCCAAGACAATGGACAAGCCTTATATCTAAGCTCTAGGCCATGTGTGTCTGTAGAAGATTTTTCTAGGTTTCCCTATATAAGCCTTTGTAAATAAAATACCCTGGAGCGATGGCAATTTTGACCAGGTCATTATTTTAACAACTTTTGTATAGTTCACAAGACAATTTCTACAATATAAGCTCTAAGCTTTTCAGTATTCACAGGAGATATTTTCTATTTCCTATGTAAAATCAAGTGACCCTAGGGCATGGTCATTTACCCAAGGGCCATGATTTGAACAACTTAAGTAGAGATCCACCAGACAATACTACATACCCAATATCTTAACACCAGGCCATGTGGTTTCTGATGAGAAGATTTTTCTAGGTTTTCCCCTTTATAAGCCTATGTAAAATAAAATGACCCCTGGGGCAGGGCAAATTTTGACCCTAGGGCCATGATTTGAACAATTTTTGTAAAGGTTTATAAGACAATTCTACACGCTGTAGGCCTTACAGTTTTGCAGGAGAAGATTTTCTAAGATTGCATTTTAAAATCTATTTTTAGCTCCTGTGACCTACTTTTTCAACCAATCATAATAATTTGTATAATTTTGTTAGAGGACATCATAAGGATGATTCCTGTGAAATTTTGTCAAAATCCCTTCAGCGGATTAGGAGATGTTGTTTAATGGAAAAAATTGACGCAAGACGCACACACGCACGGACAGATGGACGGACGACAGACGCCGGACCATGAGCACATTGTGCTCAGGTGAGCTAATTTTCTAAGCTCTAGGCCTTATGGATTCATAAAAGAAGATTTTTAAGATTTTCCTATATAACTCTATGTAAAACAAGTAACCCCTAGTGCGGGGTCATTTATCACCATAGGGCTATGATTTGAACAATCTTGGTAATGAACCATTAGATGATGCACAACCAAATATTTAGCTCTGCCTTAGTTTATAGGAAAATTTTTAAAGTTTTCCAATATAAGTCTATGTAAACAAGTGACCCCTGGGGGGCACATCTAACCAGGTCCATAATTTGAACAACTTTTGTAGAGATTCACTTATAATGCTACAACGCCAAATATCTTAGCTTAGGCCTTATTGTTCATAAGAGATTTTAAATTTTTTCACTATATAAACTATGAAAAATAAATTGACCTGTGGGGCCATTTGAACCATGGTCATGATAACTACTTTTGTAGATGTTCATAAGACAATTCTACTTACAATTATTAAAGCTCTAGGCTTACAGTTTTGCAGAAAGATTTAAGATTGATTTAAATCTATTTTTAGCTCTGTGACCTATATTCACCCATCAAAATAATTGACTTTGATAGAGGTCATAAGGATGATTCCTTGAAGTTGGTCAAATCATCGTGGTTTAGGAGGAGAATTTTAAAGAAAAGAGACGCAAGCGGAGTGGACAAAGGCGATCACAAAGTCCATGAGCACGTTGTGCTCAGGTGAGCTAAAAAGTTGACCTTGAAAATCACAAAACTGTACGCTTTTACATGCAAAGTTGATGTACCATACCCTTTATATTTAACCTTTGACTTTTTTACGGATGAACTTGACCTTTGCATGGAATAAAATGTATACACTGCAAAGATGTAAAATTTGTAGACAAAAAAAACCTTTTTTTTTAAATCCTCTGACTTTTTTTATCTGTCTATTGATCATGACCATATGACAGGTTCATATGACAACAAATCAGTATACAAAGTTTAAAAAAAAATCATTGAAAAATGACAGAGAAATATATATTTTAAAACTTGTCCAAAGTTATGGCAAATTAAATTCAAGGTCAATAGCTGAAATATTGAGGTATATCTATATAGCCCTTGTCAAGATGAATATGCATACCAAAAATGAAAGTTGTATGTCAAATAGTAAAGAAATTATGGCCGAAGTAAGTTTTTTGTTTAAGTCTTGCCACAAGGAATTCACATGTGAAATATCAGTGCCCTGTTGGTAACAGCTCTGAAATGACAGGCATTTAAAAGTTCTCAAAAGTTACAGCAAAAATAGGCTCAAGGTCAAGGTCAGTAGGTGAAATGTTTGCATGTCTGGATAGGCCTGGTCAAGATAAATATGTATACCAAACATGAAGGTTGTATATCAAATAGTAAATAAGTTCTAGCCAACATTAAGGTATCTATTTGCTAAATCGGATCATAAAACCTCCCTCCTAAAAGAAGTAATTAGACAGAACAAAAACCTACTTTTAATAATAGTGACCTTGATCTTACAATCCTGTTAATCAATCCCAATCTTCCTCTTCTCATAACAACTTCTCAAAAGTACTAAAATGTATAAAATGCATCTCTAGCAAGAGATATTTGACGGAAACAACAAGTTTGACACCCACCCCTCCAAAATGTACTCCATTCTTATAACCAGGATTTTCATTGAAAACCTGGTTATAAAGAACAACAACAACAGTACAAAGATATGTGCACTTTTATTAAACATCCAAACCAATCAGACTATATTTGTACAATAATGTAACAACTATCACAGGCTCATTAGATATCACAGACTGAACAAATTATGATGTGATGGCAAAATGAAATGACACTGATTTCAGTGTATAAACAAAAAAATTAATCAAAGGTTACTGAACAAAGAAAATAACCGAAAACAGGGTTCATGTGTATTTCTTTGTAAAAACAAAGTTACTTTTCATTGGTTTAACAATTATGAATATTTATAATGAGGAGTTGTGTTATAAAGTCAATTTAAAAAAAAAAAATAAAAAAAAAAAAAGGAAAAACCAGGATTTGCAAATCTGCACAAGTATTTAATAAATGCATTTGTAATGAACAATCATAGCAAACCAGAATTGATATTAACAAATAGATATCAATATTAATGTTAACCCCTTTACTCATGAATATTAATGTAAAATATATGACCTACTGAATATTAGTCTACTGGAACTTTAAATAGTACAAAAAACAATGGAGTTTTCCTTGCTGTGCACACTGTAAGACTCTGAGCTACAATATTGTATATGTAAACTGAGAAGACCCTAATCAGACAGCTCCTTTAGATCTGATCTGGGTCTGCTCTGTTTGCCAAAGCATCAAAATGAGTCTATATAGTAAAAATTAAATTTAAATTTTAAGAAAGGGCATTTATTTAAATTTAAAAAATTTTTTTAAAAAACAAGATAGTAACAATGTAAAGAGGAGTACAGATCTATGAAGAGAAACATTGAGCAAAACTGAAACTGGGCATTTTTTCTGAATGCTAATTTTTGCTACTCATATTTTGGGCAGGTAGAAAATTGCCATTTTAGGTAGCATATTTATTACTTGCTACAGCTAACTTCAAATACCTGAGAAACATGCATTTACCCTTCTTACTAACTGTCCAGATTATTCTGTTTAATACTAGTCAAAAAAGTACCATGGCAACCTGTAAAGAGGTTATGGGTACATGAAACTTGACAATCACTCAAACAGCTGTTCCAGAAGAGGAGATAACCATCTGTTTGTTGTCTGGCTGGTCAGCAAGGCTGGGTTCTGCAGCTTCCTCAGTTTTTGCTGATGAAACGTCACACTTCTCAGGGGAACAAGCGGCCTTAACTTCAGCATTGTCTCCTGCCTCGATTGGAAAGTCTGATATGGCTTCGTAGAATCGCTCTTTTTCTGTAAGTTGAAAAAATCTTTCAAAACAATGGCCCACACATTCATTAAAATGGTTTTTTTTGTTGTTTAAGCATGACATATATTATGTAAGTATTAAAGATACAATGTAAAAATATAAAAATATATATTTCTTTTTAGTTTTGGGATCAAAATCAGCTTTCCCCTGGATCAACTTCAACCCACAAGATAAATCATGGTATTTCATGGAAAATAAACCCAAAAATCAAAATACAGTAGAACCTCGCCAAACCGAACATCATTAAACCGAATTCCTCGCCATTTCGAAGTTTATTTTCGGCTGATTTCTTCCCTTCTTATTTAAACTAACTAGATGTGGGTGTTCCTCGGAACACTTGTGTCGCCTGCATTTAAGCATGTTTGATGAAAGAATTGACTAGAAAATCGATCTTTTGACAAATTATTGATAAAGCATAATCTATTTTGTGAGGTACAAAATAACACACACACACACATAATATATATATATTTTTTTTTTTGGGGGGGGGGGGGGGGGAAACAGTGCAATATGTAATAATTTTCCCGAGCACTTTCGACTATACAGTCTTCATCAGAGGAGTGTCAGAATGACTATGAATTCAAAACATTAACTGTAAGAAAAATTATGACGTCATTAAGCACTTATGACGTTAATTATATATATGTTACAAGTTTGTAGTCATCATTATCATTATTGAGTTATCATTCTTGTGTACTGCACTCAGACCAATGAGATCTATCTACTATAAATGTTTAAGGCAACACTTTACAAGTTATGCACCACACAAGAATTAAACCAAAAAAAAAAAAACCAAAAATACAACAGTTATCATTCTTGCACAATGCACTCCATGAGATCTTTCCACCTGTGAGGTTTCAAAGTAATACCTCAAATACTTTTCGTGTTATGCTCCAGACAAAAATGAAGTCTGAGTATCAACAAAGGGCAATAACTCAGAAAATAAAACAGAGTTATCATTCATATGCACTGCACTACAAATCCATGAGATCTTTCCATCTATGAAGTTTCAAAGCAATATCTCAAATACTTTTTGGTTATGGTCCGGACAAAAATAAAATCTCAGAATCAACAAAGGGTAATAACTCAGAAAATACTTAAGTCAGAGTTATCATTCTTGTGCACTGCACTCCACCTCAATGTGATCTATCCATGTTTTAAGTTTCAAGGTGATACCTCAAATACTTTTTGAGTTATGGTCCGGACAAAAATAAAATCTCAGAATCAACAAAGGGTAATAACTCAGAAAATACGAAAGTCAGAGTTATCATTCTTGTGCACTGCACTCCACCTCAATGTGATCTATCCATGTTTTAAGTTTCAAGGTGATACCTCAAATACTTTTCGAGTTATGCTCCGGACAAGAAAGTGTGACGCCGACGACGCCGACGACGACGACGACGACGGACAAAGTGATCCCTATGTGTCTGCCATGCTATGCAGGCGACACAAAAATAAATGTTTAGTCCGAATTTCGCTATTTTGAAGTAAAAATCCCGGTCCGGAGGTTGCAATTCATGTACATTTTTCAATTTTTATTTCAAAGTCATATTTCATAAATTTTCGTGAACTAATTATCGTCCTTATTATCAATCGTATCCGGGTCAGTAACCAAGTTTATTTTGTAGAGGCACCAGGAGTGATGGCTCAGGCAAGTTTTTCACACCTTTTTTCGAGATTGGGTTGGGCAACATGTGTCCCACCGGAAATGTTGATTATTGCTTATCGATGACTTGACAGGTTGCATAATATGCACGTGCCAGCAGATAAACCCGGTGACAGATCTTTAGTACATTTCATATCATCGCGTTCGTAACCGACATGCTACGCTACCTGAGGAAGCAGATCAACGGTAAAAATATGTATCATTGCTTGACATGGTAGAATGATTATGTTCATCAGTAGATCATGATATATTTTCATTACTTTTCATAAATTGCAAATAGTATATACGTACACCTAATAGGTGATTTTCACGACATAACGATTTCCACAATATGCAGCGGTAATGAAAACACAGACATGTACGCTGACAAACTGAAATTTCCATCGGATTTTTAATCCGAATAATCGTTATTTCGAAGTTTTCAGCTTGGTCCCAAGGACTTTGATTTAACAAGGTTCTACTGTATTAAATTCATGATGATCATTATGTGAGTATTTATAGCAAAACAGGAAATGGCAAATTTAAGTTTTATTGACATTTACTGACAAAAAGAGAGAGAGAGAAAAATAAGATGTGATGCCCTCATTTTTTTTTTTTTTTTTTTTTTTTTTTTTTTTTAAATTACAAAATCATAACCCTGATTTGACTTCACAAATCTAAACTCTTATGATATTATGGAAATTGGGCTCTGCCCCCTGCCAGCCATAAATTGAGTGAGTACTTTTGGACAAGAAGAATTTTTTAATTTGTACTATATACATTTAAGGAAAATCGGCTCTGCCTCCTGGCAGCCATGTTTTTCAGTGATCAAAATAATTTGAACAATGTTGGTAGACAGTGACTTAAGGAACATCTGTGCCAAATAACTTTGAAATCCAGCTAGTACTTTTGGAGGAGAAGATTTTTTATTAAAAAAATTACATTTTTTCCCCTTTCTGTTGCCATGGCAACCAGATTTTGGCATGGAATTCAATTATTTGAACAACTTTGAAAGAAATTGGCCCAGTAGTTTAGGAGGAGTTGTCATTTTAAATTAGATGTTGACAACGTACACCAGACATTTATCGGTCACAATAGCTCACCTTGAGCACGTTGTGCTTAGGTGAGCTAAAAAAGATGGAACCCCCACCTTCTGAAACATGTCATTTAAAATATTACTGTCTAGCAAAGAAACAGATGAGCTTTATTGGCTAATTTAATATTACCATTTACCATTAGAAATAATTGAGTATCAGTGAAAAGTTATTATTAGTATTAGTAAATATTACCCGGTCATTTTTAATTTAATTGAGTTACAATATAACACAGTATCTAAAATATAATTACCATGATATAGCAGTGTACAGCTATATATACTTCTTTTCAGAAATCAGAGTCACTTAATTAAGAAAGTTAAATTTAAGTTGTGGGTGTCTATTAAGTCTTAGATGTAAGTAATGTTATGCAAATCTTAATACAAAATTAATTGAGTCTCCGAGATTTTAAATTGAGTTTTGTAACCCATCAATTTGAAAATAATTTGGTATTTGCCGATTTTTTAATTGAGTACTTACGTATATACAAAGTCTATCTGTTCCTCTTGAGAGGTTTCATTTACTTCAGATAAATACTTTAGAAATATTGCTCTCAAATGCTATTATCAATGTTGTAATTTCACAAAGTCAGGATCTGCAAGTCTGCCTCAAGTAGACAAATTTTAGAATTATCCAAAAGTGCACAACTACAGATAAAAGATGATATACCTGTGAAGTTTCATTAATTCAGGATAAATGCATCTGGATTCAAGCATAACATTCCACAATATGCTATACACCACTGATACACTACATATACATTATAACATGCTCTTAAAGTTAAATCTTTTTTCCCCTATATTTATTATATATAATAATGAATCAATTACTAAACAAGCTCTCACAACTTATATAAATCACCTTCAGTGGCTAGGTTGGTGGCATTAGTGGTTATTATTGTGAGAGAAAACTTGAGTTCACAGGACAGGGACAAGCCACGTGTCTAATACTACAGAACCCTTTCATGTATGTGACCAGGAGTCAAATTCGGGACGCATTCAGGTAAGACGCAAAGAGATTTACAACAATGCTATCCAAGTACCCAACGTTATAAAGTGAAATCTTTATTACTGTCAAACGCTAAACCCTATATATTTTTTTTGGATTTGTATAAAGTTTAAACTTATTTATTTTATGTTGTTTGGAAACAATCTTCTTACAATTTATATTTAACTCTCTTCATGGTGAGACACACCAATGACTATATTGCACGAGGTTCCTCCCTTTCCCAGTCACTGAATGTCATTATATATTCTCAAAATGCAGCCCTGTAGCTTTACACCAACTCAACACATTTTAAAGTTAAATACTTATGATGTTCTGTGAACTGCAGACACAGTCAGTCTGATGGACAGACAGAAGCAACTATCCAGTCTATATATGCTCCTACCACAATTTAACCCCTATCCCCAAAGTGCAGCTTAAACAACAAAGATGCTTCAACATGCAGTGTATATTGATTACTGCATGCATATTCATGACAAGGAAGTCAATACAAGAGCACCGAATGTGGATGCCATTGCTTGCCTGTTGTATTTTTTTTTTTTTTTTTTTTTAAAAAAAGGTGGAGATAGATAAGGTCAAAAGATATGGCCCTTGATGAACATGTAGTCCGTGCACCATGCAATTGTGAACAGGTATGTGGATTTGATTACAGAATGTTTAATAGTTTTAGAAGTTATGACCAAGGTTCAGATTTTTACTGCAATTTTTAAAAAATAATTGACATGATGGACCTAAGAGTTATGGCCCTTGATAGGAATGTAGCTCTTGTGAAAGTGATTAAGTATGCAAAGTTTGATGACAAATGGTTTAATAGTTTAGAAGTTTTGGCCAAGGTTTAATTTTTTCACCACATTGACACCATCAATGATTCCAACGATGAAGACACCAGAGTGATGACAATACTTTTTATCTTTGAAACACTGAAAAGCTAATAAAAAAATTATCATTTTATGATTTGCTTGGTTCACTGAAAGCGCAGTTTTACATTCTTAAAATGTGATCCATTATAACACCTTGGAACCCAAATATAGCACTATAATGGATCTGCACTGTACCTGTCGAACATTATTCAGAATGAATATTGTCCTAACCTGCACATTTCTGAAGGTAAGGTTCAATATTGAGGGCGTGTACACCATCCTGCAGAACTTGCACCCCCTGGTCTGACTCTGGGACCTCCTGGCTTCCACTGGTCACATCCTCAACCTCCTGGAGATATATATAGAACAGGGTTAATGTCAACTGAACTGTGTGTGGTAAAATACTGCAATTAATCAAAGAGGGAGAGAGCGACAGAGGATTGGGACAAAGATGGTGGGTAATTGAGAGACAAAAAAAGAGAAACTGAGAGGGAGACAGGACTGGAAGATGGCTAGGAGAAACAAAGAGAGAATGCATAAAAAGGAGAAACAGACAGAAATACAGAGAGAGAAACAGATGGATAGACAAACAAAATAAACTGGCATATGGTCTAGTGCAAGTTTTTTTTCTGCAATTTTAGAAAAACTTTAAACTGTTTTATGGCCCCATGTTCTCGAAATTAAAAATGGTACTTAAGTATGATTTCCATACCTCTACTCAAACTAAGCCCATTAGTTTCAATAGGGATTTGAGTATGATACTCAAATCAGAGTCTGAGATCATACTAAGTTTTTTCAAGAACACGGGGCATGGAATACAGCCCAAAAGCTTACAATGTTATCTGCAGCATGTGCTAGCCTCTCTGACTCCTCAGCTTGTTTACACTGTTCCTTCACGTAGCTGACAGACAGGGGATCAAACACGATTCTCTCACCAGACTCAACTGCCTCTACATCTGTCCCTATGGATAAATGTGCCTTTTTTCAGATGACAAGGAAGGGTGAAGAATTGCAATGTTTATCATGGAAAGAGAAATCCGGGGGTATCATTTGGGAAAAGATGCATAAATTTCAGAGGGGAACAGCCACTGATAAAGAAATAAGTCCTAGATAGAAACAGCTGATTTCATTACACACCTAGGGCTATTTCATATATAGCAGTATTTGAAATTATCCGAAAAAGTACAGGTCTGTTAGACATACAATTTTTTCTTTTTTAAACATTTTTTTTTAACCAGTTCATTTCTGTCTAGACACATTAAAATTCTACAAAGATGGGCTCAAAGGTCACTTCAAATCTGAATTATCATTCAAGAATGTATGTTCTAATTCCTCCATTTTTCTCTCTATATTTAATCCACTACTCTCTCTCTGAATTACTTGCATAAGTCAACATTGTCAAATCTTTTTAATCATGTACATTGCACATATTATTACCAACAAGAGGGCCAAGATGGCCCAAGATCGCTCACCTGAGAAAAGTATCATTCATTGCCTGTACAAAACAGATTGCTTAAGAATAAGATGATGAGTGAAACATGTTCAGGAATTTCTGACCCATCCACAAAGATACATCATGACAAACATTCTGCCAAATTTGAGATGATTGGACCAAATGTTCTCAAGATAAACAAGTTTTTCTAAATTTGACCTATGACCTACTTTTCTATCCAGCCCACCATTTTCAACTGGTTCGAGATATCATCAAGACAAACATTCTGACCAAGTTTGAGGAAGATTGGATCAAAATTGTGGCCTCTAGTGTGTAAACAAGATTGTTCTAAGATTTGACCTACTGACCTACTTTTTGATCCAACCTGACCCATTTTCTAAAGGGTTCAAGATATTATCAAGACAAACTTTCTGACCAAGTTTGAGGAAGATTGGATCAAAATTGTGGCCTCTAGTGTGTAAACAAGATTTTTCTAAGATTTGACCATGACCTACTTTTGATCCAACCGACCCATTTTCGAAAGGGTTCAAGATATTATCAAGACAAACATTCTGACCAAGTTTGAGGAAGATTGGATCAAAATTGTGGCCTCTAGTGTGTAAACAAGATTTTTCTAAGATTTGACCTACTGACCTACTTTTGGATCCAACCTGACCCATTTTCGAAAGGGTTCAAGATATTATCAAGACAAACATTCTGACCAAGTTTGAGGAAGATTGGATCAAAATTGTGGCCTCTAGTGTGTAAACATCAAAATTGTTGAGGGACGACTGACGACGGACAATCAAGTATCCCAAAAGCTCACCCTGAGCTATGCTCAGGTGAGCTAAAAAGCAGGTCCTCTCTTGTTTTTCAATGCTTAATTCATATAGTGATCATGCCCACATGCCAAGTTTCATTGAAATATCTCCAAAACTAAACAAGTAGTTAGTGGCACAAACTTTCAGACCATGCGATCAACGACAGACCAGCTGATTATAGAAGACTCCTAAAAAGAAGTACATTTCTGTACAGAACTGGAGTGTACTAACCAATACCAAAGGCCTGTACAGCTGCCACATCCCCATCTGTACTGGTACCAGGCAAGTACTCCCCACGGTCACAGTGAGCACATCCGACACCAGGTTCAGCCTCTGATCTCTGTCCAGCCGCCCAAAACTCTCCCGTATCAGGTTCATCTCCGGTGTGGACACACTACCGGGAGTACCGCTCATCTCAGGGGTGGCAGTGAGGTCAGGAGTTCGAGTAGGGTCTGGAGTTCCAGTTGTGTCGCTGTCTCCTAGCTCTTCTTCCTCCTGTAAAATAATTATTGTTGCATTTCTATGCATGTACCAGTGCATTAAATTCTTAACATTTTATGTATTGAAAACAACATTGTTTGGCAGTTTAAGTAAACTCAAGTGTCTCACAAATTCTTAATTTACAGCAATATGAATTACTTTGAATATTCAGTAAGTTATAGAATTAACATTAAAACACATTCTAGAGTAAATTCTGTAGGCTATTGACTCATGAATGTTTAAGCTTATCAAACATGACTTAATCCTATGTACCTTATTCATGTACAAATTTATGACTCGTGGAATATTGATTGACTTAGCTTTAAATGGTATTTGAAACAAAACATGAATACAATGTATAAAATTACTCTAATTATCAGTGTGTTATCTATAAAGGTACAGATATCTGCTTGGCATGCTTATGCTTTTGACACCGGAATAAAAAAAACTAGAAATTAATTTGAAGAAATTCTTCTCCTTTTATCCTTTTGTAGAGGTTATTGTGAACACATGTTATTGAATATACATGTATATGCATTTGCATGTTTTTTTTTGTTGTTTTTTTTATTAGGATCATTTAAAAAAAAAAATCATGAAATATAAAACTCAAATATTTGTTATTCATTTATGAAGTTGCGTTTAGAATAAAAACCTTGACGCTCGCCAGACCAAAAGGCCACCAGACAACTGTTCGCCAATCTAATAATCAGATTTTTCCTTTGGAAAACCTGGTTAAAACATCACAGAGAGAGATGAAAGGGTAAAATAACTAGAACTATCACTGAAGGTGATAAATACTCACATGACAATTGTGATACACAGGCCAATCTTCTGTGAGGCTGGGGTATAATAAACAAAGAAATAGATAGAGAGACAGACAAATAGAAATTGAGAGAGAGAGGAGGGGACTAAGTATACCTGGAGACAATCATCAGGTCCCATGAGTCCCTCTATGATGGCCTTCAGTTCCCGGTTCTGTTCCTGTAGCTGCTGTATACAGCTCTGTTGGTGGATGATGAACAGCTTCAGTTCCGAGATCTGCAGTGACAACAAACACACATTGTTACCAGGGTTGACAAGCACTCATAATTAGGACATTTTAACTACTCAGCCACTGAGAACATTTGAGAAATTCTAGGAGCATTTGAGAAATTCTAGTAAAACTCAGAAAATGTTGAAGGTTTTGAATAAGTTGTAATGTTTCTAAATTTACAGAATTTTTGTGATTTTTGTAAAATAATTATTGTTGCATTTTTATGCATGTACCAGCTAGTGAAATAAAATCTTAACATTTTATGTCCTAAAAACAAATTTTTAGGACAATATAAGTAAAGTCTATTTCACCAATTTTATTTTGCAAAAATATGGATCACTAATATTAACTAATTAAAGAATTAACATAAAATCACATTCTGAAGTAAATTCTGTTGGCTGTTGACTCATAGATGTTTAACCCTTTCCCTCATAGAGGACACCATGAAAAGACCTATGCGAACAGCATAAAACCTGATCAGCCTGCGAGTTACTTTCTCGCAGGCTGATCAGGTTTTATGCTGTTCGCTGCTCCTCAGTGGTCTGGAAATGAGGATTTTGTAATTAAATTTGGTAAGGTTTAACTGTGGTTTTCTGCAGATCAGGCTTTATGTGATACCTATTGAGGGCGTCAAAATGAGTCTATATGAGTGAAAGGGTTAAGCTTATCAAATGACTTAGATAACTGAACTAAATTTATCACTAAAGGTGATGAATAACCCCAAATCCAACCTTGTCTTAAGGTAAAGCCCTTGTAATGGATCCGCTACATCTTAGACCACTTAACCTCTACCAAGATAACCAAGGTACCCTAATGAAACATTAGGAAACCTTGGTTATCTCCGCTAAAGGCCATGATGTCCAAAATGTAGCAGAACCATTACAGGGACCTCACCTTAATGCAATGTGTGCATAGGACAGAATGTGACGCATGAGATTCCTATATTGCCCCCACTTCTGTAAAGCGGGAGTATCATAAGCACAATAAGCCAGTGTTTTATTAAATGATAAACATTTGGAAAAAATTCAGTTATTTTATCATTCCATGTATATTGTTATTTTGCTGTTTGAAAATGTTGTAAATATAGTTTCATTAATTTTGTTGTCTCATTATGTGGACCATATGGAAGATTGGTTTATGCCATTTATTTTATCCATTTAATAACTTACTTATTGCATTGGATAGTAATTAACCAGAAATATATAATCTCTGCACCAGTACTTGTGTTAAATATACAAACTGAACATTTTTCTTATCAATTCTTTCTAATGGGCCATCAATAAAAGGTTGCCAGTTTGTCAGGTTAAAATAAATAAGTAATAATGGTTTTGTTAATTCCAAAATACTTTTTTTAACCATAATTTGATTTATTGTTTGTCATGGGAACATGTTGTTGAAAGTTATTTACAGTCATAAAGACAACAACAACAAATGGATAGATTAATACTGAAATCAATAACCCTTGTATATTTTTTTATCAACAACACTTTAAAATAGGAAAATGCAGTCACAATAATAAGATTTTAATGACTTTTTTATTTTCTTCAAATGTTTAAAAAAAAAAAAGAAAAAGTTTCAAAGACTCCAGTTAAATAAGAAAAGCATCACGCTTTAAGGAGGTTTTAACAAAGTGTACCCTAAGAGAAAAGGTTAATTGATTGGCTATACATTTACAAAAACATTATATCCCCTTGAATTTGCGTTTCACATATATTTCCCATAATTCCATAGCTATTACATACAGCCGATTCTTCTCGGCCCCAAATTTTCCCTGAAGTCATGACGTCATGATGCCAAATGGCATTCCGCCCACAATTAACGACCCATGAAACCCAGCGGAATCTTACGATTTATCCAATTAATAGTCTGTAATACCCATAATACATTGCTCCAAGAAAGTTTATGAACATTATGGGAAAATAGGTAAAAATGTTTAAAGTTCCTAAAATAATCAGCATAATAAAAAAATACCTTTGACTGCTTGCTTAAGTTCATGACCATGGACTTCTCAGCATCAACCCTCTTGTTCATAATGAGGTCAATGATGCTTTCTTCAAAAGGCTTTTTGGGTAACAATGTGTCATCCACTGTTGTAATAAAACATTAAAATACAATAAATCTAAAAGAATCATGCAGGCCTTTTCTTTTAATAATGTGAAGGGGCCTTATTACTATAATTTTGGGGAAAAAAATACACATTTTTGGGGGGAGGTCAGGGAAAAGAAAATTCCTGGCATCTTTCCTTCTGAAAACTTCATTAAATGTTTGCAGATTTCCTCAAATTTGCTTAATTAACTCCAAGTCTTTTTTACCCATTTGAGAAAAATGGTGATTTTTCCAAGGAGACATGGTGTTAAGGTCTGTCATCTGTATAAACAAGACTGGTGAAATGTTTTCATACCTTACATTTTATGTGTTACTTCATAAGAAGTAATTCTGGAGTAATTTAAGCCTGTTTTTTTTATTCGTGGTTAGCCTGACAATGTAATATGAAAAGGCATTTAGTTACACCTTTTGCAACTGATTTCCTTGAGCACTTAAGCTTTCTACACTCTTAAACACAAGACAAACACCATCAACCAATGTCCATCAAAATTATAAAGTAGGAAATACTGAAAAAAAAAATATAAAAAAAATCCTCAAACTTGTTTTTTTTTTTTTTTTGTTGTTTTTTTTTAAACAAAAGTGCATGCACCCATATGATACAAACAGCACACAAAAAATCCTTATGCGACTTTTGTCCTCTCAAAATGACCTTGATCTAGTACCTTGTTTCACTGCATACCTTTGTTCAAACTGAGAAAACCACAAAGCAATAAACATGCATCCTTACTATTAATACCACTGTAATAACTCTTATAGTGTAAAGCCATTAAAAAAAAAAAAGACTGCTGAAAAAAAATTAAAAAAATCCAAAGTCACATCTTTGCTTCTTGGTGATAATTTAATTGTTGCAAACTTTCTAAATGTGTGCAAGTGTATCAAGTGCACCACAAATCCCATTTAGCTACGAATTTTAATATCTGCATCCCAAGGGCATAAAACACTACAATTCAAAAAGATGCACCATAAGCATCTAAAATTCATTGCAATAGGATGAGTACATGCACAAAGTTCATCGGAAATCTGGAGAAAAAAAACAAAAAAAACAACAAAAAAACAATCAAGTTATAATGTGCATCATAAATTCCAGTATGCCATCAATATCAACTATCTAACTATTGGCAAATATTTCTTCAGTGTTATGAATTCACCTCTCTAACTTGCCACACACATGAATAACATATGCGAATATAGAGTACCATTTGTAACCATCAAAATTCTTCCACAGTACAAATTGTTCTTTTTTTCTTTTTTGTAATCTAAAAACAGCCCAGAGGACTCATTAATAAAATATGATTTTATTATTTCTTTATTAATTAATTTATTTTTCTCTACAACTTAGTATCACAAAGGAATAACTGATTTTAATATCAGATTTATATTCCTTAATCTGATTGTGTTTTTATTACAACTTATCTTGGGTTACTTTGATTTATTATATCTCTTTAAACATCTGGCTCGCCTTCCAACATTAATACCGGTACGTTGCGCTAAATAATTCATTTTAATTCTTAAATACAGTAGAAATACCGGTACATTTTGCCATTCCTGTTTTATTAAATATTCAAGTACATGACAAAGTTGACATATAATATTATCTTAATAATTAACAATATTTGTTAAGAAATGAAATGTTTGGGTATTGTTATTAGAAAAAAAAGAAAACAAATATTATAACTATACATCTATGTAAAATGAATGAGAAAATAAAATGTACTGTTAAATAGCATGCCTTTTATCCAAGTAAGGAAGAAGGGGCTTTTACACATATTATGTGGCAAACATGTCATTTTCCTTTTCTTGGAGAAAAAATAAATTACTTATTCAGGAAAACTGCATGATATAATTTTTAAAGGGTTCATGATGTCTATGAGTGGCTTAATTATGATAAAGGTCATAAAGCTTTGCCTTTGACTTAAATGAAGAAAATCTTAATTTTAAATGTTTTAGATGAAGTCTTATCATGGTGTGCACTATTCGTTATTCAGGCAATAAATTTTCAGCAAACACCCCCATAAACAATTAATGGTACAGTCGAAAATTCAGAAAGGACAAGTCCATATCAGAAATTTAGCATAGTAAGGATTCAGATGCTGAACATAGAGTCTTGAGAACCTGCTCCTACCACTATGGTACCCGGTGCTATACAGCAAGAACAAAGCTCCAATTTCACCAACTTTACTTAGCACTAAGTAATACTTAAAAACTTTAGTAACTCATGCATTCAAACATTAAGTTTCCCTGATATTCCATTTCTTAAAGGCATTTCAGCATTTTTTTCTACTGGACAGATTTTTTCTAAAATTTGCACATAAGTACTTTATACTAACTAAAAAATATATATATATGAATTAAAAATTGGGGGTCACCATGCTTGTTTTAAAGATTAATATTTATGATTTTCACTGTTTACTAAAATTTGTTAAAAAAATCAAAGCATTAAATATTGGTAAGATTGCATACTTTACATATCAAAATAATATTTACAGAGTATTTTCTTATTATTTTTAACTTGTAATGTGTTTTATAAGTTACAGATGAAAATACTGTCAAACGTGCATGGGAAGAGCTCTACGGGCAAAAATAGTCATTTTGTCTGGACCAAAATATATACAAAATCTACCAAAAAGCTATAAAATTTTGTATATTTTTTTCTTGTTTGAAAAAAAAAATTGACGGACGGATCTCCGTTCTTATTTCAGATTCAATCATCTGATATATGAAGGCTTTCTGAAAATGTTAAAAAGAAATGTATACCTCACCACGCTTGTTTTTAATTAAATCTGATTTTTTAATGAAACCTTAGCCAAATTTGCATAAAAACACTTAAATGTGATTTTTTGGACCCTCACCATATGGCAAATATATTTTGAAGCATGTTTAATCATGTTTTTAATACAGTAATCTTAAAATTTGGGGTTTCCTTTAATATTCTATTAAAAATAAATGAGAAATTCCAAAACTAATTTTTTACCAAAATTTAAAATCAGTGGTAACCCGCTGAAATGTCCTTAACCCTTTCCCTCATAGAGGAAACAATGAAAAGACCTATGCGAACAGCATAAAACCAGATCAGCCTGTGAGTAACTCGCAGGCTGATCAGGTTTTATGCTGTTCGCTGCTCCTCAGTGGTCTGGTAATGAGGATTTTACAATTAAATTTGGTAAGGTTTAACTGTGGTTTTCTGCAGATCAGGCTTAATGTGGTACCTATTGAGTGCGTCAAAATGAGTCTATATGAGGGAAAGGGTTAACAAATATTTGATTGTCTGTTTGGTAACTGTTTACACCAACTAAGTCATATACTTTGATATTTCCTAAAATATCATTGTTGAAATGTATACATGTATTACTTAGCTCTATAAGCAGGGTTGTCATTATTAACCAATTGCAAAATCACATTTAAATCAGTTGTTTTTCTGCATTATTTGAAATTTTGAACGTCCAAATCCCTCTTAACCCCTAGCCAAAACTTGTTTAAAATTTTAAGATAAAATCTGTTGCTATATATCTATTCATGAAGGCCAGACTAATGTTATTGTCCTAAGCTTTACCACTGGACTTTGGCAACTACACATTGCTTTGTCTTATCTGACAAAAACACAAAGTGCTATCTTTCTATTTCAGAGAATATTACAACCAATATATTTTTTATACCTATGCCTCTCAAGAACAAAAACTTGCAGTTATTAAATGAATTAGTAATCCACTCATAAGCTGCCATATATCATAGAACTATCATGGAAATATTTTGAAACTCATTCATCAAACTTATATGAGATTCTATCAAAATATTAGCTGGATGAAAACAATTATCCCCTGTTTTTGATACAACAATCAGTACATAGGCCTGAAAAGTGGTAGATGTATTTTTTTCGCAATGCAGACTAAAAAAGAATGATATCTGTTCTGTGTGGTTTTTTTATTTCCAGCAGTATCAGTGTTAATTTAAACACAATTTGACTGGAGACCACCCCACCTGGCTTACAATAAGCAATAAGTCTGCAGGCAGAAACCTGGAGTTGAGTTTCCACAATACTAGACTAGAATTCCACAAACAATACTTAGCCATAAAGTAATATTTAGATACCTAGGGGTAAATTTCATCAATCTTCATTAATTGGGTTTCGAATAAAAAAATACCCAAAGATTTTATTTCTTATCAAATATTGTTAAGATATTAACTTAATAACTTATGGAAACTTAGACATGTACTTGAAAACTTCATTAGACAGGAATGGTGGAATGAATTTCTACCAAATTTAAAAATATAAGTACTTAGCGCTAAGTATTGTTAGTAGGATTTAAGCCAGATATTAATGTCAAGTAGACCTGTAAAAGGAATTACTGGTTTACAGAATAAGGTTCACTTTTTTATATTTGACTTCAAATTGGTTATTAATGCTTCTGTTTTTTTTAATGAAATACATATTTACATAGTCTACTAAAAGCATATTAATATTTTTTGCCCAAATCTAATAAAACTGAGAACAGGAAGTTGTTTTATCTAAATTAAGCTGTTGCAACTCAACGCAGTGTTTCGTGGCTGACCTAAAATAAGTCCATACTGGACATGGATACTCTAGGTCATGGGCCATAACTCTGTTAAAACTTTATAAATTTTGAACAAGAGTGCCAGAACCCCCACAATACATGCCGCCACAAAATATTAAGATTAAGTGTTGGAATCTCTATTAAAATGGTCGAACCAAAAAAAAGGTATTCATGGAAAAGAATCAAAAAACTACCATTGGAATCTCTATCAAAATGGCCAAACTAAAAAGTTTTATGAAAATCCATTCAGAAAGCTGCAATATCAATAAGCAACAGAGACTAAGTTTCAAGGGACATAACTATTGCAACAAGACCTGTCAGAGGACAGCACGCTCGACTATACAAAATTCTTGTTTGTAAATCAAATGAAATCTATTTCAATTCTTGCCCTTCACATACCCTGTACAAAATAGTAGTCAAAAATGATATACCTTGATAGTCTGATACCCCTTAATATTTTTATGAAGTCTAAAATCAATTCCATGCCTAGTTATTGACACATAAGTACAATAACACTGTGCATGCAAAACTTTAACCAAAAATCCATGTTAGAGAAGGGCCATGATTTGCATAAAATTCAGTCCAAAAGTTATTCTCCTTGGTTTTCTGATGCCCCTGAAGACACTCCTGAACTTTCTAGTCAATTCACCAAGCAATTTCTGAGATATAAGCTGGATAGTAGCTTGAATGCAAAAAATTAACCAAAATTTTAAGTTAAAAGGGGGCCATAATAATCAAAATATTCAATCAAGTGTTATCTTCTTTTATAGTATGATACCCCTGAACATATAAAGATGTTTCAAATCAATCCCATGCCTGGACTCTGAGATATAAGCATGAAAGTACCTTGCATGCAAAACTTTAACCAAAATTTCTAAGTTAAAAAAGGGGCCATAACTTGTGATATATTCCACCAAAAGTTATCTAACTTGATAGTAAGATACCCCTAAATGTATTTAAGATGTTTCAAATCAATCGCATGCTTGGATACTGAGATATTAGCATAAAAGTACCTTGCATGCAAAACTTTAACCAAAATTTCTAAGTTAAAAAGGGGCCATAATTTGTATTATATTCCATCAAGAGTAATCTACCTTGGCTGACTGATACCCCTGAACATATTCATAAACTTTCAAGTCAATACCATGAATGGTTATTAAATTTTTAAATTTAAAACCATGAATGCTTATTGAGATACAAACTGGATAGTAGCTTGCACACAAAACTTGAACCAAATTTTCTATTGCATGCATAACTTTAACCAATTTTTTTAAGTAAAAAAGGGGCCATAATTCATATTAAATTCAGTCAAGAGTTATCTACCTTGGTTGTCTGATGCCCCTGAACATATTTATAAACTTTCAAATCAATACCATAAATGGTTATTGAGATATAAGGTTGATAGTAACTTGCATGCAAAACTTTAACCAAAAGCTGCAACGCCAACGCCGACGCCAGGGCGACTACAATGGCTCTCATATTCTTTGAATAGTCGAGCTAAAAAATCAATGAACCAGAAAATTCCTGCTTCATGCACATTTACCCATTATAGTAATGACATTGTTTTTCAAAAAGATCAATTCAATAATTTAGGAGAGTTGCAATCACAAGGCTCAACATTAATCAGCAAGAGACTAAGTCTCTTGCAAAAATCAATGAACCAGAAAATTGCCGCTTCACACACATCTACTCAATATAGTAATGAAATTGACCAAGTTTCATATAGATCCATTCAGAAAGTTAGGAGGACTCAGGAGTTGCATTAACAAGAAATGTGCACATACGGACAGACAGAGATGATGCCAATACACAACTGTCTCCAGCGGCGTATAAAAAGCCAAGTGCATAACGTCCCATGCTGGTAAACAGTCCTGTAAAGTTTGTGAAGGGCAGACAGACAGATGGATAAAGGCAAATCTATATGCCGACCCCACTCGGGGATATAACAAGAAATAAAATATGACCAATAGTATATGATTAATGACCAAAGTGTTTATAAAATTAAGTATTGAAAAAATAACAATGTATGAGAATGTTATTCTGTCATACTTTTACTTCATATACGTGTGTCCTCAATCATTTGACTGTAGAAAGTTAAAGGAAAAAATATAAAACCTTCAAGTTATTAAACTACTTTTTAATTTAAATGAATGTTGCATAGATGTGTTCTGCCCCCTTTTTTTTTTAATGAATAAAGAATTTGTGTTTTTAAGACATTGAAATTCTAATTTTTGTGATTTTCCACTCAATTTTACAAGCAAAATACAAGAGTTGTAAATTCCTAATGTATTCAATAAAAGTTCTTGAAAAAAAAATAAATATTATTTTCAAAGATCTTATGATCGAACATCATCAAAAACCCACCAAATTGGTTTGGTAATTTACAGTAATGTCAGGTTTATCTTTGTCTCACAAAAGTCATGAGATTTATTTTCTGATGATTAGAAAGGGGCCATAATACCATATTTTTGGGGGATAAAACATCATTTTCTTGAAACAAAAGTCCAAGGGTAAACTGCTGGAATTTAACGAAATTTTAGAGGGGAAGATGCCAGTAAAGAACCCTTAATGGAGAAGGGAAAAAAGGCCTAGTGTTATTTGTTTTACACCATACTGGAAAGCTAAAAACTGAAAATAAAGCTAGTTTCAAGACGAAAATTCATTAAAGATGCATAAAAATTCTTAGTTTTCTTTAGTTTAGTGTAATGATATTGGTATTAATCACTTCTTACCATGATATATATTCTTCTCCCAGCATGTCATTAAAGGTCTAGTTATAAGTGCCGAGAAACAACAACAACAAAAATAATAATAATTATTATAATAAAAAATAAACGGTAAGAAAAAAATGTATAATGCATGTTTTTTTAAGGCAGTATTAAATGTGCATACTTGGAGTGACTTATGTTTGAATTACATGATAATCAGTTAAACATCCTTATCAATGTAATTTGCATTTGCAGATAATTTGTTAAAAACATGAATATAGTAAAATAAACACTCAGTAAAACAAGAAACCTTCAAGATGCTTCCCAAATGTTTGTTTGTAGCTTGTTAAGTTTGACCTTGACATGGAGCTATGGACCTGGATCTTGCCCACCACACATTGTCTCAAGATGTTGAACATTTGAGCAAAATGATTTTAAAATCAATCAATAAATGACAAATTTATGGCCCGGACAAGAATTCTGACGGAAGTACAGCCAGAAGAACAAAGCAGTAACTTATATATGCTTGCCATTTTGGGAGCGTAATTAAAGTTTTTATATTGCTATATAATTTCATCAATCAAAAAACACTTAATGGGTGCCATGGTCCAAATATAATTATCATATTTATGACTGCGGATCCAGAGGATGTAGGTTTGAACCCCATTAGGGGACAAGGATTTTTAATGGCCTTCCCAGGCACAAAGTACTGCATAATCCAAGGAACTGCCAGAAGATATTACCCGGAAGGTTCGAAATAAGTAAGAACTTGTTTCCCAATTAACAAAAACATAACTTAAACAACCTTCAGATCTGTAGTCAATGAACACTACAACTGGATTACTGAACTGTTGCACCAGTATTCTATAAACAGATGAGAGAAAGAGAGAGAGAGAGAAAGGGGAGTGGGAATTGATAGTTAACATAAAGGGAGGTAATTCATTCAAACTTTACCATAGTTCTTGCAATATTGCTCTCCCTTTTCTTTCAAGTCGGCATAGCATTTCATTTCTTCAACAAGCTGCTGCAGCTGTTTTCCCTGTTCTTGTAGCTCAGTTACAAACTGCTCTCGAACAACCAACATGTTTCTTTCCCTCTCATCGATGAAATCCTGTAATACAGTCAAACCTATATTTGCGCTCACCCCTCAAAAACAGCCAACCTTTTAACAAAGACCAGTGACTAGATTCCCTGCACTGTATTTGTAGAACATTTAACTTCTGTATAACAGCCACCTCAAGATAAAGGCCAATTTTGAATTTTCCTGTTGGCCAGAGTTTTTTTTCAGGTATATGAAACTGTAGCTATAATAAGGACAAGTGGAGAAACTTCAATTTAGTTAGGAAACCACAATGTTTTCTGTCTCACAAGCAACTGTGAGATAGACAGTTTGCAGATGGATTTTGAAACAAATCAGTTAAATCCTACATTCTTTTGAAAAAATGTTTTTTATTAAATAATTTTAATATACAATAATAATAATATTATAATTGGATATATTTTTTAAGTGAATTAAGTCCAATCCGGAATATGGGGCACATTCAACTGAAGCCTTTACTGACATGGAATAAAAATATGAAATTGATCATTTGTGTGTAATAGAAACATTTCATTTTTTTTTTTGTCGAAAATTTCTGCCGTGTTATCCATGTCAACAATAATAAGCATGTTTAGCATGATCAATTAGTTAATTAGTTAATATTACTGCTGTATGCTAAACAAAAACAACAACTAACAACAACAACAAAAGCATTAATAAATGAAACTTCAATTTTAACACACATATTAAGATTACTAAATTCTCCAATATTTACACAGGAATATCATGTGATCAATGGTTTACCTGGTTAAAGACTCATCAGAACACATACCTGTCTTTAATGTATTTGAGCAGTAAAAAATTGTGATTTTAATTTTCACTAGAACACTGAGGAAGTGTGTCTCTGAAACACTAGTGCCACTCTGGCAAATACTGGTCATAGCCAAATATTTACTTGTATTTTTAAAAGTTTATATCATGATGTTCATTAATGTACTAAGTTTCATGGTGACGTGAAGTCGATTTCATAGAAAAAAAAGCTTATACACAAGCAATCACAGCCACAGTCACAGCCATAAAATCGCATAAAATTGAATAGTTCATATCATAATGCACATGTGTGCCAATGCTCATGAAACAGCTTAAATGCAAAGGTTAAACTAAGGTATTAGGCAGGTGAACAGACAAACAAAGACATGGAAGCACAGACCATAAATCTATGTCTACAAACCCCTTTCAAAGTGGATGATAACTAGAAATGTGTCCATAGGACACAGACACCCCCACAACTGCTTTTTTGTAGAATAATAGCGTGTCAAGAAATTTCCTCCAGTCCAACAAGGATTTCATACTAAAGGTTACAGTGACCTTGACTATTGACATAGTAATATAACTAAATCAAAAAATAGGGTTCATTTACTGTCATGCCAATGTCCTACAGTTTCACAACCAGGCCCTGCGTTCTCCAGTTATGATCAAAGGATTTCAACTAACTACACATGACCATGACCTTTGACATAGTGACACTGAAATTAATAGGGTTCATCTACTGGTCATGACCAATGTTCCTACTAGGTTTCACAAACCCAGGCCCTGCGGTTCTCCAGTTAATGATCGGACAAGGATGTCATATTAATGTACACAGTGACCTTAACCTTTGATCTAGTGACCTCAAAATCAATAGGGTTCATCTGCTGGTCATGGCCAATGTCCCTACCAGGTTTCACCAACTCCAGTTATGGACATATGGACAGCAGCAATGATATATGCTGCCTGCTTTTCATGTGGGGGGCATAAAAAACAACAACAGATAAATGCATACATTTTTGATATATACAATCAATCAGTTGAACTCTGCCAGACAGCTATAAATTAAATTATTAAATGTAACAGATAAAAATCTGTCTGTATGCTTGTACAGTCTGCATAATGTATAATATTGTACAAGCTATGACACATACTCTTCCAAGTAATTGAAAACATCAATTACCTAATTAATTCTTTTCCTTCTGATCATAATTTATGTACATGTTTATAACTTGATGAATATCAATATCCTGAACCTTAACCCTTTACCTCATAAATATTCATTGTATAAAATAATGACTGATGAATATTAACTGACTGAACTTTACATTGCATATGAAACAATGGAATTTTCTAATGCCATGCAGACATGAACTACATTTTTTTTTCTTCAATGAACAGAGGAGACCCTGATCAGACAGCTCCTATGAGAGTTGTCTGATCTGGATCTGCTCTGTTTGCTGATGCTTCAAAATGAGTCTATATGAAGTAAAGGGTCATATGGTAAGTGAAACAATGGTGTTTTCTTTGAAGTACAGACTGTTAGAGTCTGAGCTACAATATTAATATTACATGAGCAAACAGAAGAGACCTGGATCAAACAGCTCTTGGAAGGAGCTACCTTATCTGGGTCATCTCTGTTTCCCAAGGCGTCAGAATGTGTCTATATGCAAACAACATGACCTCTCAGTTCAAAAACCTTTTTCTGAGCCTTAACAAATCAGGCTGCTTGCAAGGTCCGTAAACCATGTTATACAGGTTTTAAACCTGTGGCCTACAGTTTAGGGAGAAGTCACCAGATACCCATTAAATGTGTCGAGTTTCTTTAAGTAAGGCTTTTTTTTTTTTAATTTAAACATATTACATGTTTTTATTTAACAATAATAACAGGGTTGCTCCCTTTTTGATTATGCAGTTTAATACCTATTCCATACTGATGCCGTGTTTCTATGTAGTGTCAACAATGCATGGCCTCTCAGTTACAGGGCAAACACTTAATTTGACCACATGGCCACTATGACTGGTGAAAATAATATGAAAAACAAGTAACTGGTGTTGCAAGCAACACATGAGTCCCCTACCGGTGAGGTGCATAATTTTTCCATTACCACAGCAACCAGAATTTTGGTCCAAGAAAAACAAGACTTTGGTTAAAGTAAATGTAAGGGAATATTTAAGTTATGACCATTTAAGCAAGACTTACATGTAGAGTTGTTGTCTCTGCTGTGCCCACTATACAATTCATGCAAGCAAGACAGATGCAAGAAATAGAATTAATTATAGTTACCTGGCCTGATCCAAAATGTTTTTCTTTAGTCTTTAGTCTTGCTGATGAGATATGAGAACTTTCACTCTGCATCACCACCATGACTATATACATGCCTTATAAAATTTATTATTAAGTTATCGCGGTCGCGGGATCCCATTTTTTGCCATATTTTCACTATTTCCGTTACCATAGCAACCACAATTTTAGTCGAAGAACAAAAATAAAATGATGTGCATAATCTACATATTGCCATCTAGTCATATACCAAGTTTCATCAAGTTAGCTTGCTTAGTTATAAAGTATCGGGGATCCCATTTTTGCCATATTTCACTATTTTCATTAACATAGCAACCACGATTTTAGTTGAAGAACAAAAATAAAACAACGTGCATAATCGACACATTGCCATCTAGTCATATACCAAGTTTCATCAAGTTAGCTTGCTTAGTTATAAAGTTATCGCGGGACATTTTTTTCCTTAAACATTTAACCCAAAAAAAAAAAGTCACAGCCATAAAATCGCATAAAATTGAATAGTTCATATCATAATGCACATGTGTGCCAATGCTCATGAAACAGCTTAAATGCAAAGGTTAAACTAAGGTATTAGGCAGGTGAACAGACAAACAAAGACATGGAAGCACAGACCATAAATCTATGTCTACAAACCCCTTTCAAAGTGGATGATAACTAGAAATGTGTCCATAGGACACAGACACCCCCACAACTGCTTTTTTGTAGAATAATAGCGTGTCAAGAAATTTCCTCCAGTCCAACAAGGATTTCATACTAAAGGTTACAGTGACCTTGACTATTGACATAGTGACATTGAAATCAATAGGGTTCATTTACTGATCATGGCCAATGTCCCTACCATGTTTCACAATCCCAGGCCCTGCTGTTCTGCAGTTCATGATCAAAAAAGGATTTCAAACTAACGTACACCATGACCATGACCTTTGACATAGTGACACTGAAATTAATAGGGTTCATCTACTGGTCATGACCAATGTTCCTACTAGGTTTCACAAACCCAGGCCCTGCGGTTCTCCAGTTAATGATCGGACAAGGATTTCATACTAACTTACACAATGACCTTTGACCTAGTGACCTCAAAATCAATACGGTTCATCTACTTGTCATGGCCAATGTCCCTACCAGGTTTCACAAACTATGGCTCTGCAATTCTCCAGTTAATGATCGGACAAGGATTTCATACTTATGTACACAGTGACCTTGACTTTTGACCTAGTGACCTCAAAATCTATTGTAATAGAGTTCATCTACTGGTCATGGCCAATGTCTCTACAAGGTTTCCCAAACCCAGGCCCTGCAGTTCTTCAGTTAATGATTCGACAAGGATTTTATAGTTATGTTCACAGTGACCTTGACTTTTGACCTAATGACCTTAAAATAAATAGGATTCATCTTCTGGTCATGATGGCCAATGTCCCTACCGGGTTTCACAATCCCAGGCCCTGAAGTTCTCCAGTTAATGATCGGACAAGGATGTCATATTAATGTACACAGTGACCTTAACCTTTGATCTAGTGACCTCAAAATCAATAGGGTTCATCTGCTGGTCATGGCCAATGTCCCTACCAGGTTTCACCAACTCCAGTTATGGACATATGGACAGCAGCAATGATATATGCTGCCTGCTTTTCATGTGGGGGGCATAAAAAACAACAACAGATAAATGCATACATTTTTGATATATACAATCAATCAGTTGAACTCTGCCAGACAGCTATAAATTAAATTATTAAATGTAACAGATAAAAATCTGTCTGTATGCTTGTACAGTCTGCATAATGTATAACATTGTACAAGCTATGACACATACTCTTCCAAGTAATTGAAAACATCAATTACCTAATTAATTCTTTTCCTTCTGATCATAATTTATGTACATGTTTATAACTTGATGAATATCAATATCCTGAACCTTAACCCTTTACCTCATAAATATTCATTGTATAAAATAATGACTGATGAATATTAACTGACTGAACTTTACATTGCATATGAAACAATGGAATTTTCTAATGCCATGCAGACATGAACTACATTTTTTTTTCTTCAATGAACAGAGGAGACCCTGATCAGACAGCTCCTATGAGAGTTGTCTGATCTGGATCTGCTCTGTTTGCTGATGCTTCAAAATGAGTCTATATGAAGTAAAGGGTCATATGGTAAGTGAAACAATGGTGTTTTCTTTGAAGTACAGACTGTTAGAGTCTGAGCTACAATATTAATATTACATGAGCAAACAGAAGAGACCTGGATCAAACAGCTCTTGGAAGGAGCTACCTTATCTGGGTCATCTCTGTTTCCCAAGGCGTCAGAATGTGTCTATATGCAAACAACATGACCTCTCAGTTCAAAAACCTTTTTCTGAGCCTTAACAAATCAGGCTGCTTGCAAGGTCCGTAAACCATGTTATACAGGTTTTAAAACCTGTGGCCTACAAGTTTAGGGAGAAGTCACCAGATACCCATTAAATGTGTCGAGTTTCTTTAAAGTAATGACAGAGGCTCTTGTTTTCTTTTACATCAGTTAATACAAGTAACTGATTTATAAAATGTGTGTTTTTTTTTAAACATATTACATGTTTTTATTTAACAATAATAACAGGGTTGCTCCCTTTTTGATTATGCAGTTTAATACCTATTCCATACTGATGCCGTGTTTCTATGTAGTGTCAACAATGCATGGCCTCTCAGTTACAGGGCAAACACTTAATTTGACCACATGGCCACTATGACTGGTGAAAATAATATGAAAAACAAGTAACTGGTGTTGCAAGCAACACATGAGTCCCCTACCGGTGAGGTGCATAATTTTTCCATTACCACAGCAACCAGAATTTTGGTCCAAGAAAAACAAGACTTTGGTTGCAAGAATTGCCTCTTAAAGTAAATGTAAGGGAATATTTAAGTTATGACCATTTAAGCAAGACTTACATGTAGAGTTGTTGTCTCTGCTGTGCCCACTATACAATTCATGCAAGCAAGACAGATGCAAGAAATAGAATTAATTATAGTTACCTGGCCTGATCCAAAATGTTTTTCTTTAGTCTTTAGTCTTGCTGATGAGATATGAGAACTTTCACTCTGCATCACCACCATGACTATATACATGCCTTATAAAATTTATTATTAAGTTATCGCGGTCGCGGGATCCCATTTTTTGCCATATTTTCACTATTTCCGTTACCATAGCAACCACAATTTTAGTCGAAGAACAAAAATAAAATGATGTGCATAATCTACATATTGCCATCTAGTCATATACCAAGTTTCATCAAGTTAGCTTGCTTAGTTATAAAGTAATCGTGGGATCCCATTTTTGCCATATTGTCACTATTTTCATTAACATAGCAACCACGATTTTAGTTGAAGAACAAAAATAAAACAACGTGCATAATCGACACATTGCCATCTAGTCATATACCAAGTTTCATCAAGTTAGCTTGCTTAGTTATAAAGTTATCGCGGGATCCCATTTTTGCCATATTTTCACTATTTCCGTTACCATAGCAACCACAATTTTAGTCGAAGAACAAAAATAAAATGACGCATAATCTACACATTGCCATCTAGTCATATACCAAGTTTCATCAAGTTAGCTTGCTTAGTTATAAAGTTATCGCGGGATCCCATTTTTGCCATATTTTCACTATTTCCGTTACCATAGCAACCACAATTTTAGTCGAAGAACAAAAATAAAATGACGTGCATAATCTACACATTGGCATCTAGTCATAAACCAAGTTTCATAAAGTTAGCTTGCTTAGTTATTAAGTTATCGCGGGATCCAGATTTGAGCGGACAGACAGACAGACGGACGGACAGACGGAGGGCAAACCTATAGTCCCCTCCGGTGTGAATACCGGTAGGGGACTAACAAAAATTGCTAGTTTACAAGGAAAATGCATGTTCATAGTTTGTTTCCATACTGCATACTGCATGACCAGTGGTGCATTGTAATAAAATAATTACTACCAGTGAGAGGCTATTATTTGTATGGAGTCAGAGTTCAAAATGGCTGTTATCCCTTTACCTCATACAGACTTGTTTTGATGCCTAATGTCAAACAAGCAGACCCAGATCAGACAACTCCTTCTAGGTGATGTCTGATCAGGATCTCCTCTGTTTACTCATACAATTTTGTAGTTCAGATTCTATGCAGTCTGCACAGCAAATAAGAATTAATTGATACCTTTACCATTTCAAGTTCAGTTAATTAATATTCATCAAGTCATGAATTTGTACATTGATATTCACGAGGTAGAGGTTTAAGAAGAAGACCTCCCTTACCTATTTTGTCAGGCAGGGTAAAGAATTATGGCTGAAAATGCAAATTGTTTACTGGGTCATTAATGACTAATAGACCTGGCTGAATAATGTCAGGGTGATTATTTTGGCATATATCCAGTATGTACGTTTTTAGTGGCCACTGATCAAATTCTGACACAGTGAATTGGCTATGCATAAATCACTGTCACACTGAGTTACCATATGACTATGGTCACAGTGTACCAAAAGTCAAGCTGTTAGTTACATGTGATTTAGCTGAAAATCAGCTATTTTTCAACAAACTGTGACAGAGATCTGAGGCATGTTGCACACACAAATAGTTTCAAAAGATTCAATGGACTTTTCACTGGATTTGTATGCAATCTAATGTTGAAAAAATAACATGGTTAACAATATGACTGATTCATATTCGGAATAGATATTAAATGTGGAAATACAAAGTTTCTGTATGGATTTATAAAAGTAGAATTCATATGCCAGTTAAATGCATGGACTATCTGCTAAATTTTGCAAATATTTGTTTCAAATGGAAGATATAAGTATTGTCAACGTTAGACACCATCTTGAAAAACACTTTCTTCACTGTAAAATCATTACATAGAGCACAAAGAAAACAGGAATATGTGACGTTGCAACACATTGTGTAAGCAACTCACCCCTGTGTGAGATCTCCTGCATTGATAATAGTACTACAATATTGTCGGCTCCAGGTTTTGAAGATCTATTAGAGGTTACAATACATGTATATTGCTTACATAAAAAGGAATAATAATGTGAATTGTAATGTTATATCACAGTGCACATACTGATTTAAATCAAATATTCAAATGTTTACCATGCAAATCCTACTGCATACATGTATTCAAACTCAAAATTATATAAATGTTGCCATTGGAAATAAATATATATATATATATCGCAATGCTTTTGGCATCCTTAGAATTCACTTTTTTTTCTTTGTTCCACTTCAAATATGATTAAAATAACTGACTAAATAAATATTCAATTTTATAAACATGTTAAAAATGCTTACAAAAATGGCTAAACCATCATAAAATTTATTTCAAACTTATAAAATATGACCACCATCTCTCATTGTCAACGAACAAAATGCAAACTGCCAGAGGGATGCTATATTCAAATCTGGGTATACTGTCTTCCTTTCCCTTGGAGTCAAAATTGCATAAAATTTTCAACATACAAACGATTATTGTGTATGCAAGAATTTGCAACTTTAAAATCATGTAAAGAGCTCCTACTTTGGAGATGGTATCGAAGAACAGAGCAGATCTAGATTTACTTACTCTATTCAAATGTGAATTTGATATAACGCAGTTCAAACCAAAGGGGTCTGGCACGAAAAGTGAGTCATATATCACTATATATAATATATATACAGAGAAATATGACCCAACTTTTGTGCCAGACCCCTTTGGTTCAAACCATGAGAATCCAAACTTTTGTTAATTGTTGTCATACACGCAACCATTGAAATTAAGATATACGTATACACGCTCAAATACTTCTATATCAGCATATAGACAAGATCTCTGGAACACGTGTGTCACCTGCTGAAGCGTGCGGAAAATGTGTGACAAATTGACAGACAGACAACAGAAAGTGATCCCTGTATGTCACTCCTGCTTAAAGCAGGTGACACAAACTTATATCATAACATATATGCCCAAATATCTTCTTTGCATATTTAGATCACTGTATAGGTGTATCAATACTTACTAAAGATTTCTATACAACATAAATGCCAGTATGACACTGTTTGAAACATGGTCTACAAATTGTTGTCAAGCAGTTCAATAGAATCAGTAAACTCCTACTGATATTAGAATGAGGACTGCCATGAAACTGTTCCATCTCCATCTGTTTGTTGTGCACAAAGAATTGTTTCATGGTCAGCCCTTGAATTTCTGAATTTCCTAACTTTTTACCCCTGCATATATACTATAGATTCCCTACAATATTAAAGGTACATGACTAATATTAGAGGTAAAAAAAAACCTACAAAGGGAGAAGGAACAGTAGCAAAAACAAATTGCACAACTATATTAGGTAAATATGAAAATTACAAACTAGCATGATTCAGGATATGGCATAGTGGTTAACATGTTAACATGAGGCTTTTCACTTGTCTGTGATTTAGTTTTGTATTTTGGGAAAAATAGCATTACATTGTACAACTTGGAAAAAAAAATGTAATGAAAGAGTTTCTTAGAAATAACAACATGATTATCAAATTATGGGTGGAATGAGTCTTTTAAAACTGTGACAATATCACAAATATTTAAATTCCTGAAATTATTTCATTGAAAAATTTTTATAGTTATGTTTTATTGGGAAATATGTTTTTTTTTTTTTTTTTTTTTTTTTTTAGAAAATGGTCCTTGACTAGAAACTGGCAGGCATTTATGCAACCGTACACTTACAGTCAGCTATGAAACTATCTCGGTGTCATAAACACGATGTTGACATATACCCATACACAGCATAAGGAGCATGTGAAAAACATGCTATATGGTCCTAAGGCAGCTCCATAGCTGACTGTAAGCAACCAGTTGCATACGGTTTGTCATACTGAACGCACGCCTGTATTCAGTGGAAAACTCACCAATAATAAATCACTGCCAGTGTGACTCAAGGTTCGATCATAAGTTGATACAAATCTGTATGTAATAGCAAATTTCATATTGCTGACCATTTTTCTGCTCTAAGTGGTAAAAACATGTAAAATAAAACAGTTTTACAGTCATTACAGTGGCTTTCTTCTAGATAATATCTTATATCTTAATCTTCTCATCAGCAGATCTCAAATATTCAAACAATTCAGAGTTTCCACAGAGTTCTTTAACCTTTTCCCTCATATTGACTCATTTTGACGCACTCAATAGGTATCACATAAAGCCTGATCTGCAGAAAGCCACAGTTAAACCTTACCAAATTTAATTACAAAATCCTCATTTCCAGACCACCAAGGAGCAGCGAACAGCATAAAACCTGATCAGCCTGCGAGTTTGTTGTTCGCATAGGTCTTTTCATGGTTTTCTCTATGAGGGAAAGGGTTAACTGGAGGTATGTTTGCTGTTTTCCCTTATGTTAGTCCCATAAATTTTGAGAATTGACAACATTTATTGGGGTAAAAAAAATTATTTTTTTTTAAATGGGTGTGGGGAGAAAGGAAGACCTTGAGTAAGAGTGTTTGGATACATTACATAACAAAAAAGGACAAAACTCTTGTTCAGCTACCTACATCTTGTCAAAACATATTGTTAGCTATTCTTCTGAAAACTGAAAAAAATATTTTGAAAATTAAGCAGGTTTCAGTAAAAGAATTATTAAAGTAAAAAACAACTCAAAATTAATTCATGCAATAATATCTAACTTTACTGTGGTTTCACCCTTTAATTCATATAGTCGTCTTTAACACTCACTCAGCCTTTCAGCACGTAGGTTCGAATCCCAGCAGGGTCATTCGGATTTTCGAATGAGGAAGCCTTCCAGCTGGCTTGCGGTAGGTCGGTGGTTCTACCCAGATGCCTCCATGCATTCGGGTTCTTCCTCCACCTGTAATTAGCTGGGCGTCGCTATATGACTGAAATACTGTTGAAGCGACGATAAACTCAAATAGTCAAGTCAAGTTATAGTCGAGTCATATAGTCGTGTTAGCCTTGGTCAATTCCTGTTTGCTCATACAATATTGTAGCTCAGATTCTACACTGCAAGCCATGCATGCCAAAGAGAGTCATTGTTTTATACACCATTTTTTAGTTCAACAAATTGATATTCATCAAGTTGTAAATTTGCACATGAATATTCATGAGGTAAAGGGTCAAACAAAGTGAAAGAAAATATAAAATGATTCATGCAACAACAGAAAATAATGAACATTGGGTAAGAGTTTGAAATTTACCAGAATCTTCATTCGCTCCTCCTTGATTTGTTCAAACATGATCTGTACACTGGTAGCCCACTCTTGCACAACACGAGCATGGCGTATGGCTGCCTCACTACAGTTCAACACTCCTATAAATAGTCCAGTCAGGTGTATGTAGGGTACTTTGATTTTTTAAAACTGATATTTGGCTGTTATTCCTAATGGCAGTAAAGTAACTTTCTAAACAACTATTTTATAACAAAGCAATTCACATACCAACTTAAGGATTAAGATGCCCAGAGTAATACATGGTACTATATAGTATTTGAATTTTACAAAGAAAACATGTTACTGTTGACCATGCATGACAAGAACTACAATTTGCACAAGGATCACATTTTGACTTAAGTACTAAATATCGATTCATTGCAATAACGGTACACATGAAATGTCCAACTCGGAAAACAAAAAAGATGGCCAGAATGACCAATGATCGAAGAGCCGTCGGCACAATTGGTTCTGGTACCCCAATACAACAGGTATGACTTATTTTGTTAATGAAACAATTCTGACAAAATGTTTAAAAATAAAATGTATGAAACATGTGTATTAAACAAGATTGTGTACCAAGTACATTTTCAAATATAAATCCAACACCAAAAATTTTCACACAAGCAAATTTTAGACACTGAATTTGATAAACTGATCAATTTATTATTTACTTTCATTCTCTAGATCTACCGTAATTTCTTGACTGTTTTGATGTCCCAATTTATAACATCAATGCATGAAAACTCGCTGTTTGAAAGGTCTGGTTCATCCATGGTAATCCAAGGCCTTTAGTCAAAGTTTCTCTTGCAGGATCTCAGTGGTATCAGAGAAGAGCCACCTCAGACCCTGGTCAGCAAATTTCCAGCATTTTCTTAGTTTCAATAACTGATTAACCTAAATCTAATTCTTTAACAGTAACAAGGAGACTGGAACTTGCACTAATCTCTCTTGATGGTTCTTGTGGGTTGTGCCAGTACTCTAGCTGCCAAAAATTCTTGCCCCCAAACCCAACCCCTTTGGGACTGACTCCCTACCTTCAGATGATATCCATTGCCATGGGACCCTGGTACATATCTGACTTTAGGGTGTATTATATGAAGTTATTAACTATCTTAACCCTTTACCTCATAAATATTCATGTGCGAATGTATTACCACAATGAATGTTAATTGATTGAACTTTAAATGGTATATGAAACAATGGAATTTCTTTAAAGTGCAGACTGTAGAATCTGAGTTTAAATAGTGTATGAGCAAACATGGTTCATACAAATTTTCTGAAGCAAAATTTAAGTTTTTTAAGGCAATAAAATTCAAATTAAGGACTTGCATTAACCACAATTTATACTTTAAATATTAAAGCACGAAAGGGATGAACCTCAATTTTTTAACAACTTGATAAACACTTTTTATGATCAATACTGCAATTTCAATTAATTTTAAGTCTTTATTCAAGGGTATATAGAAAAATGTGATTTTGAAGGTTTTTTCAAGACAGACATCAAATTCAAGGGTTTTAAAGACCTCGCTGTGTAAACCATGATAAACAGAAGAGAACCTAATCTGACAGCTCCTGAAAGCTCTGGTTGCCATTGCATCAAAATGAGTCTATATGAGGTAAAGGGTTAAGAGGTTATTTTTATTATTCCCTTTACAAGTTTTAACCAAAATTACAAACCTGGAAGCATCAAGTAACACTGAATTACACTGTATATTGATTTGAGATGTGCTTCCATTTGATACAAGGTAATATACACCTGAGATTTTGTTTTTTAAAGAATTTAAATTATTCATTGAAAATACTAATCACTGAGTAAAATTTCAATCATGTTCTGTATAATTCATAAAAAAACAATCACTCTAACAAAATCAGTTAACAATATTGTATATTAGATCTAAAGTCATGCACATGCACACACACACACACACACAAAAAAAAACAACAACAAAAAAAAAACACTTGGTGTCAATTACAGATTTGGGAAAGAGCACTAATATGCTTAGGTTCTGAAAGACAATGATCTGATTTTGTAAATTCTAACCTGTATATTGTTACTGTTACTAGGATTTTCATTAATAGATAAATGAAAACCAAATTGTTTTTTTTAAACAACAGACTTTGCAAAGGGGAAGTTGGTACGTTCAAATATTACTGAAAAACAACAAATTTTCATGCAATTCTAACTTATGATTTTGACTGGTAATTGTTTATTTATTAATGAAAACCCTGCACTGTAACAGTGTTTAATTCATAAATAGTGTGGCAGGAGACACCAGGCTTGCTTTCAGTATTCTGAATCATATGCAACTGTTTGACTAGTCAGTTAAAGGGCATCATGGTCTTGCAAGCGGATCCAAAGCTTGTAGGTTCAAACCCCACTGAGGGGCAAGGACTTCATGACCTTCCCAGGTGCCAAGTAGTGGTCCAACCCAGAAACCTTTGAGAGAGATCAGTTTAAGTTGTAATAACTTGTTTCCATATTGACATAAATAAGTTTAAAACAAACAGCTATGAAACTGTCTTGCTGGACATCATAAACTGGCCTCATAAGCCATGATATTCATGTATACATAGTAAGTAAGTAAGTAAGTAAGTATAGTCTAAATTGTTTAAACATATTTGGCAGAAATCAATCCTTCATATAGTCCAGCATAAAGAACAAATGAACTGCATGATAATTATGGCCCTTTGACAACTTCATAGTGGAAAGTAAGCTAACGGTTGCTTACAGTTTGGCATGTACTGAATGCACGCCGGGTGCAGAAGGGATACCTGGTGAGAACTACAACACAAGGCTGCCGGAGGGCTTCCTCATATGAAATCTGAGTGACCAGAGTGGGACTCTAACACAGAAGTTATGTTATTCTATGTCAGTAGATATAATAACCACTGAAGACCTCTCTGAATTAAATACATATTCAAAAAAATCATTATCATTGATGGTCATTACTACCCCCACATACACTTTTACATGGAAAAAGGGCTATAATTCTTACAAAATCCTTCACACAGGTTTAAAGTTATTTACTGTATTTTTTTTTTTTAAATTGGAGATATTTTTCGTCAAACTGGACAGAAGAATTAAGGCTGTTGATGATAAAGTAGACCTTGTGATAGTGAAAAAGTATGTGAAGTCTGATGACAGATGGATTTATAGAGACAGTGATAATAACTACTTAACATTTTTTCTGTGAAAAACAGATGTGCTAAAAATGCAAATTCCCAATTTGGATAAAATGACATAGTTTTCCCAGGAGAACCCGTTCCCAAATAATTGAGGTTAAAATATATATATCATAAAGAAGTAAAAAACAAAAATCATAATTAAATTACCATGAAAGATTTCATGAAAAATTTGTACAAGAAAAATATCAGACTTTTAATAAGGCCAAAAAAAAAAAAAAACCAAGAAAGTCAGTAGAACTGACAGATTCTCCCCGAAGAACGTCATTGTTACAAATAAGACCTTGGTCAATAAAGCTTCACATAAAGTTTTGTTGAAATCAAGCTATTAGTTCCTGAGAAATAGCCCGGACAAGAATCATACTAGATATACATTTTGCATAAAAGTCAAAGGGCCATAACTCTGTGAAAAATTGAGAGACAAAGTTACCCCCATGATATGCAAATCTTTTCTTGGTAATAAAGCTTTCCATAAAGTTTCGTTGAATTCAATCCATTATTTTCTGAGAAATAGCCCAGACAAGATTCATGCATTATGTACTATAGGCTGAAAAGGAATGGCCATAACTCTTTGAAAAATTTAGGAACCAGGTCATGCTGACGATATGCGCATCTCCTCTTGGTAATAAAGCTTCCCATAAAGTTTCATTGAATTCAAGCCGTTAGTTCCTGAGAAATAGTCCGGACAAGGAAAGTGTGACGGACGAAGCGGCGACTATATGCGTCACCTTCGGTGAGCATAAAAATAGGGCCGTTTCTGGTCTCCCAACCAACTCTCTTTTTTAATAACTAACCTTTTCTAAAAGGTTTCTAAAACCTTTCTAAACTTTTTTTTACCTTTCTGCCTTTTAAAAATCTTTCCTTTTTTTTTTTTTTCCTTCCTTTTCATTAAAAAAAAATCCCTATTACCTACCCTCTTTTTTCTTTTGTTGGAGACCAGAAACAGAACTTTTTTTTTTTTTGGCTTAAGAGGATATAAATACCATTGAGGTCAGCTGCAAAGAGTCTTATCTTCTGTTGAAACTCTATAAAAAGTTCCATGCTCATCTCCTGTGACCGTGCTGTTTTTCTGATTTGTTCATCAACCAGTCCCTGGGTCTGTGTGTGTACAGTAATGCTGGCGGCAGAACTGTCCTTATCAGCCTGTTTGTCCAAGTTGCCGGTAGGAATTGGCGCAACATTCTCAGAACCATCTTCTGTCTGGTGTCCTGCTATGCAGCTTTCTCCAAAGACAGAGGTCAGTCTAGCAAGGACATCTTCAAGGTCATAATGTCGCTGTTCCAGTGCTGAGATCCTCTATTATTAAAAGTACAAATCATTATTAGCTCAGTCACTTAGAATCCTTAGAATCACAAGAAAACAAGACCATTCACAACAAAATAACAGCTGGGACAAGAATTTAAGGTCAACCGAGTGCTGTGAACTTGACCTTCAAGCTAGTGACATGGTTCTTGTTTGCGACACATTTTCTTGGATCACTTGTGCTACGTTATTTCAAAACACGACCATACACAACAACGTTACAGCCAGGGCAAAGTTCCTTGCACACACAAGACACACTACAACATACACACAAACACACAGACAGGTGTAACACTATATGTAAATATGGCCATTAAATGACTGGGGCATAAAAACTTATAGAGTCATTTTATGTCCCATTCCCTCATTATATAAAAGTTTCAGTAATTTATTCTGAAGTACAGCATGACTGAAAGACATAGAAAATGACAGGAATCCAATTAACATTATGTATGTAGTGAGCTATTTGTCAGTTCTCTAATTAAAAAAAAATATGCAATTTATTAAGCATAATGAAATATTAACACCATTAATTCAAGTTCAAACTGAACTTAACACAAAACTCATAAATACTTACGTGTATAATCATATCAATGTCTTTCAATTTTATGTTGTGATGTATCCAAATCCAATACCCTCTAGCAAACATATACCTGTTTGCTAATATACCATTATTAGATATGCTTGCATAACAAGCTCCAGTTTAGGCGAGTGACATTTTTAGCTCACCTGAGCACAACGTGCTCAAGGTGAGCTTTTGTGATTGCCCTTCATCTGGCGTCCGGCGTCAACAATCTGGCTTGTTAACACCCAAGCAACCGTATTTTTAGGCCAATCTTCATGAAACTTAGAATGTTTTTTCTCCATTAAATCTTGGACAAGTTCGACTTTGGGACATGTGGGGTCAAAAAGTAGGTCACAAGGTCAAATCTTAGAAAAACCTTGTTAACATTCTAGAGGCCACATTTTTGTCACAATCTTCATGAAACTGGTCAGATGTTTCTCATAAATCTTGACAGTTCAACTTTTGGTCATATGGGGTCAAAAAGTAGGTCATGAGGTCAAATCTTAGAAAAACCTTGTTAATGCTCTGAGGCCCCAGTTTTGGCCCAATCTTCATGAAATAGTTCAGAGTTCAAGTTGGGTCATGTGGGGTCAAAAAGTAGGTAATAGAAAAATCCAACATATGCTGCTCAGTTATAATCAGGTGAGCGATTCAGGGCCATCATGGCCCTCTTGTTTACCTATCTTGCATAAAGAAAATGCCCTACAATAATCTTTTTATGACTTTTATCATTTTATTACAGAAGTTGTCATGGCACATAACAAACGATAAGTCTGCAACGATGCGAAAGTGGGAAAAATTATCAATGAAAATACTATGAATTAGATTGTATGACATAAGCCAGTGGCACGCTGTACAATTCTCATATATCTAGCATGACTGTAATATTTCCTTATTTAATCAAATAGGTATTTCAATGAAAAATGAGGATTTGGCCCCAAAAGTAAAATGATATATTAGCTAAAAGATCCATTTGATGTGGAAAATCAGTAAAACATTTCCAAATTTTAAGCCACTTGACGTTCTCCTTTCCTGTTTAAGGTTATGCTTAACCCTTTCCCTCATAGAGGACACCATGAAAAACCTATGCGAACAGCATAAAACCAGATCAGCCTGCGAGTAACTCGCAGGCTGATCAGGTTTTATGCTGTTCGCTGCTCCTCAGTGGTCTGGAAATGAGGACTTTATAATTAAATTTGGTAAGGTTTAACTGTGGTTTTCTGCAGATAAGGCTTTATGTGGTACCTACTGAGTGCGTCAAAATGAGTCTATATGAGGGAAAGGGTTAACACATCATTAGGATTCTCAGTCCTTAGATTATTATAATTATTATTAATATTATTGTTAAAATCATTATGGACTTTTTATTATGTTGCATTGTAGCACAACACATTGTTACTGATTTTGGGAATTTTTAATACCAGATATCATATCCAAATTCAATGCCGCCTTTAGCAGATAAGCTATACATGCATTTGTTTGCTCATGCTATTGTTATACAATAAATATGCTTTCATGACAAGCTCCTGTTTAGGCATGTGACTTTTTTTATGCCCCCAAAGCTATAGCTTTGGAGGCATAATAAAATTGGACCGTCTGGCTGTCCTTGTGTGTGTATCTAGCAGTCTGTCCGAGCATTTCGTTTCCAGACACTTACTTTGTCTTGCATGCATGCATTTTGATACAATTTGGTATCAATGATCTTCTCAAGAAGACGGAGTGTTGCGCGAAAAATCCTGTTAGGTGTATTATTTGGTTTCCGGATACTAAGTCTGTCCTGGATGGATGGATATTTGCATCCACTGGCATGTAACTTCATAATTATACAGACAGAACATATGAAAGAAAGTGCAGATTACAAGACCCATAACTCTAAACTTCAATATATTTTGAGTTACTCCCCTTTGCTGATTGACCTATTGGGTAGGGGACACACATTTAAACGATTTTCCAAGGAACATCCAAGTTCAGTGAACATCAAGTATGTGCTAAAATCTGCTAAAACAACAAAACAGTTCTGTGTCAAAGCAACTCATTGGGGGCATCTGTCACTGACTGTGACAGTTCTTGTTTTACATATATCTGAATTACATGAACAAAATGCACAACAACCTTCCTTATTATTTATCATTTTATTACAGACGTCACGGCACATAACAAAAAATAACTCTGCATTGACGCAAGTAGAAAAAAATATCAATGAAAATACTCTGAATGAAATCTGACAAGCTTCATACATGAAGTTCAGACATAAGCTTCATACATGAAGTTCAGACATAAGCTTCATACCTGAAGTTCAGACATAAGCTTCTACTGAATTCAGCAGTTCAACTGAATTTGACATAAGCTTCATACCTGAAGTTCAGACATAAGCTTCATACATGAAATTCAGCAGTTCACACACCTCTAATATGTAATATGTCCTTGGTTTATCTCCCAAAGAAACATAGCAAAAAAAAAAATAAAATATTTTGTTCATTGAAATATGTGTGCCCTCACAGCAAAATGATATATTAGCTACAAGGTCCATCTGATGTGGAAAATCAATAAAACAGTTCCAAATACAAACCATTTGAATTTCTCTCTATACTGTTCAAGTTTATGCTTAGTGCAACATTAGGACTGACTCTCAGTCCTTTGTTATAATTAATACTTTTATTATCATTATTAGGTTTTCCAGCCTTTAGCTATGCTATGTTTTTTTCCTATATTATTTTTCTTTTTTTCAAAGTTCAAATTAAAACAGGTTACCAAATCACGAAATTCTAAGGGCATATGTTACAATTTTTTTCTTCAATAGAATTTTCTGATTTTCATTTTTTATGTAAAATGTGCTGAATACAAAAAAATTTGAGCTCTTTTTTAGCTAGGTCTGTATATCCATGGTAACTGTTTTTAATAATTAAATAGCTAAAATATACATCTCTCATTAAATGAAATAAAAATTAAAAAAATAGGAACCACAGACTTGTAATACTGACAGTTAATTTATGATAGTCCAATTTATTTGTCACATAATGAATGGTATATATCCTCGGGAACTTCATTTTTACAGAAATGAATAAAAAAACATAGGAATTTTGGAAAAGGCAGAAAAACCTTCATTTTCAAGTATTTTTTTAATTTTTACAGAAAATATTTTTCTTTTTTCATGAAATATTCTTAATATTTGCTTGATCAAAACAGCAAACAAATGTATAGGTCACCAAGCTCATTTACTACTGAGCTGTTTCTTTTGTAATTGTCTAACCTAATGAATATTCATGTACATGTAAAATTTATGACTATATATTGATTTACTGAATATTTCTGAATTCTTTTTGAAAGTTTTTTTTTCTCTTATTTTTCCAATTATTTTTCAATCTTACATTAATAGCCTGCTAATTCTTGCCTCTTGTAATTAATAGACATTCTTTAATAAAACATAATTTGAAAAGATACATTTTTTTTTCAGAAACACAATTAAATAACAAAAAAAGAAATTTCAATAAAAAAAAAAATCAAAAGCAGACAAAAAAAACTGGAGATAAAGGGTAAATATTTGATAATTATATGCATATATACATATATTGATCCAACCTGGATGTATTCTATTTCAATGCTGGCAATTCTTTCATCCCCGGGCGAATCTTTATACTCCATATCTTCATCTTCACATGGTCCTCCATCTTGACTAGAAAAACCTGGGGATTCTGGGTAAAACTGAGCACCGCAGTCTGGTTTCTGGTGCTCTGAGTCCTTCACATATATATATATATATATATATATAAAATAAATATATATACAAATACTAAAAAATCGTTAATTTTGATATCAAATTTCAATGATTATATACTTAAAAGAATTTTGTGAGTACCTTTGACGGAACAATTTTCGAAGAGATAAATATTCATGGATAAAACTCTCCAAGAAATCAGCAAAACTTAGGGATTTCACAGTAGTAATAAATCATTGATATGAAGGATTTGTATATATATGATTGGGAAAAAATAGCACATTTTAACTTACCAATTACTTTTTTTTTTTAATTGACATTTGATATCAGGACTACCAATAATGTACAGGGCATTTCATAGGCATACTCTTCCTCTCTGAAAATTACTTAAAATTCATGCAATTTTCCCCAAAATTGTTACTTATCCAAGGATTTTTTCCAAAAAAACTCCAGAAAATAATGCTTTTATTCACAAATTTATGGTAACAATGCTGCTTCCCCATCATCAGAAAAAAGGCCTGTATATATGATGTGTATGCCATTGCTGTGAATTATTCATAACAAATGTTACATACAATATAATCTTTTATCTACCTTTTTTGTTTATTCATTTACTTTTTTCATTCCTTTATTTATTCATTCCTGCCTTCAAATATTCATACATTCATTCATTAAAATTGTTATTCATTATTCATTCATTCAAATAGTCAATAATTAATTCATTCTATTTTAAAATATTCATTTACTCATTCATTTAAATATTAACTTGAATATTCATTAAATTTTCATAATTAATGCTCGATTAGAAAGACGGACAGACAGTAAGAAAGAAAGAAAGAAAGAAAGAAAGAAAGAAAAGTTACAGATTAATACCCTTGTCTCAGAACCAATACACTCATCAGGGAAGTTGGCATCTAACTCAATGTAATCCTTTGTGACTACCTCACTGACTGCGGATGGGGAATTTTCCAGGGCATCAACCGTCTCCCGTGTCTGAAGTAAGAAAAAATGCAGTACCTATAGATGATACTGTTGTATTACTTTACTTGTACTTATTAGGCTTTTTGAGAATTTGTGATATTATGTTGAGATAAATTTCCTTTTTAGGAATCATAGTAAGGAGAACTACCTTGCCATAATATTGAGAAAATCAGACTAGAATATTCTTGGAATAGAACCATTTCCCATTCTGTCCCTAAATTATTTTATATTTATGACTTGATAAATATTAATTAGTTAAGTATTAAATGATTTATGAAACAATGGATTTTTTTTTCTGTGCTGTGGAAATTGTGTAGAAACTGGGTTACAATATTGGGGGTGTTCCCACTTTGCCAACTTTATATATTTTGCTACCAAAAACAGAGTTGGCAAAGTGGGAATTTGACCAGGTAAGGTAAAGGTGTTAATCCCCGATAAATGCTTGCGGTGCAACAATAAAAAAATACCATTGCCGTTATATTGTATGAGCAGAGAAGGCCCTGTTCAGTTTGCCAACCAGGTGTCAAAATGCATCTATGTGAAGTCAGGGGCTAAATTATCTATGAAAAAGTGAGTTGTTTGCAACATATTTTGGAAATAAATTATCACATTTCTCACAATGCGTCTTGGAAATAAATGACCACTTTTCTCACATATTTTGGGAATAATTAAATGATCACTTTTCTCATTGAGAATAATTCTCTTCTCTTGAACAAGTTTTGATGTGTCATGTGGTCAGAATCCATGACATCATATGGAATTTCAACTCTCTAAATTACTAATTATATATATTTATCATTGGAAGTTGAGTAAACATTGCTTTTAGTAGTATGGTTTATGACCAAATGACGATTCTTTCATTTTTAACTGAACGTTCAATGTTTGACATTGCTTTTGTTTTAGGCCAACTGCTATAAAATACCACTCATCAGAATTTGTAAAAAAAATGTCAGTAACCGTTCTATCCTCACCACTGGTGTAATAACTCATTGTGTTAAGCATTCATTGTAGACTTGGGAAGGAGTGAGACCTGTATTGCGACCTTCCTATGGTACCACGGGTTTTATGATACCGCGATATTTTACATTTCCTGCGACTGCGCGTAAAAGCAACACCTGATGGTGATAGAATTTTTATAATTGCGAATCTAAATTGCATCGCATTCACCGATAAAGTCAATCATGTGGAAAATAAATGCACTTTTGGTAAATATAAAATTTTAATGAGTCTCTAACAAAACCTCCATTTTTTAGTAACAATTAAACATTATCGTGCCTTATTGTATATATGTTCAGTAATGGCTGAACAACATTTTAATATCAACTGGAATAAATGTGTATAATAGTCAGTTTCACAATTCGTCATATTATTTACGATATTTGGCGCAGCCATCCAAGCCTTTTTCTTCTTTTTTTTTCAATTTAGAGATTATCGCGGTACCGTAGTAATCTCCCTTGGCATTCACCAAAAATGGCAGCTCAAATAAATGTTTGATTTGACCTGTCACGATAATTTTTGAAGAAAAAAAAATATTGGAATTTATTTTTTAAATAATAATTTAAATACTATATAACACTCAATATTTAGCAACTTCACCTACGTATTTAGTTACCATTTACCTTGATATAGTGCTGAAGTTCAAGGAGGTCATCACTTTTTGAGCGCTGCAGAATACAAAACTCGTCGTCATTTTCGATATTTACCTGACCTATTTCTTCTTGTATTGTTTCATCTGTAACTAAACTCTGTTCAACTTTTAGTGCTGGCGAACATTTTCTTTCTTTAATATCTCCGCAGAGTGCACTTTCTTTTTTTATGCAAACTTCGCCGAGAGTTTCTTTTGTGACTGCAATGCCCGGGATTGGGGCGGAAGTTGCATTATTTGACCGTTGCACATCATAGTTTAAAACTTTATCCTGTGAAGCATCTGAACCATCTGAAAGCATTGTGTGTTTCTTTGTGTTAATTACGTCTTTTGAAATGGACACATTCCCCATCTCGCACCTCGGAGATGACATTTTAATTTCTACTGGGGACGCCATAATGTCTGTTTATGTTTAGAAGCGCCGATGACGTAATAAATTTCTTACGATGACGTCACAACTAACAAGTGACATCATGAATCTTAATTAGTTGCAGTATATAGTAATTAATGCATTTTCTTATGATTACTCGGCGCTGATGCGTCGTTTATTTAAATTTTCTATCCAATCAGTGAGCCCGAAATTTCAAATTCCTGGTCGATTTAAGAGTTCGAGATTTTGCGAGACTTGTCTACTTAATTGAGATTTAACTGTTAAGAGTTTACGGCTAACTGCGTATGTCAATATTTCAGATTATGCTCCGCCCTATTCACGTGATAGTCATATATGGCAGTGTTTACTACACTGATCCCTACACACGATGCGTGAATTCCACACTGGCGCATGTTGACGTCATTTGTAAACATTTGGTAAAGTTTAAATAATCATGTTGATAAACACATTTAACACAAGAATGAGGAGATTTGGAAATATGATTACCAGCTCGATCCAAACGGACGTTGAAAGAAAGAATACGATGCTAAAATAAATATTGTGTTTGTGTTTGAGCGTTTGTTTATTAGGTTTAATGTCCCATCGACAGTATTTAAGTCATTTGGAGACACTGTCTACTTGAGACAGATGTAGTGCTTCCACATTGTAGTATCACACCATAGACGTGGCATGATACCACACCAAATCACTTTATCCTGAAACCGGGCCATCAGTTCTGGAACTACCCTTATTATGTTGAGAGCCAAGCAAGGGAGCTATACCAGTACCTACGTTTACGAATTTGGTAAATACAAGAACTGAAATTGATTTAACGTTCATAAACAACTTACAGATTATGTATTAACCTAGGCTGACAGCGGCTTTTCTAAACGATTATTATCTACATATTTCGTTCAGTTTTAACTTATTTTACATCTATTACGATACAAGCTCTTACAACTTATATAAATCACTCTCAAAAGCTCCGGTGGCGGCGTATGTGGTCATTATTGTGGGAGGAAACCGGAGAGCCCGGAGAAAACCCACTTGTCTGGACGGGCGACCACTGTACCCTCTCACGTACGTGGACGCATTGGTGAGAAGCGTAGCGCGTTAACACTACGCCATCCAGGCACCCATATTTCGTTCTTTCCATAATGTCAATCAGTTTCTGTTTTCAGATGTCTTAAGTAAATCAAGATAGAAAAATAAATAAGTAAATAAATAAAAAAAGAACCACACAAATTTCCGTGCTCTTGATTGAAACATGAAAAAGAAATGAGCCAACGGCCAAAAACGCGCGAAATTTGTGTGTTACATCCATATTTGGAAAGCACGTGCACGTGTGTTAATACTTTAACAACACGCTGACGTAACACTTTTATGGCGCCATCTCCTAATATAGCAGTATGACGCAGTAATAGGGCGGGGCAAACTCTTAGTCAGTGTTTATTAAGAGTTAGTGTTTGAAATTATATTTTTCCCAATGAGATCATTCCATTTTTCAAATTTTTGTCTCCATTTAATTCATTTAATCGGCATAAACTTGACACTAAACACTATTCTGTTAAATCAGCTGATCAGTTTAAACCAGCTTCAAGCACCTTCAGTGCGCATGTGCGGCAATGTGTGTCGAGAGGCGGAGCTTTATGTGTTTACCAATATCACGCGTGTGTAATGTGTTACAGGGTTTTCTGATGGGGACGCATGAAAATCGATATAAAAGAAAAACACAACATCAATAGTGAACCAGCAATCTGATTTATCCAAAATAACAAAAGAACTCTACCCTCCCACTTAGTTTAGTTTGGACATATTTTATTGCCGTAGATAATAATGATACAACATTGAAGATTTTAGAAAATAAGCAAAAGGATCTGACCAAAAGTTCTAACAACATTAGTATCGGCCATCTTCTTGAAAGTATTTGTATAATATCAATGTCTACATATGCTTACATAGAATAGGCAAAATAAAACTAATCACTAGACAAAGCAATTAAGTAAATATCTGATTAAATTTTTGAAAATAACAGCACTATTGTTGTAAATGAAAAAAACAAACTGATACATTTTACGAGATGAGATGTGTAATAATATGAATGAAGAGATTTAAAAAAATTAACTGAAAAATATAAATAAATAATGAGAAGAGAAGAAAAGAAGGCTAACAAACAAAGGTTACTAAAACGGAAAAAAATAATAATGTCCAATTGCAAAACACAAAATAACATATATATATATAGGTGCAAATAAATGAACCTTTCTAAACAGTATAATAATATATATCTTTCAACACTTTTTTGCCGAAAAGATCAAAGTCGGGATCCGTTTTTCAGCCTCCCCGAGCGTAGCTCTACACAGCTAGAGCAACGCTTGACCTTTGACATATCATGTTACATGTCACGCCGGGAACAGGTGGATAAAGTGGAGTCTCAAAAATCATTACACAGCTAGAGCGACGCATTGACCTTTGACGTAACATGTTACATGCCACGTGATGTAATTCACGCCGGGAACACGTGGATAGGGCGGAGTCACAAAAATCAATACTATATTTGGAATGTGAGACTGCGTTAAGTTGCAAAACATAATTTCAAACACTAAGTAGGTTAGTGTTTTTTAGTAAGCATTAATTCCATTAAATCGGTCGCCGGCTGCGCCCGCCAGACCGATTTAATTTCATTAATGCTTCAAAAAAACTAACCATAACGCTCGTTCTGGCTTTTTAACTGTTAAATTCTCTCTTAATAAACACTAACTATAACAAATTTAAAAATGTTTGAAGTTGAGGAGCGCGTGACCTACTGCTAGCGAACTCCGCGCACCGATTACGTCACGCTATGCTACTTTATCGACAAGTGTAAGCGGAGGTAAATACTGCGGCGAAGTTTGCTATTACTAGACCCTATTCTCATTGTCACGGAAGTGGACTGCTCAATAGTGTAATCAAGTTTTTTCGCCCAATATTGTTCCGAACCAACAAATTTATTGTAGTTTTGATTCATCCAAGGAAATTAGACTATCAAAGTAGATGATAATTCTTGACTTGATTTGTAATTTCCCCCTTTTCAGTATCTTATCATTGTCAGTGTTACAGTTTGTCCCACTAAATCCAATAAAATGCTTGCATTTCGCTCAAAACTTGAAAAAAAAAAATATTGCATAAAATGATTCGCGATGACTTGATAATTTTAAGGTGCCTACGTGACAAAAGCGAATAATGGGCGGAGATAGTTGCGGTAGCCACTGCTTTACGTCATTTTTTTAGCTTAAAATATAAATGTACTCAGCGACAGTGACTCTTTTTATGCATACAGTCGAGTTGTCTGTATTTAATGTTTGTACCGTCATATTTATTTATATATATGTTCATAATTGCAAAACAATGTATTTTGTTATGCAAATGAAGTATTGAATTGACCCGTGTACTGTAAATCAAAAGGGGGGGGGGGGCAGATTCATATTGCGTGGTCAAAGGCAAAGCTTTATTGATAGTAAACCGAACCATATCAAACGGAGAAAGGTTCCATAAAGCGAGGTCAAGGCAAAGCTGTATGGCGTACGTGACAAACTGTAAATATGTTATTGTTTATATATTTTAAATTTAATGGAATTATCGCAACGCTTCGTTTCAAGTCGCTTGCGATAAAATCCGTTAAATGTAAAATATAAATGAGTACTAATACTACATTAACGTTATAATAATCTTCAACAAACTGTTTGTTCTTGTAAAATGAAATTGACTCCATGATTACCATTATTATCAACAACAACAACACCATACATTATTTTGACATTATTGACTTGACCAGACTTTACTATTTGAGTTTACCGTCGATTCGACAGTACTTCAGTCATATAACGATGTCCAGCTTATTACAGGTGGAGGAAGACCCCGAATGCACTGATGCATTAGATATAGGCCTACGTATATTTAGAATTTACTTAAAATATAAAACGCAAACATTATTTGTATAAGTTTTTTTTTTTTTATATTTTAAAATCTTACAGTTTGTCCTACTTAATTGTCCAATGATATGCTTCTCAAAAATTGAGAAAAAAATATATATATATTGCATAGAAATGACCCGTGAGGTTATAATGGGAGGAGCCTGTGATGGCAACGCTGTCTAACAAAATTTACCCAGTGATACTGATTTACAGTTTGTCCGACTCAATCTTCCAATGAAATGCTTGCATTTCGTTCAAAATTTGAAAAATATATCACATAAAATGATCTGTGAGGTCTTGATATGAGGAAAATATGAGTGCTTGCTGCCTACGTGATCTTATGACTAAAGGGACGGAGCTTGTTTCGGCGGCGGGTGATTATGTCATGTTTTGCATGTAGCCATATAAAATGTTCATTGAACCATCACGTGTTCTGTCAATCAAACGGGAGTTGATTCCATAACGCGAGGTCAAAGGCAAAGATATATGGCGTACATAAATTTCCATAAAAT